>MU389763.1:0-329699 GCA_022578765.1 Xylaria sp. FL0933 | reverse complement strand
TGGGGTGTTTCCAAATCGCCCCGCCGCGGGGGGTCCCCGGCAAACGGGGTTTGGGGGGTCATCTCGGCCACGGGGAAACCTTGTACACCCCCCCCCCCCCCACCCCCCCCCCCCCCCCCCCCCCCGGCGGACAGTCTCGGGCGGCCAGAATCACGGCTGGAAAGCTGAATACAGCATCTGGGCAGTATCTGCTCCGGACGGGGGCCAATGGCTGCCCGCATGGCGGTTGTCTAGTTTGTACGTCTGATGGAGACGGGGATGGGGTCGACATTTTTAAGTCGTAAACGGTCCAACCACAGTGCTCGGCGCCCCGTATAGCGAATGCGAGCCGTCGAAGGATGTATCTACAAGGTTGCCTCTGCTATGTGTGCTATGTGCCCAGGGGAAACGGGGAACTGGGTTTGCGCGGCGCAATTGCAATCGCGAATCTGAATCCCTCGTACACCTAGTGTGAGATCAGTTGCAGATACTGTAGATATGATAAGTAAGCAGCGTGCAGCATTGGCGACGGCTTATACATGCAGGATCGAGCTTCCTGGGAATGCGCGAAGTCCTGGATTGGTTGATTATCGAAGTCGCTGGCGCAATGAGTTTATTAGACTACCAGTAGGCCGGGTTCAGGCTAGGTTCAGGCCGGCTTTACAGCTTTCCGTCTCTTACTAGTAGGTATGGGATTCAGGGAGCTTTCCCTTGAGGTGGGGGTTGGTGGACACGCCGAGAGCAGTGGATCCCCTAATTAAGTAAGTAGGTACGTACCTAGAATCCCATAGCAAAAAAACCACATTAGGTAGAGAACCGAAGTTTTGCCGGTCTTCCACTACACTAAATAAGTACGTAACTAGATAAGTACCTACACTTCACTTCATTTGATAGGCCCTGTTGGCTGCAATAGGGGTATTAATGTTGTAGAGGTGTTGGTTCTATTGTACAGGCATCCACTGTGAGGGGTATACAGCCACGCCCACCGTACCTGCCACAGCCCCCTAAAACTTGGATTTATGGCTTGTGCTGTGCAGAGTTTCAACATGGGATTCTAGAGGGCGAGTTGGTGGTACCTTGCTGATCTGTCTTACCTTACCTATTTCCAAGGTTACTGCTACTGTAGCAAATCAAATCACATGCTTATCGCGGCGAAAAGTGTGCTACCCTACCAACAACCCTTATTCCCCCCCCTTAAACGCCTTAGTTTCTCTTGCCGTCCGTCACCAGTACCATGTCAGGCCAATTTTCCTTCTCTTTCGCCGGCGAAGACATAGAAGTCGATGATGGCCAGCTTGACACGAAGTCAGATGGTCACTCAGCCCCGCAGGCCTCAACGGAGTCAACAAGCGCATTTCCTGTGGCCGGCAAGCCTCTACTTCCTGCAACAAGTCACGATGTGAGAGAAATGCTTTCGAAGTTACCATCCAAGGTCGCATTCAGCCTTTTGGACGTCGATCTTGACGGCAAGGGAACCATGCAGCTACCTCGTCGCGAGCTGTGGGACGTTCGTGTGCAGCTCATGGCAGAGGAGGATGAGGGTGAAACCGAACCGGGTCTGGGTAACCATGATGTCAAGACTGGCGTATACGAAGGAGGCTTCAAGTCCTGGGAGAGCAGTGTGGATCTCGTTAGAGTGCTCGCCTCCTCACAGCCCTTCACACCAGGTCAGCGCAAGTTTTCGAAGATCGTCGAGGTAAGGTCCAAGTTGTGTATGTTCATTATTGCGTGATTCGGTATGATACCCAGTAGATCCTGACTGCCAACTCATAGCTGGGGTGTGGTACGGCGTTGCCTTCATTGGCTCTCTTCCAGTGGGCTATGGCTTCGTCGGCTTCTTCAATCTCTTTCATCCTCGCCGACTACAACCCGACGGTCTTACAGCTGGTTACACTGCCCAATTTTATCCTAGCTTGGGCTATTCACCACCGAGAAGGGCTGCCGCTACTAGGTGAAGCATTCTCACCGGAAGGGGAACTTGACTTAACACCGGAAGTCTTGGAAGCGTTCCAGCAATTCCTCTCAGCCCATCAACTGTCTCTGCTCTTCTTTTCTGGTGCATGGTCCCCAGAGTTTGTTGCAATGCTCACTAATATTCCCATCGCTGTGGATGATTCAACTACGGAACAAGCCACAGTGGTTATGGGTGCCGAGACGATCTACTCACCCTTCGCTCTCAATTCTTTTCTTCAGACGATTCTCGCATTATTGCAAGACGAAAAGTCTCACGGTAATGTAGCCGAGGTCCTTGTAGGCGCGAAAAGACTTTACTTTGGTGTAGGTGGCTCCTTGGATGACTTTGTCGCTCAAGCCCGCGAGCGAGGTACTCTTGTTGAGCAGCTACGAGAAGAAACAGAGGGAGTTCGAAGAGGAGTCGTTCGCTGCGCCCTGCCGTAGGGCTCCAATGTCAGGACTTCCCTACATGTGTTTATGAAGATGACAGAACCGTCGCAGCAGCTGATTGGAATCTTGCTTTGCCACGTACGACGGCCGAAGCCTGATCTTGTCTTTAGATGGCCAGCGTCAAGGAGCCTCTTTATCTAATCAAGCAGGATCCAGGAATATGACGCGCCAGTAACAGTTTTCGATTCGAGGCAAATTACCAGATGACGTTCCTAGATGGCTGCAATCTATCGCCATGATCTGCGATGCCCAATCCAGGGTAATGTGAAGCTGCGAGATTCCTTTACTCGTATTGCGACGTATTCGTGAAAAGACTGCAGGGTTGAAACGCACTGGGCAACTGGGACAAATCATTCCAGACCAGGAATTTCAGCTTGAAAAAATGAACACGGACACGTTAGATGACTACCAAGACCAAAAGTTGCCTTTAGTTTGAGACTTGTCTCAGTGATCGGAAGTTATCTCGTCTCGGGACTTCAAACTCGCTCGAAGATAGCATTCGGAACAGATTCGCAAGGCACGCTTGTGTTCATTCGCCTCGTGTCAGAAGCAGATGGTTAGGTGTCCAGCCAATGTTGGAATGATTCTCTGCTGTAACAGTTGGGATACATTACTCCTATAGGCCTCTCAGCACCTATATGAAAGTCACTTCGCTCGAGTGGTGTTACGGTAGTTAAGTGGAGTAGCTGAAAGGCCCTACCTTGTGCAGAACTTGTGCAGAACTCGTGCTTAGGGTGGTATACAGCGCGAAAGGTGGTCCGCCTTATGCAATATTCTGCGGAGTAGCCAATCAATGGCTTCGCGCAACCCTCAATCTCCAATGACGATTTGCGTCCGTCCTAAAGCAGGATTGCAGCCTCCCTCGTTCTGCGTTTAGCAGGCGAGGCGATGTAACAATTAAGTGTCAGTCTCTACATGCAAATAGCACTATCGGAGATTGCCACTCAATTGCTACATCGCCTCGGCACGAACCGATTTGTCCGTTCAGTTTAGAGGCTTACAGTTGCAGCAACTCGTTAAGAGGGAAGTCTGAGTTGCCCGGCCATCAATGCATCGTCTCGCTTACCCGAGCTTTCCATATCCCTTTTTCGTGAGCCGTCCTGCCGTCTTACAATGCTGCAATGCAATCCTCGCCGGTCGTGCCGATCTACCCCGTGGTTTGCGAATCGCTGTATTTTCTTGGCTAGCAACCGAGATCTTCGCTACTTAAATCGCGACAAACTGCGATCACTTAGCAGAGTCCAGCTGACATGGTATCTTCGCAATGAGGCTTAGCTCTCCCCATGTTTCCATGAGGTAACCTCATTGCGTCACGAGATAGGGCTACTAAGTATAGTTCTTTCTCTTCCCCAAAAAAGCTTGTGAACAAGTTCGCGATCACGTCGTAGTGGGCCATTGCATCTTTGCTGCACGGCGGAGGATATGGCAAATCAGGAGACAAGGGGCTGCGACAATCGGCATACATCAGAGAGACGGTACGCGTACTTATAGGCTATGCTGTATTGTATACGACAAAGGCTATATTTTGGTACCTGTTCTGCTTCAGATTGGCCGTGCCGTTCGAGCGACAGCGGACTACGGCAAAACCGATGCGGTTGGTTCTGCGTGCAGCATAATCAGCACATACAGTGGTCGGTAGGCGTGTGGCAAAGCAGCGCTGTCCTATGCTTTACTTGTTGGACGTCTAAGGTGGCTCGTCTACTGACGTAGCCGTCTTCAGTAGTACTGACCTAGGTCAGGTAAATCGCATGCGACAGAACACCTAAACCTTCGCATCACGGCCAAGATTGGGAAATTGTGGCCGATCCTACTATTCACTATTTAATACCAATCCTGCCTTTCATCATAGAGACATGGGGTAACAGCTTGATGATCTAGCGGCCTTGTCAGATTTCCTCGTGCTCACGTGGTAATAGCTCGCGCTACCCCGTGGTTCTGCCCGTGGTGCTGAGGTCCTTACGCGCTTCCCAAGGGCGATGAATCGGACTGAGGTAAGTCAAGATCAGCGAGTCAAGTTCCAGATCGGAGCAAATCCGTGCCGCCTAAGTCACGCTACACCAGGCATACTAACTTTACCTAGACTATGCTGCCTCCAATGCCCTGCCAGTATTGTACACCTACAGGCAGGCGGAAAGGGGCGATTGCATTCTTTCCCCTGGGCCGCTGCCTGATATAGCCGGCCTAGCCCCAGACCCACGCAGGCCCGACCCTGTACTTGCAGGGAATGTGCAGAAACCAGTGAGCACTTGTGGGGTGGACTAACCCAGAGTTCTAGCCAGTGATATTATGCGCCTGCTGCTTGCCTAGGTAGGTACATCGCGACGAAGATGTAGGTACCTGCCCTACGCGACGTCTGCGCATGCCGACCTAGGTAGGTACTATTGCTGGTAGTGTATTACCTAGCAGGTAATCGCAATATTATTATTTCATAGAATCCTGGCGCCGCTCTTGACCGTCAAAATGGGATTAGCTCTGCGGAAAGTCGCGATTGAGAGGTAATCAAGCAATTTCCTGCAACAACAGCCTTTATTCCCACCTATCCTCTTGCCACAGGCATTCTCCTCGCTCTCTTTCTTGGTCATCTCTGTCACTGCAACTCTAAATACCACCACGGTCGTTCTCGTCTTGTTGTTCTTGATCTATACCCTATTCTAATAACATCATCTTCTTTCACTAGTAAGTGCCTATCTTGTCTCTCTACCATTGTCTTTAAACTTTTCGTGACTTCACTGGCGTGTGCTGTATTGCTCCTGCTGCTCGCGCGTCGTCATGCCGCTTGACGGGATGACCATTGGCAAGAGATGATGGCAGTTGGATAGAGGCTTAGAGTCACCTTGAAGCGTCCTATAATGGCCCGAATCCCAAACCATTCATGTACAATGTGTCACCCTAGACCAATTGGGATTCACTCGATACTACATCTCAGCAACTAACTTCACTGTGCACATAGCTTTCTTTACGCTCTTTACACAATCCAAGATGAAGGCTGTCATTTCTTCCGTGGTCCTCGCTGCCCTGCTCGGGCTTGCCAATGCCAAAGTCCAGCTCACCAACAGCAACTTTGATAACATTGAGGCTGGTTCAACTTTCAAGATCACCTGGGATGACGCTGAGGGTCCCGTCACCCTGACCCTGAAGAACGGTTCCGAGGACGACCTCAAGACTGTCGAGACCATCACCTGTACGTGCAAAAGCTCTCTGCCTTGCTTCACATGGTACATGTCTAATATCAACTTGCAGCCGGTGCCACTGGCGACAGCTATGTGTGGACTGTTGACTCTGATCTGACCTCCGGTGACTACGCCATCGAGATTAACGATGGTACCGATGCCAACTACTCAGAGATGTTCCCTATTGCTGGGACAGACAGCCCAAGCTCTACGGCCAGCTCTACAGTATCTGTGACGAGCACGACCGCTACTCCCTCTTCGACTTCTACCAAGGCCACCTCAACGGAGTCTACCTCGACTGAGTCCACCTCTACCGAGTCTAGCTCTACCGAGTCAACCTCCACAGAGTCTTCTACTACTAGCTCTGAGTCCTCTACTGCTACCAGCTCTACTGAATCCACCAGCACGACTGCTGCTTCTACCACCGTGACTCGCACAACTTGTATGACTCTAATTCCTCCGAATTTAGGTGTTTTTACGACGTTAGAACTAATGTTTTCTTTAATTTAGCTTCCAGCCCCACCTCGACCGAGTCAAGCCCTGCCCAGACGAGTGTTCCTAACAGCAACGATGCTCAAAGCATGGTTGCTCCTCTCGTCCCAGGCATTCTCGCTATTCTCGGCGCCGCCCTTATCTAAATGTGGGGAGAGAATGATAATTTTTTGCTTCGTTGCACAGATACCTTTTATTTAACTCATGTATACTGATAACAAAGAATAATTTTTTATTTCGTTAATAGCGCAACGCGATTACATGGTGGATGAATTCACGGACGAATGAGCTTGATGGTGTCGGATACTGGCTGGGGCGTTGTGCAACCTGTAGAGGTTGAATATGGCTATAGCGAGGGGTTGAGAAGAGAAGATCGTTTACGGAGTAATATCGTGTGCTGTGAACTGTCTCTATGTGTGACGTCTTGCCCAGTCTGTCATGCTCTTGTAGATCATCTGGGTTTGGTGCATGTGACATGGTTCGTGGGCGCATACCGCAGATTGACACAAGCGATGTCACGAATCTTCGGAATCCCACGGATTAGCTCCTTGCAGGGCCTGCCAGCACGAACTATGAGCGAGTATGTGTTACGAGACCGATCCTCAGCCAGCCTTTTTGTCAGCGTAGGTGTTACTGGGCTTGCTTGTACTACGCTTACTGCAGTACTCGTGCTCGTGTTTGTGCTTGTGCTGCAATGCGGGTATTATTATGTGAACGCATGCATGTGACAAAAGAGAAATCGACGACTAGCTGACCCGCCCACTGACCACAAGGTGTTTACGAGTTGAGGACGGGCGGCTCGAAATTGGTGGGCGTTGCTGCTTGATTGACTTTTCTTCTACGGCTTTCAATCAATCTGTGTACCGGCTGGTGTGTCCTGATAAGTACGATGGTACCATGAAATGTTCATTGCATTGGGCGACGCAATCATTTCTTGTCTGTACATGAGCTTGAAAGAGGTCTCAGCAACTTTGCCTATAATAAACTTACAATGACTGGTAAATATTTATTATATGTACATACATACATCTATCTATATGTAATCGGCACCTACCCTTTCAACGCAGACTGAGGTCCCCATTTTCGTAATAGAGGCAGAGCTGAATGGGCTATGTACTTAGATGAGGCGTGTACAGCAATACGTTGCGTATAGCGCCGGTTCCCACCTCACTTCGCCTTTGCCCTTTGCCCTAGCAGCCCCTTTTGATGCTCATAGAGAGGAAAATCCGCAGCCTTGCCCCCAGCTTTCCAAAAACGCCTGATAATGCATGCGGGAACATAGGCAGATAGTTGTACTTAGGTATAGTTGATTTTTCCCCTCCCTCTATAACTTCCTTGTTCTTCTTCTTGCGCGGCTCTTGTAGTGTAGGCTGTATAGCTTCTTAGAAATAAGTTTCCATTTTGGGCGCTAAGCGGTTGTCGGTCACGACGAGTACGATAACGCAGATGTCGTCGACTTTACCACCGCGCCAGTTCTCTGCCGGATAGTACTTCTGGACCTCCTTGGCGAAAGGTCCATCGACGCGCTGATTTGTGCTGGCTGTTTTGGCCAGCGCTGCAATCTCGGTGGCGAGCGCGCTCTGCAATGTGACGGGCCGCCCGTTGGAGTTATGCCCAGAGGTGAAGCGTCGCAAACTGTCCGCGACCCGGAGACCGTCCTCGCTCTTCCTCCAGGCTCCTATGTCCATCATCATACGACTCACGGTGCCTAATATGTCTTGGTTGAATACATTGTCCCACACCCCATCACTTGCGAACACCAAGACGTCGCCGTGCTTGAGGTCAAGTTGTGTCACGTCGGCATCCTTTGGGTAGTCACAGAGTTGCGCCCCGCCGAACGTGGCTGCGCGTGCCAGCATGCTCGTTGGGATGATGGACAGCTGGTAAGGAGTGTTGAAGGCATGTGTTTGCGGCGTCGAAAAAGCGTGAATGGCGTTTAGTCGCAGATGCACGAAACCGGAGTCGCCCAGGTTAGCTACTTCCAGCTTGCCATCCTCGTCCGCCACGGCCACGGTCGCCGTGCTGCCACCAGCATGTATGCTTCTATCTTTGACCACATCGTCGTAGCCCCGCTGCATGAGCGCCCGGGCCGCCAGTGGATTCCCGCCATCGTCCGGCCTGTGGTCGTGTGCGGCGAAGGCCATGTAGTCGCAAAAGCTATGTGCGAAGTCTGCCGGGTCCACGCCGCTCTCCTCCCAACCGCCTACGCCGTCGGCCACGCCGAGCGCAATGCCATCCGTATTACCAACGCGGCTTATGAAGAAGGCATCCTGGCCGCTCGCGGGACGGCCTGACTTGTGGCGCTTCTTCTCGGTCTGAATGCGATTGTAGCGGTTGAAGTGGAAGACATGGCGGCGCGGGTCGAACTTCTTGTGTTTAGCAGAGAAGGCGGCAGCAGCGTCGTAGGTGAATTTCTGCTGCTTCGGCTGCGGTGGCTTGTTCGCGTTGTAGATGGGCCAGTCCCAGGTGGTGTCCGTGTTCGTCTGCGGTGGCTTGTCCGGGTTGTAGATGGGCCAGTCCCAGATGTCAGTGCCCGTGTGGTTCTGCTGCTTCGTCTGCGGTGGCTTGTTCGCGTTGTAGATGGGCCAGTCCCAGGTGGTGTCCGTGTGGTTGGTTCGCGAGAATTGCAGCGGCGATCGAAGCCGTGCGATGGCGAGTGAAAGTTGTTTCTGTCGATGATGAGGCCGCGCACTGGCTATTATGAATGACGAGTTAGACGACAGCGGAACCCTACGACACGCGACCGCAGCCATGGTTTCTCACTGAGATAGGAGAGAGTTCGAGAATTGAGCACGAGTCGCGGTGATGTTGCCATCCCACACGCTCACGAGCCACGGGTAATACCGGGATGCACCGCACGGTCTAGGTAACTCTGTCCGAGACTGTGGTACGCGACAGCTGGGCAACGAACGAGAAGTATTTTCAGAAAATTCAACTCCGACTGGAATGACGTTCATACCCACGATACGAAAGGCCGCATTCGCATGGAGGGCAAGTCGACTGTGGAACTCACCCTCTTGTGCTGTCCGCGAAAGGTGCTATCTACCTAAACCACGGAGCTTTGTTGCGTTACACCGGGAAATAAACCTAACTTATTACTACGCCAATGCCAGCCGGATCCCCAAAAATAAATGTTGGGGGGCCCTCGCTCGGCGCTGCGTGATGACGATTATGGACTGGATGGGATTAGGCTCGGCTATTATAGGCTTGTTATATGCGGTACCTAGGTACATAAGGCCTGTGCCACCGTTTCAATGATAACTTATCAGCCACAATTGAGGGGATAGATGACCGATGAGGCACAAGTGGTAAGTGGGGCCAGACTTAGGCCTCATTCGGAGGAGGATACGGTCCGGGCGATGAGTGAATAATTGGATGATTCTGATTGGCTGCACAGCTCTAGCCTATAGCCGAGGGAGTAACCCGGGTCGGGAACTATGGCTTTGCTTGTGCGAACCTTGGCTGTCTTTGTGTGGACATCGATGATGAAGACATTCTTCAAGCCATTGCCACACCTGATTCTCTCTCGTGCCGCGACCAGCCTTGCTTGGGTGTGCCCTTTAATTCCTAATTTCCTCTTCTCATCGAGCGCCCAGTGTTAGATTTACTTCATTCTCCTATATTTTGTAGGTCGGTCGATCAATCCATGCCAACAATGGCAGCTCTCCGCTCTACGTCGTCCCGGCTCCTCGCCGCCGCCGCCTCGCGTTCGTCGGCTGGCCCCTCCATGTTCGTGCGGTCCATGGCCTCGGTAGGCGATGCAACAGTCAATGCCAATCCCAAGGGCAGCTCATCCACGCGCAACAAGACCTTCCAGATTTACCGGTGGAACCCCGAGCAGCCGAACGAGAAGCCCAAGATGCAGTCCTACACCCTCGATCTCAACAAGACTGGCCCTATGGTGCTCGATGCCCTCGTAAGGATCAAGAATGAGGTCGACCCGACATTGACCTTCCGCCGGAGTTGCAGAGAGGGTATCTGCGGTAGCTGTGCCATGAACATCAATGGAACAAACACGCTCGCGTGCCTATGTACGTCGAACAGGACACGCCATATCTCAAGTGACCACGATAATGTGATGCCATGGGACTAACAAGCATATCCTGATAGGTCGTATTCCTACCGACACAAGCTCCGAGCTGAAGATCTACCCGCTCCCTCATACATACGTCGTCAAGGACCTAGTGCCCGATTTGACGCACTTCTACAAGCAATACAAGTCCATCAAGCCATACCTCCAAAGAGATACGCCCGCTCCTGATGTATGATCAAAGCCATTCTTAATATTTTTTCTGCTACTGGGATGCTGACACATGACTTGCAGGGAAAGGAATTCCGACAGAGCAAGGCCGACAGGAGAAAGCTGGACGGCTTATACGAGTGCATTCTGTGCGCCTGCTGCTCAACCTCGTGCCCGTCGTACTGGTGGAACGCTGAAGAGTACCTTGGACCCGCCATCCTGCTACAGTCATACCGCTGGATCGTCGACTCTCGTGACGAGAGAACCGAAGCCCGAAAGGCTGCTCTCGACAACTCGATGAGCTTGTACCGATGCCACACCATCCTTAACTGCACCCGAACCTGCCCCAAGGGCTTGAATCCCGGTCTAGCCATCGGTGAGATCAAGAAGGAGATGGCCTTTTAAAGAAAGGAGAAAGAAACCTTAATTACGTCGCAATCATGATAAGCTGGGATTACTTTTGGGTGACATGAAAGCATGGCGATTGGAATGTATGCAGCGGCTCGAAAGAGTGGGATGGGTAGTCAGACTGAGGCAACCCTTTGTACAAAGTTTCTCTAACAACACGAAGTTACGCCCACCATTGGAGAGAAATCTATTTTAGGATGGGTTCCTGTGTAGTCTTAGCCGTGTTCTTATACCCTGAGCATGGTTGGAGTTCTTATGTTGTTCGCTATCAAGCCGAAAAAAATTCGAAAATACACCTGTGAATCCAAATATAACATTCACTTTGTTCACAACTGAGTCCAAAGATTTATGTTCTTTGCCCTTTTCTCGTTTTCCCTTTCTTCCTACCCATGACCCCTTGCTTACCCCCATGTTGTAAACCAGGTGGTGTAGACAACGAAATCAGACCGACCAGATTTATCGCCTGCGCGATGCTGGTGAATAAGTAGCCAATAACAATTTAGATGCCGTTCACAGAGCGGCAGAGTTTTAAGACTTGAGGGAGACGGTGGTACCAAGCGAGACATAACAACTTTTCATCATGGTCTTCCACCTACATACTCATGCCAAAACATACATCGACTATATGCTGTGTTACCGCATCTCTACTCTAATTCTCGCCTCCAGACCGTCAACGCAGAAGCCTAACTGCCGCGGCCCGTCTGGCAATTCAACCTCCCGTTTAACCCACTTGCCGGCTTCGTCTCCCGGGCGTGGATTGTCCGTCGACGTGTTGTTGTTCACCTTGACGTCCTCCACCGCTGGCAGCTCCTCTTCGTCCCCGCTGCTGTCTTCCACCTCGTCATCGAACCCGGCGACGGGGTCCCACTCCCCGGTTTCCCATATCAGTCGGATACCCAGCGGTTTCACGCCGAAGAGCTTGCCTGCTATGCCCTTGACGGCGTATATGTCGAAGCCCTTGGGTATCCGTGTTGTTCTCTGGATAGGGTCCTGTCCCTTTGGATGAAATACGAATTGGATATTCACCAGTCTGGCCTCTAGAAAGGCTGGATTGATCTCCTTTCTCCGGTTCACGACCGGCGGGCCGTATAACTCACATAATTCCGCATACCGCTTGTGATGTTTTAGGATCTCGGCCGCCTGCGTCTCGGGCACGGTTGCAAGGTGTTTGCCGATGTGGGCTAGATAGTACATCTCGGCGTCTTGCCGATCAGTCGTGGAGATGTTACCGAAGTTCAGGGTTCGAAGGTTCGCGAGGCGACCGACGGTAAACATGTACGCTTCCTCTGTGAAGTTCTTAGGGTTGCTAGAAAGTTCGGGATCAGGGTTGTTGTATATGGGATTGTGAGCGAAGCGCAGCGACGTTAGACCTGGGAAGCAGGTGGGCAACTCGTCTACGAACGCCCATGATGACACTTTGTTGTACGACACGTCGAGATACTGTAGGTTGGTGGAGAAGATCGGCGGTGATTCATCTGAGCCGTCTGATCGGATCGCGGAGATGTTGTTTCCTTTGAGGTGTAGTTGGCGAAGAGCTGTTAAAGCCGTGAGGCTCCCTAGCTGGGTAATGGCAGTAAAATCATTGAATTCGAGATTGAGAGAGGTGAGGGTGGATGTGAGAGACGAGAGCGGTATCGAAGGCAAGCTAGACAATTGATTTGTGCTCGCAGAGAGTGCAGACAAGGCCTCAAATCTGGTCGCGACATGTCCGATTTCTTCCCAGCTCATAAGGGTCTCTTCGAGTGCAAGCTGCTCAACACTCCGAAGACTCTTATTGGCGCCTTTAAGGCCCTCGTCATCAGATATGTCCTGGAAGCGGTTGCCACTAGAATACATGATTAGTTTGCCATGCTAAAAAAACCAAGACACGCTCACAACTCACTTCAACCGCAGCTCCCGAAGACGTGGTAACTCAGCGCATATCTCGACGACGGTCCCGATCCTCTTGAACAGATTCCGACTGAGATCCAGCTCAACCACCTTTGGACATGTCTCCGAGATAGACGGGTCGCCCTCGCTGTAGGCAGTAGCAATGCATGCGCCGTCAAGGACAACATACCGAAGCTCCGACAGCTGAGCCTGCTTGCTCCGAATCTTCTCAAAGCCGACTTCCTCTGCTACCTTGCCTGAAAATTGAATAACGGTGGTGTTCGTTATTTCAGCGGTGTACTTGTCTTGTAAGGCAGCGATGAAGCTGACGGGTGTCGCTGCAGGCCTTCCAGGCCGCACAAAAGAGGCGGGGGTTGCAGAGCGCGAGCGACCTGGCCTCGGTTTTTAGCACTTCACGTACTTCGTCTAAAAAAATGGAGAAAGTAGATGATAGGGAAAAACCCATGCAAGTGAATGAGGGTAAAGGAAATTCGACTTACAAGTGAAATACCTCACTCCTTTATGAGAACCGTCGTGTTTACCGCGAGCAGCGTCGTCCCATTCAACGCCAAGCCAAGTGCCCGAAGTACCGGCAACTTCGCCTATATATCGGACAGTGCATGTCGCTCCGTCATACGACAACCGGTCCCCAATTTGAGGGCTGGCAGACATGGCGACAATACTGCGAGACTCGGATATTTCATACGAGCGCTTGCGGAGAGGTAAAGCCAGGCTGGATTGGACTTGGTTTAAATTCTGGTCGTATGCACTTGGGTGGAAAAATTACTCGTTGAACAACGCCAATTAGGCAGCCAACAAACCAGGAGCTATACATCATGAACCACTTCGAGCACTTGCTACCACAGCATTCATTTTGTAACAACCGCACCTCAACAACTGTCGCCTTCATATACATTCAAAATTTACCCGAGAGATTAATTACTCGGAAATTGGCCTCACTTAGGCCGGTATTATATAGTGTTTGTACATCAATTCCACAACCATGTTCACAGTTTACTCTTTGCTTCCCCTACAACCTTCATCAGGGCACGGCCGTTGCTCAAGACAACCTTGCCGCCAGCGACCTTGACAACAAATCGAACCTCTTCCCACTCGCCTTTCTGCTCGCCGGTCCTCCACACCGAAGCCACAAGCTTGTCGCCGGGCTTGACAGGGCTGGCGAACCGCGCCTGGAACTCCTTCATGTTGGCCGGGTCGCTGCCTCCGAGCTTTTGCAACAGGCCGTGAGCAGCCCAGTTCCACGAGTATAGGCCGTGGATGATGACACCGCCGAAGCCCATCTTCTTGCCGGGCTCGGGGTGGATATGGAGGGGGTTGTAATCGCCATTGAGGCGGTAGAGGATGGGTGTCTGCGCCGTGGTCTGGTTCTCGAACTCGACGTCGGGGGTCTTCCCCTTGGGCGGGGGGAAGTTCTCGGTCGCGGGACCTTTGGGGCCGCCCCAGTTGCCCTGGCCGACGTAGAAGCCGCTGCCGATGGCACGGGTGTAGACTTCGCCGGTACCGGCGTCCACCAGGTCGGTCTGGGTCTCGACGACTGTGCCGGGCCTGCCCTTGTCGTAGACGCCGAGCACCTTGGTTCGGACCTCGAACTTCTTGCCCTCGGAGGTGGTGGGCAGGGGCTTGAGGAGTTGGATCAGTCGCTGGCCGTCGACGGTTCGTCGAGCGTCGAACTCCGGCACGCCTGGGATCTTGACGGCCTTCTGAGAGGCGTAGAAATCAATGACATCGGTACGGTTCTGCTTGAAAGCTGTGAAGTGTCAGCGGCTGTGCAGTGGCCTCTTCCTGGCCCGCCATGGTTGCTTACGCAGTATAACTGGATAGGTAGGGAAGACTGCAAACTTGGGATCGAGCTCCTAATAATATTGTAAGTGCTATGGACTAGCCAATGAGTGTTATACACGAGGCACCTACGTAAAGGAAGTGAAGTTCGTCGGGAGTGCACCCTATCGAGTTGGCGAAGAGCAATGCATCGCGCTTCGTCCACGACACCTCGACGGGAGGGTACTCAAAGCCAACTCCGGGACCGCCCATGGTTGTATGCGTTTTCAATACGGTGAATTGAAGTACTAAGCCAATTGGAAATCTATGGATAAAAGGACACAGTTGTGATCAAGAAAAGCTTCCGCACTGCTTTGTTTAAGAGTCGGCTTTTACTGCAGAAACTCGAGTACAGACCTCTACTACCGATTACTCTACCTAGCTCCTCGTACACATGCCCTCGGTGGCATCATGCCGAGGTTCTACGGATACAGGTGGACCACCCAGTAGTTCCTACCCTGCAGGTAATTTTGTACTAGGCAGGCGAGGCAGGCGAGGCAGGTACCGTTGTACCAAGAGATCAACCTAGCACCCCGGTCCATTCTGTATTCACCGCCTGCAGTTTACCTGTGCAACAACTTCCGCCTACCCAATTATGGCTTAAGCACCCCACCACAGTGTAGCTTTCTGCCAGCTCGCCTACAAAAAAAAACGATATCGCAAGTGAGCGCATCACCGTCGCATGCGTGGATGTTTTTGCTACGTAAATTGAGAGAGAGCGCTGTGCTTTCAGGTATAGTGTCTCGGTGTCCTGCTCCCGAAGGTACTTTCCTTCTATTTTTCCATATTTTGCTTGTTTCATTCTCTTCCTCACATGAATTATACTCCATCTCATCCTCTTTGATTGTTTCAAACAAGCTCAAAAGCTTATAGTTGACTTGGTAGAGATGCCTGGGACCGTGGCGACTAGTCCCGCTGCCAATGGCAGGGGCGAACTTTCTGCTTCCCAAAAGACGATTGATTCACCTTCACCGTCATCGTCACGTCTCTCGAAACGCGATGCGCCCGGTGTCCCTAACCAGGAGCAACACTCCTCCCGCTCGATACCCGACCAAAGTCAGAATAGCTCCCAACACAAGCTTAAAAAGCCCTTCTCCAAAAAGGCTCGGCGCATCATCACGAAGAAGACGGAGAAGCTGATCAAGAGGCGCAACGCGCTCGATCGAAATGTTCTCATCGCTGCCGAAAAGACGAACCCGGCCGTGAGTGACTGGTTGCCACGAGACAAGTTACTGCGAAACCGAGAGCGCATGGAAAGACGTGAGCAGTATCATCTGAGAAAACGTACCAAAAAATTGGCCGAGCTTGAAAGACTATACCGTTGGGATCCCTCTAACGCCCGAGCTTACGACTACGACCTGGTCCGTAAGCTTCTCTGGAGGTTCAAAAGAAACCTTGGCCCCCTTCTTGATGAGTATACCAACCATTCCCACCGGAAAGATGACGGCAGCGACGAAACAAGCTCGTCTGAGTCGGATTCAGACTCAGACTCAGATTCCGACTCCGATTCCGATTCCGAGTCGGAGAGTGACGCCTCCAGTAGCGATGATGGAGAGTCAACCCGAGACGTCGTGGCGACAAAGCCATCTTTGCTCCAGGGACCCCAAGACCCACAGAACGCGGGTTCTCAGTCCCAGAATACAGCTACAGCCGGAGTTCCTACTGGCACGCAGGCGAATTGGGGGAAGAGGAAGCGCGAAGAAGCATCTCCTGGGCGCCCGTCGTCTAAGAAAGTCAGGTTCGCCGAGGATGATGAAATATACGACGCGAAATCTGACCCAAAAAGTAAAATGAAGAAAAAGAAATCGAAGAAAGATAAGAATGGCAAGAAGGACAAGAAGGCTAAGAAAGGAAGGCAAGCATCGATCCAGGAAGCTCAAATCAATGGCAAATAGGACATGGCATTGAAGCGGGACTCCGGGAACGGAGTACTTTCTGGTCAAAGCATCTCGACAAACAATGTATCTTCGACGCCTGATACATCGATGAAGGGTAAACTGATCGAAGGTCGGCGCCGCCTGGCCGAAATCGTCGGACAAGGTTTCGAAGCATTCGACTCTTGTGTCTACGACTTACCTGATTCACCCATCAATCGATACAGGAGACGATATGCTGACAACGAATCTCTCTATTATATGTCCGGGGCCTTGGGTCCTTCAAGCCCCACCCAAACCGAAAGCAGCCCATTTGCGATTGATTCGGCGGATGAAGTGGGCGAAGATCTAGTCTACCCTCGCCCCCCGTTCAGTGAACCGAGCGTCTCATCATTTGGGCCTGTGGAACATGACACTATGACCTCTGACTACTTTCCACACGATAATCTGAAGCACATGAATGGATGTCATAACAAAACTCAAATGGAAGAGTCCAGTCTAAACCAAATCGAGCTGGACAAGTATCAGTTGCAAGCGGACCAGAACCAGAACCAGACTACGCCGGTGCATATCAATAATTCTTCAAGAATTTGGGTACCGTCCGACCGCCCGCGGGGGTTTTTGGGCGAAGTAAGAGGTAAATGCAATGGTTCTGACCAGAGTAGTGCGCGAACTTCGCCTCAAGTTCATCAAAGCAGTAGCCGGCGCGAAACACCGATACCTGCTCCCCAGCCTTAGAAAGAATTGGGAGTTGTGGACCCTTTCAGGAACGAAACACCGGTTCCTGCTCCTCAACCTTGGAGAGTCTTGGGCATTGAGCACCCTTTCAGTGACGATTCATCGCGCATTGGGATTGATAAAAGCCCCCCTCCCAGTCTCTCGGTCTCTAGCCCACACAACAAGGAGTTAAACACATCTAGTCCATCCAAGCCTCATGTAAGCGGTCGTTAAAGATAGTGAACAAGCTCTCAGTTCTAACTCAACAACCCCGGAAAGCTTTTCCACCTTGGCCTTCGATGACAAGAGGTACAAGCAAAGACATCATAGTCGCATGACGAACACGACATTACGACTTTCAGTTATGCCATGAGGCAAACATGATTGGCTAGAGTTGGACGCGGCTCGTTCTATGTTGGATGTCCATGGTTGGATGCCATCCAGGTAATGATCTGAACTTCGCCCATCCCTTTTCTTGAACTCGAGAGGATATGAGATGAATATTGCCGCAAATTCTGCATAAGAGAGCTATACGTAGAAGTCAGCCGTGTGCTTTATCACCAGCTAATCTATACAATTGATTCCCTCAGATTTCGTAAATATACTTTCATGTGAAACACTCTGTAATAACAAACTTGAAAATAACGAGTTTTCTAATCACTCATAAATTTTACATTGGCCGTGATAGCACATCGCGTACTACTTCTTCTGGCAATGCGCCCAAGACCTGGACGTGGCAGAGAAAATGGAGCATCGACTTTCTACCGAGTTATGTACTGAGAGTTCTGCACACTCAGATCTAGCGAACAAGCTAAGTGTATCTATCACCATCAAAGCAACCCCCTTTATACAACACACCACACCACACTTGACCGAAGCTCGTGAATGCTCACCCCCTTTCTCAATCAAGAAACTGAAACCGCCTCGCCACCGCCCATGGCCTCGACGATCCAGTCAGCGCGGATGGCGCTGACCTTCTTGGCGTAATTCTTCTGCGTGAAGACGTGCTCGAGGAACATGATGGCCTCCTTCTTCTGGCCGTGCAGCACGCTGGACGGGTGCACGGCGACGACGTGCTTGCCCTGCACCGTGACGTAGCTGGAGTCGGGCGCCAGCAGGGCCGTCTTGGCCGCGAACCCGCGCAGGAAGCAGCGCAGCAGGACGTCGGCGCGCTCGGGCGACAGCGGCACGAAGGGCTGCGGATCGGGCGGCGGGGGCTCGGTGAGTAATTTCTCTTTTACGCAGATGCCGCGGAGCTGCCGCCGGATGTTGAGGGCCTGCCGCATGTTGCGCACGCTGACGCGGCGCGCGCGGCACCACGCTATGCGGTCCGCGTTCTCGGCCGCGTACCGCTGCATCGTCGTCAGGAAGGTCAGCACGTCGCCCTCGCGGCGCTGCAGCTCCTTGCGCGCTTCCTCGATCGCGTCGCGCTCGCTGTCGTCCTCCGTCTGGATCTGGTGGAAGATGGTCTCGCCCGAGGTGATCACGGCGATCACGTCGATGACCTCGAGGAGGCAGTCGAATTCAGGGGTGGCCGCCGCGAGCAGCACGCGGCCGTACGGGGCGGACACGGGGAATAGAGCTAGTTTGCGCCCGATCGGCGTTATGCTGCCGTCGTCAGCAAGGGCGTCCAAGCTGTACAGTTGTATCAGCGCCTTTTCGACGGCTTCGATATCTGGGAAGTCCATTAGGGGGAACGAGAGGATGTCGTTGATGCCGCGTGCCTTCATCGTCAGCACGGCGCCTAGGACGTCGTTGCGGAGGATCTCGGGTAGATCGGCGTCTTGTAGTTCTTCGTATGTTTCGGACGTGTATAGCCTGAAGCATTTTCCCGGCCCTTCACGACCTGCTCGTCCCGTTCGCTGGATCGCTGATGATTTAGAGATCGCCTTGGCTAGGAGAGACTCCATCCCGAGTCGCGCGCGAAACTGTTTCACTTTTGCCTTGCCGCAGTCGATAACATAGCGCACGCCAGGAACAGTGACTGAGGTCTCTGCGATATTTGTGGCTAAAACCACCTTTCGGGTGTACTTCGTCTTTACCGGCTGGAAGGCCTCCTGTTGTGCCTGGATTGAGAGTTGCCCATAAAGGGGGCAGACAAGCAACTTTGGTACATTTGAAGCTAGAGTGGCGCAGTGCTCTTCAATAAGACGCTGGGCACCTTCAATCTCTTCCTGTCCGGTGAGAAATGCCAATATGTCACCGGGTAGTGGCTCGTGTTGGTGGATATCGAAGATTTTCTTCACTAATGCCTCTTGTATGTCTGGAACGGGCTTCTCCGTGTGCTTGATTTCTACTGGGTACTGTCTTCCTTTGATTCGAAGGAGTTTCATAGAGGACGGCGCATCATCTGGTTTGAAGAAGTCTTGGATCTTTTCGATGTCTGCTGTTGCGCTCATAATGACGACTTTAAGCGGTATCCCGCCTCGTCCAGCTTTGTCGCTTGAGAGGATCTGTTTGAGGAAGCCAGTAATTAAATCAACATCGACGCTTCTCTCGTGAATCTCATCAACAATGATAGCGCTATATTGTCGCAAATTCGGATCTCGTAAGAGCTCCTGTAAGAGCATACCCTCTGTAAGAAACTTTATTTTGGCGCCTTTGGGAACCTTGTGATCGAATCGCACCGAGTAACCGACTGAGCCTTCGCCTGCAGCGCCCAGCGGTGTGCCCATTTCCCGCGCTACTCTACCAGCCAGCGTCGTGGCGGCGACTCGACGTGGTTGCGTGATAGCAATCATCCCACCAACTCCTACAATGTCTGACTGCACACGCACTTTCTTTCTACGGCACCAGGATTCTTCGCAGAGAAATTGCGGCGTCTGTGTACTTTTTCCGGAACCAGTCTCACCGACGATAAGCAGAATGTCATTATCGCCGCGTAGGCTTGCCTTGATCTCGTCACGGTAGGCCCATATCGGCAATGCTTTTCTAGCTTTCAGCATAGGCGTATCCGGCTCCTTTGCTGTCTTTGCCCGCGCGTTACCTTCAAGTTGACGCCTTTTCCTTGCCTCTCCGTTATTTACCTCGTCCGCAGGCTTTTGCGACTTCTCCTTGATATCCGTATGAAGGCAATTTTTCACAGGCGCAGGCGATGATTTCTCTTCCGTCTTTTTCGGTGGTGGTGGTGCGAGAAATGCGCTCAACGATATAGTTTTGTCGCCAATTTTTACAACGGAGGGATCATTTCCCTTGGTCTTTCGCCGTTTAGCCCTGTGCTCATCCATTTCCCGATGAATGTGAATGTGGTTTTGGGCGACGAAAAAAAAAGAAAAGATAAGAGAATCCACACTGTGCCATCCATATACGGTGTTGCTAAGTATCACGTGCTTGTACAGTGTGAGGAACTTTAATGCTGACATTAGTGACACTTAGTTGAAAGCAACAGTCCTCCCAACAACTTGGTAACCCTGTAAATGAGGACGCATGCGTATAGATTGAGATAGCAAATAGAGATCAATAATAGACGACTGAGAAAATAGACTAATAAGTATTGGTTTGTTGCTAATCATATATATGTATTCTGGATATTCTAAGGCTACTGATTCAGCTCACGAGACCTGAACAGAAGACCTGAACTTGTGCATGGAGCTCAATTCTGGTGTAAACCCTATAAAGCGCCTTCTTCCTAGCACACCCATTCTAACTGGTAAACAAGATGTCAATTTGATCTTGGTATCCTTGGGTAATCGATGCCTTCGTCCATCAAGATAATGCAGGGTACAGTTATATAAACTTACAAGCCCCGTGACGAGTTGCTCATAATTATACGAACCTATATAGGGAGACGGTGCATCTTCTACGACAATACACGAGCTCAATTTGTTTACTCCTTGCCTTCTCCTTCTTCACGGCTTTTCTTGATAGCTTGCATGAGCTCATACATCTGTCCAATTTGCTGATCTACGCGGCATATCAGTATCTTGTTTCGGAAGCGCATATACCCGACGCGCAATGATTCCCAAGCATCATCATGAAGCACATACCGCTCATTTTCTCGACTTTGGCAGGATCAAGCTTTTCGCCTTTCCAGGAATCACCTTCTATTTTCTGAGCATAGAGCTGCCACTCGGTGAGAAAGCCGATCTAGGACATTAGGCATTAGTGATGGGTTAACAGGAAGATAAGCAGTGCAACTTTAGGAGTGAAAATCGATGATATTCGGCTTACTAAGTGCGCAGGGTTGTCAATATTCCTATGAAGGCGAAACTCAGACTTGATGTACTCGTCACCAAGGAGGCGCATTTCTGGAGGTAAATGTTTCCGATGCGCCCTGAACAGGCGTCGGTAAAGCGGTATAGGCGGGAGGATGGCTAATGGCGCAGGCTTGAGGGCATTCCCCGTCGAAGCCGCCGTGGCCAGCAATCTCGAAGTTGCTCTCATTGTGATGTGTGACGTATATCATTAAAAGGCCCTGATACAGCCGTGGTGGGTTCATTTTCAGGCTGCGTTCCCTAGTTGGATCGAGTACGGTGGCCGTGATCCATTTATGCTTTGTTCGCACTGTCTCTCTACCGCCCATTCTTTGATTGGCTGTCTCGAGAGTAGCCAGATAGTGAAACCGACAACGGGTTACCCACCAGAGCGAATACCTAGGTACTTAGGCGGCGTATAAACAACATTGAAGGGAATTTATAGGTATTCTATTTACAATGTCTCAAAATAAATCCATTCAACCTACCTCTAGGAATTTTGATGGAAAGATTAACTTAAGATGTTCTGAATCGAAACTATTTCACACCGGGTCCGCGTCAACAGAGCTAAAAACATCTCTTCACTGAACAATTCATGACCCTCCGAAAGAGGGGAAAGGGCAAGTTGAACTCGCATTATGGATTTGGTCTATCCTTCCAAGACAACTATGTCCATCCCGCAGACAAAATTGCCCTTTTACAACAGGTCTACTTAATTCCTTATTCTGCTTTGCTTGCCTGAACTGGTAGCGAGATAGCTACGCAACCACCTTATGCAACCTTAGCGAATACGGTTGAGTCTGGCGTTCGTCACTCTAATCTGATCGTCCAGAGGATCCGTCTAAATCGAATGTCAGTGAAGGTTTCCAAGAATTATTGGCTCGTTCCACGTACCTTCTGGCCAATCCTGTCAATCAATTTGTTGCCATGATCGAGTTCCTCGCCCATCGCCTTTCCAACAGCTTTGAGCCTAGCCACACCCATACTCATTTGCTCCAAATCTTGAAAAAACAAGAAGTTAGCAATTGGCGTACTAAGCGGGGCTTTAACGAGTCGGGAATAGGAAAATAAGGACCGTAGAAATAAACATCCTTGTGGCAATCCTCTGGGTACGATATTCACTTACCTTTCTCGATCTGGTCATTCGCGGCCTCTAGCTGTGCCTTGCTCTCCTCGTCGGAGTCATCCTCCAGCACTGCTAAGTGTTAGTAACGACCGCTTATCTTCAAGCTTATCTTCAAGATACACTTGACATTCTCGACGATTCAAGAACGAAATCCTATTAGTTTAGGAATTAGGGCCCTAGAATACGTACTGTACTTATTTCTGTCTCCACGGTTCGAGCCTGAGGATCCGTTGGCTATATCGGGCTTGTCAAAGCCCGCAAAGTTCCTCTCCATTCGCGCGTGTTGGGCAACTATACCACTCCATGTAAGCATTTGCTAATTACCGAACAACCTTGGAAGTTGCAGGTTCTAGGGCATCTGGGATCCCGTGCTTACATTTATCTCTCCTGGTTGCCTCCCGCATCTCGCGTTCCTCTTGATTCTGCCGTACGATTCTTGCTTCCTCTGCTATCGAGTCAGCTCAAGTCTCCCAGCAGAGAGGGGCCCAGGCTCCCGCTTCACCTTCTGCCGTTCGTCTCTTCTCTGTGAATGGATTCTTTACATGGACTGCAAACATGCTTCGACTAACAAAAGGTCAGCAGCGAGACAGCGTGGGTGATATTGTCTTAACTAACTTGAGGGATTTTAATTTTTTAGTTTGAGCCTCGGCGTGAGAATGGCTCTGCGTCGCATTATCAAGAAGCTGATCGGCTGTTAAGAGTTAGTAAATGGTGTGCGTTCAGAGTGATTATGGCGGAAGGCAGCAGCCACGGCCCGCATCAAGGAGGAGAATTGTTACAGCTGCACCATATAACTCTCGTTTGCTCTCTTTAGATGAATGGCAAGCCTAGCTATGAAAGTTTCCTCGATGGGAAGACACATGGGAAAACCCGTTTACTCACTATGATGCAAACGTTCGTTCTGGGCTAAGGTATCGTTAGTCTCCAAGTCTCTGGTCGTAGCCATCAGAAGATGTACTTGCCACCTAGTCTTGCGTATGTTGCCAGGCCAGTTTCCAGTGCCTGGTTCATATAGCGCAATGAGTTCTGGTTGGTGGCTAAACTGGCTTGAGTGGTGTCGTGAATCTGATTCTTCAAGCTACGGTACTCCTCTGCCTCACGCTCTTCCTGTAATATGCGTCAGAGATCCTTCTTTAAGTGTTGACTTATTTTTAGAGGTGAGGTATACCTCAGTCATTTCTCGTTGAGAGCCATAGCCATCATACTTGCTCCCGCTTGCAGTAGTACCGGAGCTATAGCCGCCGCTCCCGCTTCCACTGCCATTATTGCCTACTGCGGTTGTCTGTTGCTGATATCGGTCTCGGGCGCCAGAGAAAAGAGCATCGCGATTGGCGTCCTGGCATTCGTTAGCAAAGCGTGTTTTGCTCGGCCCCCTACGGCCGTCCTGCAATCCTTACGGTATCGGTACTGTCTGTTCGACCAAGACCACCATATCCGCCTTGTCGGGGTGCACCGGAGTAGCTAGAGCCCGCGTATTTGTTGTTACTGGCATACCCACCCGGTGCGCCGTAACGATTATTGCCGTAGCCGGTAGGTTCTTCTTGGTTCGAGTACGGAGGGGGAGCCGTTGCTGAAGAGCCTGTACTATCGTATCGATTGAGACCTTGTGATCCGGGCCCGTTCTCAAGGCCAGCTCGAGCTTGCTGGTACCGCGTCATACCTGTTAAAATCAGTAACTGCCGCGGTAGCCTGTAGCAATTTAATCAGTCCGACGAACCGGCGAATTTTGTGTTGTCCTCCGTGTACTGGTCAGAAGCAGTCTGTGCATAGGGGTTGTCGGACTGGGACCCTTTAGAAGAGCCCTTTGAGCCGAAAAGCGCATTGCGATTGGGGTCGTCGTCGCGATCACCCGACTTCTTTCCCAGAAACTTCTTCATAATTGATACTTTCTCTCGGACAGATCAGATAGATTCGTTGTAAGAGAGAGATCGCGGTGTGAAGTAGTGTAACGAGTGTTGTAGATAATTGATGATTTGGTTGTAAGTGGGGAGTTGGCTGGTTCCAAGGAGGTAGCCAAGGTGTCTTAAGATAGTGGGGGCTAGGGGATCTTGAGGGGCCGCTGGCGCATGTTTGCAGTAGGTAGGTGCCTAACACAGCGCCTACAGTACCTGAGTATATATGGAGTCAGGGGCGGTGTCCGGGGGGCGAGGTCAGGGTTCAGATTAAGTGGGTCAATCGGTCAGCTACAGGAGGTATGTGTCCAAGCCACAACATCTAATTGTGGGCGGTGGGCGGTGGGCGGTGTTCGAAAGATGTTACTTAAAGTCGTCCCAAGTCCTCGCATAACTTAGGTATGTGCCTACTTAGTAACCGCCATAAGAGCAGGTCAGAAGATATCTAGGAAGCATATTCTGGAGAGGGAAAGGGAAGAAAATACTAACAGTAGGCCAATCAGCCGCTCTCATTGAGACCGGGACCTGGATGTCATGTTAAACGTGGGCTCTAACAAAATATGTGCCTACCGCCTTCCATGGTCCCAACGAGTACTTGGCGGGAAGCAGCGGCTGAGCAGCTACGTATGTAGTACACGTAGTGCCCAATGGAGGTAACAACCCATGACGTCCTCGTAGAGACTTATGATTGGCTGAAGTCCATCACCACTCTGACAAACACCCAACCTAGGCTAAGTTACCCGGTACTTGTGCTTTGTATGACTCCTCCACCGTCTTACCGTTTGATACCTACTATCATCTCAACTACCTTCGATATCTACTTGTTCCTCCAGTCTGTTGATAGCATCACTTTCAACAAAATCATATCTGCGCAATGGCTTCACTGAACACTTATTAAGAGCGTACTCTATCGATCTGTTTACGTCCGTCCAGCTCAATCAATGAAAATGATAATACGAAATCGCGCTTTGCACTCTTATCAGATGGCTTATTATTCTACGATAACAATTAAAATAAGAGCGGGAGCAAGGCGTATAAGAAGAAAAACATAAGCAAGGCATCCGGTTTCCGTTGTATACAACCACGCCTGATAAAGAAACAGAATCGACAGGCGGCTCTAGCTTACCACATAGAAATCCTTACAATTCCGCACCTTGGAGCTACCTTAGAGAGTTACCATCCATAGAGCAGTCCTCAAGTTACGATGGCCTCTGTATTCACTTTTCCTCACGAGCCACCGCGGGTCAACTCTCCGTGGAGGGTAGGTCAGGAGCCAGGGAAGCGATCCAGTGAACGATGCGTGTCGACTGGTGCCATCGATGAGCCTGAGCAGACATCCAATGAGGTAGAAAGACTCGAGGCAGAGCCGCAAGACGGACCGATTGAATATAAGCTTCATCTTCTACTACGCCCACGAAGAACTTACAGTACAATGAGCACAACTCAGGCACATACGGGCCCTCAAGCAAACAGGAAGCTGAAAGAAGCCCGTCCAACTAAGCAATCCGACCCGCTTGCATCGTCCAGTATCGGCAGACAGAATCGGCTACACCATCTAACCACCCAATTACTCTGGAGGCTGCAGCAATCCTCACCGGAACATGCAACTGCAAGAGGAGAGCTAGTCGTACCTAGACTACCAGAAGACAGTGACGAACTCGCCATTTACCAAGAGCCCAGACAATTACTTCCAGGCCTAGAGGAGTCAAATGGAGCTCTGTATGAGATAGGAGTTGCTGATGACGGCACATTTGTCGGTTTGACTAAGGATGAAATGGATGAAAGTATGAAGACTTTAAAAGTGATGGCTGCTAGTTTAGGCTGCAGAGTGGAGGTACAGCGGATGAAAGCTGTCGGCACCTGTGACTGGCTTGAGAACCCCGAGGAACCCAATTCTCACCTTCATCATGGAGATCTCTGGGTCGCAGAGGCTCTAATCGTTCCAATATTGGACGGGCAGAGTAGGATCACAGCAGATGACGATAATTTTACCGCTGACGGCGCTCCTCGTCGAGGTGCTTCCACCACAGAGCAACTCCGTATCTCCTTAGTCGGACCAACGAATTCGGGGAAAACAACCATCCTGGGCACACTCGCGAACGGCACCCTGGATGATGGCCGAGGTCGAAGTAGGAGTTATTTGTTGAAGCATCGCCATGAAATCGCTTCGGGACGAACCAGCTCTGTTGCTCAAGAGCTCATTGGTTATGAGGGTCAGAGTATCTTCAACTATACCTGTATGGACATCAAAGCTTGGCCTGATATTCACGACCGCGCTCAAGACGGCCGATTGGTCTTCTTGTTGGATTCGGCCGGACACCCCAGATATCAACGCACGGCCCTTCGAGCTTTGGTAGGATGGGCGCCCCATTGGACTCTTCTTTGCATTGCGGCCAGCGAAGAGAACACTATTTCAACTGGTACACACTCTTTAACTGGTGCTGATGGAGCTTTAGATGTTGGCATCGCAGAAATGGATCTCGCCATGGCGCATCTTGACTTGTGTCTGAAGCTTGATATCCCACTGGCAATTTTGATAACCAAACTGGAGAAAGCACAACGTAATCTGTTGAAAGAAAAGTTGAACAATATTCTTACGAAAGTAAAAGCCACAGGTCGGACGCCAAAATTGCTAACAAGCTCTGGGCCCTCAGCAGCCGACATCTCTGAAGTGTCGGATCAGGACCAGGCGAAAGTTCGAACTGAAGTTATCGATCCTATCGCCCAGGCCGGTGATCCACTAACAATAGTTCCAATTATCCTCACGAGCGCCGTTACGGCAATCGGCATAGGCTTGACACATGCGCTGCTAGGAAGCTTGCCGGTGCCGCCTGCGCCAACTGCCCAGGATTTCACTGGCCAGGTCCTGAACCCTGAGCAGCCCGTGGCGTTGTTCCATATTGACGAAGTATTTGAATTGTCTCGCAGTCGAGCGCAGAGCACATTAGATCAGACTGCTAATGAAAGCGCGCCTGTTGTCACTGGATACCTAAGGTTTGGAAGATTGTCAATTGGGGACAAAATAGTTATAGGCCCTTTTCAAGCCGAGGACGAGGAAACGGGAGCACTTGTGCCTAATGACCATCCTTCCCCAGGGTATGGCATGTCTTTGCCACACCCCTCATCTGCGGAGTTTGCCCGTCTGAACCTCAAGGGTGCTTTGTCGGTGCCAAACATCGAGGGCGAATGGCGAAATGCTACAATAATCAACATTCGAGAACTTCGACTGCCGGTCCAATCCATCGAGGCTGGTCAAGCCGGCTCTATCCAGGTGGTGCTCGATGGGCTTCGTGAAGAGCCGCCCGACGCCGAGGGGGCGCGAGAGAAGCAAAATAACCCTGCACCTAGGATTCGCAAAGGCCAAGTTTTAGCCATTCCTAGTCGGCATATGATTGAAACGGGCTTGACACTTCAAGCTTCAACTGGATTCGTGGCGCGTTTCAAGACACCAGATATAAAATCACTCGCTCTTGGCAGCCTGGTCAATGCTTATGTAGGCATGGTACGAGCAGCAGTCCGGGTTTTAAAAGTTACAAGAGTTAAAGAGGAAAGATTCCAACTCGGTTCGCATAACATAGCGAGCCAAGATGATGATGACGACATCTTCAGCATGAGTGATCACATCGAGATTGAGCGCACAAGGTCTGAAACAGACTTGGGCCTGTATAATGCCAGTTACGACGTTTCGCTGGAGCTCTTAAGGAACAGAGAATGGATTGAGCTTGGCGCTCGCGTGGTCCTCCTTGAAGGTGGCTTTAAAGATAAGTCTAGGGGACTGGATGGGTTTGTAGGTGTAGTCATGGAGGTTGCAGAATGACCCAGTTGACGGGTTGTAGACTCTGGACTGGGTGTTAAACATTTTTCGCAGCGTATGAATAGTTAGACAGGCGTTTTCGGGTGTCATGAATTTAGCGAAGCTGGCGGTTCCATTCACAACGCATGTTGAAATACAAGGAGCATAATATAAGCAGCATTTCAAATTCCACACATGTTTTACGATTTCCTGAACGCCAGATGCTTATTGTAAAACCGTAGTCGCCCTGCTTGCCCACAGATGCTACTACGCTCGAACCAAACCATAAAACAACGTCCAAGTCAATATATACCCCGCCAGACCCCCAAATAGCCCCCCAGACCAGAACTCGAACGATGACCTGAAGTACCTGCTCGTATCGAACATGGCGTGGCCGGCTTTTAGTGATGTGGGCGCGACCCGGATGGTGTAAAAGAGGGCGGTGGTGAGGATGGTGAAGACGATGTAGAAAAGGAAGCCGCTGTAGGACTCGAGGCCTAGGATCCCTGCTGCGGCGCCGAATATAGAGGCTGTGAGGTTCTGGAGGTTTGACAGCGCCTGAGAAAGGAAACACGGAAATGTTAGCATCTGTATTTGTCTGGATGGAAAAGCAGTGTCGTGTGTATATAGCTAGCGTTGAGTCCTCTCCGTGTCCAGCGCCAGAGCCATCATAACCAGCAGTCTAGTTGGAATTTCCGCCAGCTTTTTTTTCTCTTAAACTCTACTGATTGTCCCTCCTCTTCTTCTTCTCCTTTTTCTTTTCCCCTTGTTTCCGAGACCGCTTGAGTTGCCCTCTATCGATGCCCCTCCATTGCTCGACGATTAGGTTTCCTCCGCCTACTGGGCTGACGCTGGATTGGGTACGCGGAGAGATGGATTCACCTTTGTGTTGTGCATGACTGACTCCGGCACAATTGGCGCTATCTGAAATTCTCTTTCGGTCGGCATGACTGCAGCGCGGAACGGGTTTCGTCTAAAAAAGCGTAATAGTCTCGGCGGAAGCTCTTTGCTTTGTCGGCTCGTCGCAGAGGGCTTGCGGCGCTTCGAGTGGGATGTCTGATGCCGATTCTGTTACGTAGGTAGTTGTGGCTGGAATATAGCGACGAGACATGGATAGTGGTGCCACGCCGCCAAGGCCCGCCTGGGATTGTTTAAGCTCTCCTTACCTTACCTACCTTAGCTTAGGGACCCCTGGCAGTGCTAATAGGGCCTTCAGCCAATCATGCCCCTAGAGATACATAAGGGTCTGGACTGACTAACGGAATCAGGATATTTACCAGTTTACCCTTCGCAATTTAGCATTTATTGCAAGTTATAACTTGTACCTTCACCTGGTATGAAAGTCTTCGACTCTTTATTGTCTCCATGAGTAAGGCAGTAGTGTACATACATATGTACCTATCTTACCGGAAGTGCAGCTACTTGTATCAACGGGTAATACGAATCCACAGTCACGAGTCGGTTCTCGACCGCGAAACGTCATGCCTATTGCCTTTTAACGTCACTGCAGCTGTGCAGCGTGGTACTATGCTAGAACTACACCACACCGCTCGGCACTAGGGGACAGAATTACGGGGTAATTTCCTAGCCTAGGGCAGCCTAGGGAGATGGAGGCTAGGTAGGGAGAGGTAAGGGGACCGTTAGGGGTAGATGTAAATGTCATGGCGCCTGTCTATTACATCAATGCACCCGCGCGTAACATCCTTGTTGCCAATCTCCAGGCGCAAATGAACAACAAGAAAGCACTCGCTCTAGTCTACACTAAGGCGGACTTCCTTTGACGGCCGGCCCGGGTCTTGGGTCCGAGTCTTTGGTCCGAGTCCAGTCCCTTTCCCTCTACTGTATGCATCTAGTGTAGGGTAAGTAGTGTAGTACCAGTATAGCATCACATCGTGGCCTGTCCTCGTGGTCCATTGTCGTGGTCTGCTGTCTGCTATTTACACCACCAGGGTAGTACACCATTGCAGCATGGGGTGTGTGTGCTAGGTACTGTATTCATATATGCTTCTTCTCCCACGCCACGTCGCCGTCGTACCAACTAGCTGTCGTGCACCAATCTGCGACGATCCCTAGCATTTTCCCGGCGCCCGATCGCTGCACCATCGACGCTCTCCCTCAAAGCCACGTCAAGCGAAGCGAACTGCGGCAGCCTCGCGCAGATGGACGAGATCCGTCGTGCAACACCGTGATTCTATGGAGACTCACGTCGATGAGGGTTCGCCTTTGAGCAACTATCTTGAGGGTATGTTCCTGCCTGAGCGCGGCAGTCTTACTCCTTACAACACCCAGCCCCTAGCCGCATCCTGAAGATGGAGGACAGCCTGGACCACGATGTGCTAACCAAGGCGCAAACAGCTGCTGGAGAGCGGGAGGAGGAGAAGTGGGATTGGCAGGAGCCCGAGAATAGGGAGCACGATATTTCGCCGCCAGTAACCCCCCCACGAGACTTTGCGCCTCGAGGCCTCGCCAAAGTCCGAAGGAAGTTCAGGGACAGACTGGCCAAGCCGATGCAACTCGATCTCCCAAATCTGCCCTCCCATGGCGACTTCGACATTCATGCCTCCCCCATCTTGGACATGCTGCGGCTTCTGCTGGAGACCGTAACATCGTCCATCGACCATGCGCGATCCATTGGATTCCTCGAGCGCCTCCGCCTCGCCATCATACAGTCTCAGCTTTTGGATAATCCTCTTACCTTAGGCTACCAGCCGCCGACAGAGCCCACCGTGTCGCAGCCGCCGGCCGAGTTGAACTTTCATGGCCTTAAAGCGTCGGGTGTCGTAGCTGCGGCGGTCTTTGGTTTTTGCCTGGCTTCGCTTGCTCGCTGGTACACCTTGGGTGGTTTTTTGCCAACATGGAAGCGACTATTAGTCTCGATTGCTTTGACGGTCGTCCTTCTTCATATTGTTAGGGCATACGTCCGAAGAGAGATTTTGAGAAACATCCAACGACAGGGGCTTGTAGAGTCTGCAACTTTCTTCTCTCTTTCCCGAGACTATGATTGCGCCAATAGTGCAGCCCTGAACTTCATCATGGAAGTGGAGCTAGTAGCTCGCGGGTATCGATTGTAAGAAGCACTTTTCCCGCTTAATCAGAGCGTGGAGCTAACATTGTAAACAGAAGTACACCCATACCGCCTATCAGCAGATTGGAGAAAAACGGCCAGAATGTTAAGTGTCTTCAGCTCAGGCATGCCGTTCGTACCAGCCTCGCAGAGGTGATAGCGACCTACTACCAGACTGCCTTTACCATCTGGGGATTCGCAGAGCAAACTGAGTTACTTCAGCTGCAGTCACAGTACCAATTTACTGTCTCAGATGTGGTTGAACGATTTCACCTCTTTTCGAATGATAACGCTCAAAATGGCGAGAAGCTACAATCATTGAAAGATGCTGCGTATCTTTTTCATGATATCCGCAAGGTCTTCCTCAGTGGCTTGCTTGCGCTCCACACTTCGGGCAAGGATGCTGATCGCTTACATTTTTCGACTGTGCTGGAGGCTTTTAAAGAACTGAATGCTGTGACAAAACAAGCCTACACAAGAGTGAAAGATGTCTTGGCTGAGAACGATTGTGAGTTGAAGTTAGCCAATATTCCAATTGTATCCCTAATCAATCCAATAGATCAAATCAACCAACTTCCCAAGGTTCCGAAGTCGCCATTATCGCCTAATCATGATCGATGGCAGCACCAAATCCGAAGACTTGGTTCAATGACCATGAATATTCGTAGTGTGCAGGCCAAGTTACACCTACTCCAAGAGGAGTCGAGTAAGGCACTGAACGAAGCCAATGATATCACGGAGATGGGACCCTTATTCATGGCCCAATATGACTCAATAGGACAAGACTTACGGGACCTCATGGAGGCCTGGCAATCTGGCAAGAAGGCCTTACAAAGCGGTATTAATAGGAACGAGAAGCGAATTTCATCTATCGGTTCGGTCATGGCGTCTCCAACAAGTACAATGAGTGGCCGAACCATCGCCGGGGACGAAAGCAGCACGGACGAGCAGGAGCCAGGTGTGGAGGATGCTTTAAGGAAGCTAACCGGGGATATTTCATCATCATCAATCAATCCGGATCAGCCAAGCGAGCCCGAAGTATTTGAAGCAGTTTCTCTGCCGCGACCCAGAAGCACGTTGACGAGAGAAGAAAGAATTGTTCGCATGAGGGAAGAGCGCCAAAACAAGGAGGTTGCCAAGGCCAAGGCCGACGCCTATAGGGGCATGGTGCGGGAACTACAAGGTGTTCTCGGCAAGAAAGGACCTAGAGGCCGGGTGTCTTTATGAGACCTCAGCTCATACCCGGTCTCTGGCCATAATACATGAGATGAATACATAATGACTCGGTCACGTTGGGGCGCATTTGGGTATGGACTGGCTCATTCGTTAGAGGGTAATACCCCCTTCTTCCTTTGGCGCAACGGGTATTGGGAGTTTGGGAACTGGCCATGGAAACTGCTCAGATTTTGGCTGGACTGCACGATCGTTTAAAACATCATATCATCTCTTCTGTACTATACAAAAGTAACGCTGTATATATAGCACCGTACAAAATTAACAATAGATACCTACACTTCAGCTGTGATAATTCCCTGTCCTAGAAGTCGGAGCAGAAATTATGTCTTAGCCTGTCTGAGTAGTACGGCAACTTTCAAGGGAGTCGTTCTACATGTACCTGATAGCTTGCAGCTGCAGGCAGGTGCTAAGCGAAAGTCGCGCGACCTTCGCGACTGGTCATTAAAACCCCTGCACAGACGCGTTGGCCCACGCGTGCCCTAGGAAGCTCTCGGTGCTACCTAATAATTCTCATTGCATCCCACCTGCAATTGTCGATCCATGCACAACCATACTACTATCATCCCATTGCGTCTGCAAAACAGCACCCTGAGCAAACATTTAACAGTGTCCTTGATCAATTCTCGATCGTCATTACTTCCAACCTTACGGCAACCAACAACTTCTTTCCTCTAATCTACCATCCTCATCGCACACTACCCTCAAGATGCTGGAAGCCAGACTTAGTCAGTCGATGGTCCTCAAGAAGGTGAGTAGCACAACGCCCAGCCTCACGATACCTCATTTTTGCGCTCGGGTCGAACTAACTCTTGCAGGTGGTGGACGCCATCAAGGATCTGGTGCAGGACTGCAACTTCGACTGCAATGACTCGGGCATCGCCCTACAAGCCATGGACAACTCCCACGTCGCCCTCGTGTCCATGTTGCTAAAGGCCGAATCTTTCGAACCCTACCGATGCGACCGGAATATTGCCCTGGGTGTCAACCTCGTCTCGCTTACCAAGGTTCTGCGTGCCCTCCAAAACGATGACCTGGTGACGCTCAAGGCCGAGGACACACCCGACTCATTGAACATCACCTTCGAAAGCAGCACGGCCGATCGTATTAGCGAATATGATCTCAAGCTCATGGACATCGACCAGGAGCACTTGGGCATCCCGGACACCGAGTACGCCGCCACGGTGACTATGCCTTCGTCCGAATTCAAGCGCATTTGCACGGATTTACAGGCCATGTCGGAATCTGGTAAGTTATACCCGTCATTAGATCTGCTGCATGCACACACGGTTCTAACCATTAGCAGTCACGATTGAGGCCACCAAGGACGGTATCAAGTTCTCCTGCGCCGGTGATATTGGCAACGGTGCCGTCACCCTCCGAAACTACCAGAATGTCGAGAAGGAGCACTTGAATGTGGACATTGAACTCACCGAGCCCGTTGCTCTCACCTTCTCTCTGAAGTACCTAGTCAACTTCTGCAAAGCTCAACCCCTCTCAGATAGAGTCAAGATCTGTCTCTCTAATGAAGTGCCCCTCTTGGTGGAATATCTGGTAACAGGTACCAGTTACTTGCGTTTCTACCTGGCACCCAAGGTTCGTCACAAAACCACTCTCGTTTGCCATTATATACTAACCAGAGCGCTATAGATTGGAGACGAGGAATAAAGGATGTAAACAGGATAAAACGCAACGATGATTTTTGACGAAAGACATTATACCAATAGGCGACATAAACCCAAATAGCAGGGCTAGGTAAGGATATGTATGCTACTGCAGCACAGCTGCTGGGTACTCAGGAACCATGTTGGTGGTGCTCCTGCTTGGCAGCTACTGGCGGAGGTCTTCAGTGGCGCAATAGACGAGCTCGGAGAGACTCTCTTGTTGCAATTGAGCACATTGGTGTACCTAAATCTTAATACAGGAAAAACACAGCCGCCTTGCTACCAATAATCAACCTCAACGAGTATCATTGCCATTCTGTTCTGTGATGTTCCACCGTTGACGTTTTCGTGTGTACGGCAGGATAGTAGTTTAGTGCACGTAACACAGAAAGGGCTTAGTGCGGGGCATGCAAAGCAGGACGCGGGGCATTCTATCTGACCCGGTGCCGATACAGGCAGCTTATATCCAAGCCAGGTCACAAGTTACGAGTCACGAGCCGCTCAACTTCGGGTGATAGTTCTATACCACCGATGGAAAAGGAACCTTTACTAATCCAGTCGGCTTACGATCGTTCATTTTAGTGAATGGCTTGTTTTGTTGTGCGAATTTTACATACATGGCTGCAGGGCAATTAAGGTAGACAGTCTTCTAATTTTAATCTTCTCTCATTTATTCTAGCCGAACTTTCACTTCAGACTGTAGCGGCGAGACATCCTCTCTCGATGAGTGCACAGCCGCCGGTCCCAGAGACGAGCGTCCTGGCCGTTGCCAGTCATGTAGGAAAACTATCTTCCAGTATCTGTTTCGGCCCGCAACTAACCCTCCTGTGAAGGTCGTCTCAGGGTGAGCTTCATATCACCAGTTCCTCTTCTTGCGCGCTCTGCAAGGCTGACCAGGCTCTCTGGATAGGCATGTAGGAAACAAGATCGCAGTCTTCGTACTGCAATCACTGGGCTGTGATGCTTCTGCCCTTAACACGGTGCAGTTCAGTATGTCTGCTTGCCTCCCTACCCGTACTCGAGGCAGCGCAAACCTGACAAGGCGCATAGGCAACCACACAGGGTATAAGCGAACTAAAGGCACGAAGCTTACGGCGCAAGAGATCACGGATCTCTGGGATGGGCTCAAGCAGTCCCACCTGGACAGCTTCGACATGATGCTGTCAGGATACGTGCCGGGTGCCGCCGGCGTCGAGGCCGTCGGCCGGATAGCCCAGGAGCTCAAGGCAGACGCTGCGTCGAAACCGGGAAGCTTCTTCTGGGTGCTTGACCCCGTCATGGGCGACAATGGGAAGATATACGTCGCAGAAGACGTAGTCCCTGCGTACCAAAGCCTCATACACCACGCAGATCTGATCCTTCCAAACCAATTCGAGGCCGAGTGCGTCCCCTTATTTCATCTTCTCTTCACCGGATCTCCGGGCCTCTTACACTGAAGGCTAGTTGCTAATCTAACGTAACTACGCTATTCATAGGCTTCTCTCGGGTGTCAGCATCACAGATTCTGCGTCCCTCGAGCGCGCTATCGAAGTCTTGCACGACACATACAACTTACCGCATATCGTCATAACATCTGTCTCGCTGCCCATACGCAGCGCTTCTCAGACGCCATCCTCAACACGCCCAGCATCACCCACACAGTCGCAACCCCCGACCACATCAACCATGTCCGTAGTGGGCTCGACGCGCACATCGGACCGCAAGCCGCGCCTCTTCACAATTCAATTCCCCGTCTTCAACGCGTACTTCAGCGGCACGGGCGACATGTTTGCGGCACTGATGGTAGTGCGCATGCGGGAGGCCGTCAGTTACTATGCGAGCGAGGATGTGCGACACACGGCATCCTGGTTGAGCCCCGACGATGTCGCGCCCACAGACCTGCCCCTCGCCCGCGCGGCCGAGAAGGTTCTGGCGAGCATGCACGAGGTGCTGGAACGGACGTGCGAGCAGATGCCTTCCGAGCTTTCAGCAGCCATTACTCGACTCGCGAGGCGCAAAGGCGTAGACGAGGACGCTGTGCGCGCGGATGGCGAGACCATGCACCTCCTCAAGTCTCACGCTGCCGAGCTTAAGCTCACGCGGAACCTAGGGTGTCTAAGGGATCCGACTATACAATACCGCGCCGAGAAAATGTAAACCCAACCAAGTTAACCTATCGATTAAATCAGGCCGAATTTCTACTGGCGTATTTTAATCACTAGTTGGAGAGTCTACGAACAATCACTCGATTAGCCAGTTAATATGCCCATGTCCGCAGATCTAAATAGTAAACTTGGGAAGCGATGAGTAGGAACATGCTGGAATAAATGCAGGGAGCAGTAGGCAGGCAGGCAACTCGGTTTCAACGCATTTTGCATAGCGTCGTGTAGGTAGGGGATTTTGAAGACAGATTATCTTTGGACTTTCTCAAGCGTTATAATAGAAATAACCATAGTATACGCAAAAATAGAGCGAGCTCAAAGAATTGCTAGTTCGCATGTATTTCCTAATCACAGCCAAATGCAATACTGATCTTTTATTGGTGGCTTGACGCATACAGACTGCTCTATTCTAACAGAGACACTGCTCTTTTATACCCTGAATGTACTAATCTGCCTACGGGACTTCCTAGGAACCCAACTTAGAAGGCCAGTATGGTAATGTAACGTGAACTTCCAGTAAACCAATGTAGGCGCTAGCAAGGCACAATGTGCCATGCTCTGATCCTCTCTATTGATGCCTTCAAACCTAATACCACCAGAGACATTGGTGGAGCATGCATAGCAGATGACTAACAAGTATATTTCCCGGCCGAACCTTCATACCTCCCTTTTGTCTTATTAGTTGGGGCGCATGTTGAAAGGCATCCCGCGCTCGCAGTCCAATTCGAACGACTTGACGCTGGGAATGCCATCGTCGCTATTTCCTTCTCCGCCGTCGCCAAGACGCCGCCGTATGATATGTTCGTAGGTATTATGGCATCCCATTACCTGTTGGTCTTGTTGTTGTGCTGGTATTCGTGTGAGGAGCGGTGGTGGTGTACAGTTCTCCTAGTTTGCCCCCGTGCTGCCGAAGCCGCCGGCACCGCGCACGCTCTCCTCCAGCTCGGCCACCTCGAGCACCTCGGGCGTGTAGATGCGCTCGATCACCAGCTGCGCGATGCGGTCGCCTTCCGCGATGCTGTAGTCTACGTCGCTGTGGTTGAAGAGCAGGATCTTCACCTGGCCGCGGTAGTCGGCGTCGATGACGCCCGCGCCTGTTTGGATCGAGTGTTTGGCGGCGAGGCCCGAGCGGGGGGCGATGCGACCATCTGTTTTTGTAGTTGTTAGTTTAGGGCTAAGACTTTCGTTCTCTGATTTCTTCCGAATGCGGATGTTGACAATTGGCTAAGGCTTCGGAAGGGTGATCAGGATCAGGACGTACAAGTACCAGCGGGCACGGCAATGGCAATGTCCGTGTCGACGAGGACCTTGCCTCGGGCCGGTACTGTCGCTGCCTGCGAGGAGTACATGTCATAGCCGGCGGCAAAGGCGCTGCCGCGCGTAGGTAAACGGGCCTTGTCGGATAGCTTCTTGATCAGTAGCGGCGGGGACTGCTCGAGCTGGGGAACGGGAACGCTGCCGTTATTTGTCTCGGCCATTGCACTGGTGATGGTGTTGTTACTGTCGGTCTTGACTCTTTTGGACGGCGGTGAGTTTGGCGGAGAAGTGACTGGGACAGCGTCGATGGGCATGTTATGATGAATGCTAGCTATGTGATATATTGCAGCGAGTTGCAGTTTTTGGTGTCTGCGGTTGCTATGTGTGGGCTTGACTGGAAAAGTCGTAGAGCAGGCAGTTACCTCTTGCGGTGTCGGAAAGAGTGGGAGAGTGGGGGAATTGGCGGTGGGAACTTGGGAGCTGGCTCGGCTGGGTCTGGTCTGGTCTGGGTCGTCAAGGGAATGCGCGTTTGAGACGCGTTGATGAGCACTGGAGGTAGGTGGGTCCCCGTCAACGAATTGGCGAATAGGCCAGCCCATAGCCCTGTCGGTAGTCCTAGTCGAGATGCACCAGATGCTGTAGGCAACATGTCCAAAGCCGCAAAGGCGTAGGATTAAGAGTCATGTTCATGTAGTTTGACACCCTTCCGCTTCACAATAGTGGTCCCGTAGAGCCAACAGCGCCGAGATGCATCGTAGCTATAAAGGAGGTGCAGGCTGTACTAGTCAGAGGCGTAGTTCTCCTGAATGGATATGTCTATAGTGGCCTTTCAGTCGTCCAATTCTCTACCGAAATCTATTAGTCGTAGTCTCCTCGAGTCTTTTGGATGGAATTGCGCGGCTTTGGCTCGCACGAGAAATCTCGCTGCCGCAGACTCTTTAGGGAGATAGACATAGGCAGCAGAGCTGTCGCCTTCGGATTGTGCTAGACTGTTTAGCAGCTGTTCTGTCAGGTCCCGCATCTCCTGGCCCGCCGCTGTGATCTCGTCTCTGTCATGCCTCTCGTCTCGGCCTTCCTCGCCCTCACGAGGACCCCATATCTCATCAATGCGTCTTTGCCGCTTGTCTTCCTCTGGCTTTGCTTTCGTGGATTTCACTCGTCCCTGGGAATTGAATCCTGCCGCTAAATCCTGCTCATCAATATCCATCATATCACCAACAACCGGACCGCCGAGTTCCTCGGCGGCAAGCATCCCGGCAAGGTGGTTATCAATAAACTTCCTGAGCGATTTTAGTAGCTTAGACGTCTCCTTGCCGTACGTTTTCTTCTTCTCCTTCAGCTCGTCAATCTTTTCGCGTGCAATGTCCTCGGGCCCCATATCCATGCGAGTCTCTAAGCCGTCTTGCAGGGACTGAATGCGTCGCCGAAGACTATGGGCAAGGGCTTGTTGATTACTGAAATCTACCTTGGCAAGCTCGAGCTTCTTTTTCGCGTCCTCGACGGACTCACTATGAGTTGCTAGATACGCTTTCGTTTCCTCCACGGTCCGATGGGTTCTGCGGAGTGCGACTAGGGCAGGCAAAACAGAATCGGGGAATGGCAGGTATGGTGTTGAGGACGCCAACTCATCATACGCCTGCTTCATGATATCAAATGGTGCCGTGGCGGGGAGGCTTTGACCCTCGCGGACCACAGCAGGAGTAGCACGTAACTGTATCGCGGTCAGGTTCTGATGTGCTATAAACCCAGGAAGAAAGGGGCTCACTTTGTCCAATGCATCTTCGTGCTCCTTGACAACGTCTTGAAGTTCTTGCAGGGTCAGTTCCAGATTCCTCGCATGAAATATATCGTAATCGTTGGTCTGAGGCGCCTCATGTATTGAGTCAGCCATGGCCGTCTCTTCCATGTTATAGCAAGACTTCAAGAGCTCAGTACGTATCAACCAACGCAAATGCACGTGACGGTGATAGTAGTTGAAGTTGGGGGCCCTTGGGCGTCCCGTTTACTGCTTGCCTTCTGGCGGGAACGGTAACACAACTCTACTACTACCACCATACAGTAAGTGTGCAAGTTGTAGCACGATACAAGGGCATAATAACACCATTCCGAATTGCAGTGCAGGTGCAGGTAGATGGCGCCTATTCTTCAGACTTCGGTGCTTCGTATTCGGCATTTGGCTACAGCCTGCGTGTCTAATTCTTAGTAAGTGCGTATACCTAAATACAGGTACTAACAGCGAGCTTGCCCGCGGCATTCTCCAAAGTGCGGCAAATGCCCAAGACATGCACTGTGCAAAACACCCAGCTTTGTACAGTACGGCTGCGCTACTTGTACAGTGTATGTACAGTAGTCGTACGGTGCTCAGACTCCCCAGGTGTGGGTCCATGATCTCTGAACACATGTACCTATTGGATAATACTTCAAGCTATGGGACTAGCTACATACTTAAGTACGTACCTCCGCATAGTCCTACCGTGCGTACCGTCCTGTACTGTCGATCTTTCAGTACCTAGTACCTGGTATATAACATCTTCCTCCGTATGTAGGAGAGCAAGCAAACGCAGCCATTTGTTTGTCTATTTCCGAAGGAGACCAGAGGATTGTCTTCTTCGGGCCATTTTACACTTCATGTTGCCTCTGACGCGAGCTAGTGGGCGCGCTAACAAGAGTATCCTGTAATGCTAATATGTGATATACTGTGCATGTAATGGTCACCGCCGATATTCGCTTGTGTCTTTATTGTGCAAGACTGTGTATATACGATATGGATCCACACTGTGCCCAAGGCACTAGGGATGTGTAGGCCTGGTAGATCCTAGCAAGCTATCTCTTTCCGTAGCTCTTTGGCAGAAGTCTTACTCATTCACCTTTCCAACTTAATTCAACACGTCTTGCAGAGAACAACGGGACCACGACACTCGTTGTTCATCACATCTGATTCGATCCCAGTAATCGCCCGTCGCAATTACCATCGTCAGAGTCATCGGCGAGGCCGCGGGATACGCTCTCAGCTGCTGCGAGGGAGGAATACACGTACTAGTAGAAAAAGAAAGGACAATCGGCAGCTTGCAGTTGCATCAAGCGCCTGACGGAGCAAAAGGTTTGAGGACAGCTTCACCTCGTCTCGTCCACTTCTCCTGTCGCTCGCAATCGTCGTCCGTCATCCATCATCCATCGTTCACTTTCATCTACCCCTACCCGCTCGTCTCAATCTCAATCTCAACTTCAACCTCAACCACACCAACACCCACAACTACAGCCGCAGCCGCAACCCATTTACGCGCGGCAAGACTCAAGGCTTCATTGCCATCCACATCTGCCTGGAGTTAGTTGCACTTGTATTGTCTCTATCCGCCTCGCGCATCAGCTTTCTACTCTGCCTCTTTTATCTCATCCACACCACCGCAACGCCGTCACTCTCAGTCTTGCTATTTGCCAGACATTCCCTCATCGCTTGCCTCTTGCGAACGGCTGAATCCAGCGAGATTTGCACGTCTCCTAACTTCCGTCGTCATTACCCGACATTACCTGACCTGACCTGACGGCATCGACACTGTTGTCTTCACCTCGACCTTGACCGCTTCCATCTCGACCCGACCCTCAGATCACGTACAAAAGTCTTCACCTGCCTGTTGTGCCTCATCGCTTGCATTTCGCCCTGAGCCCTTGCACCTGCACGTTTTCCTACGAAGAAACTTCAAGGTGTAGATAAGCAAGATTCGATAATCAAATTCAATCAAGATTCCGGCAGTCATAAGACTATATTCTTCACATTGAATCCTCGTGTGACCATTTATTCAGCGATTTTAGGACAAAATGTCTGCCTCTCCGACTCAGCCAACCAACCCAGCGAAACGCCCGCTTGAGGATGCGTCTTCGCCTTCGCGGTCGAATGACCAGCCCGAGGCCAAACGACCGGCATTGGATAAGGTCATTCATGCCGACCACGACGAAGAGCACCCTAAAGCTGCTGAGAGTAATGGTGATAGTGTGCCAGCCCCGGCGGAAGCCAACGGTACATCCAAAACAGGTACTCACGATAAGCCCAGAGCCAAGGATGAGCAAGGCGATACTATCGTGGGTGACGCCAACGATTCCAAGGCTGGCGCAGCCGCCCCTGCTGTTGTGACTGGTACGGCAGCAGTGCCCACCTCAACTCCGGCTAACGCTGCAGACGAGACGGCCTGGATCCATGTGAGGGCTGTGATCTCAAGCCCAGAGGCCGCCACTATCATTGGCAAGGGTGGTGAGAATGTTTCCAATATCCGAAGATTATCAGGTGCCAAATGCACTGTCAGTGACTACCAGAAGGGTGCTGTAGAGCGAATTCTGACCGTTAGTGGTGTTGTCGATGCCGTTGCCAAGGTAGGCCACGCACACACCCTGTGTTCATTGATTATTGTGCAACTGACAGTCTGTAGGCATTTGGCTTGATTATCCGCACGCTGAACAATGAGCCGCTAGATGAACCTTCGAGTGCCCAGTCAAAGACATATCCACTACGCCTCTTGATCCCGCACGTGCTGATCGGGTCGATCATTGGCAAAGGTGGTGTACGTATTCGTGAGATTCAAGATGCCTCAGGTGCACGACTTAATGCTTCAGATTCTTGTCTTCCCCTGTCTAGTGAACGCTCCCTCGTCGTTATGGGGGTGGCAGATGCTGTGCATATTGCGACTTACTACGTGGGTAGCACTCTCCTCGAACAACTCAACGAACGATTCGGAGGTCCGGCTGCTTCAGCCTACGCAACCCGAAGTGGCGGTCCAGCTGGCGCCGTCCCGGGAGGAATGCAAGTAATCCCATACAGTCCACAGCCAGCGGGGGGCAACTATGGCCATCGCGAGAATTACGGAAGGCGCCCAGACCCTCGATCCCAACATTATCCTCCGGCACCGTATGCTCAACCGTACAATCCACATGCGCCGGCGCCCCATCCCAACCCCAATGTGCCCATGCACTATCAACCTCAGGCTGGGGGATATGGCGCTGCCCCGCATATGCCTCCTCATCAAGCCGGTCATGTTGCTGGTCCTCAGCATCATGGTGGTCCTCCAGCCCAACCCATGCAAGGTGGTATGGCCGGTGCACCGCTGACTCAACAGATTTTTATTCCCAATGATATGGTCGGCGCCATCATAGGCAAAGGCGGTTCCAAAATCAATGAAATACGAACGATTAGCGGCAGTGTTATTAAAATCAACGAGCCTCAAGACAACAGTAACGAGCGACTCGTGACCATCACAGGAACGGAAGAGTGCAATCGAATGGCACTCTACATGTTGTATTCCCGACTCGGTGAGCTGAAGAACCAAAAAGCGGCCAATTAAAGCCCGCTTCATCATATACATTTATCGCCAGTTCTAAGCTAATCTCGCTCCTAAATCCAGAAAGTGAGAAGCACCGCATCTAAATTGTTACAACTCCCTCATTGCCTCCCGATTTCCTGGCACGATTCGCATTTCCTACAGCGCACCAATATCGTCTTCATCGCAACCGATGATCTGTGGCTCTTCAGCTTCTCGGCTTGGAAGGGGGTAATGGTGGTTGGCGGCGTCAAGGTTTGGTCATCATGGGCTGTTTCCAATTTTTCTACAAAACGTTGTTTGTTACAAAAAGGTTCGGTTTGGCTGGGACAGGACAAGTCGCCAGCTATTTGGCATGAAGACAGGTTGATACTTTTGAGGGCGCTTTATAGCCCTTTAATTCCTTTTAGATGGCACTTCATCACATTACACTTGCGCTTTGCTTCCTACCTTCACAGTCTGCCTCGTGTCGCCCGTGGCCCCCTCGTGTTTCCCTCGTGTCCTAATCACTCAGCTCTCCTTAGCAGTTTGGGTTTCCACTGCTGCTTGCCCATCAATACCACCTGACGGGAAACAATTAGCCCCATTCTCAGGTGCTAGTGCTGACCAATTCACAGATATAGATATGGTACGTGACAAGCGGATGTTAAGCCCCCCTGGCTCTTTTCCTCGAGAGTATGGGTCCATAGTAGCATTGAATTCGCACTCTCCACAGCAGCAAGACATGAAGCAGATGTTGACTGAGTTGCGGTGTTTTGACAACACTGGCATAGATGAGCCAGTTAATGAGGCTAACTTTTATGCTAAGAACACGTAACGGCTCTCTGTAAGTACACTGAATTCCATTTACTAAACCCATGTTTAGACAACCGAACCTAATATGAAGCGTTGACTATCAGATTATCGTTTTAGCATGCAATAGGAAACGACATATTAAATCGAGTTAGCCCTCGAGAATCGTGCTTTGGTACCAAGATAGTGATTTCTCTTTCGGACATTGCTTATATGTACAAGTGTGTGAAAGTCATCCCTTAGTTATATGCTTATATGGCCTTTATCCTGGGTCTTATATCTCTCTATATTTTCTCTCGAAGCGTCTATTAACTGGAAGATGTCCGGTTTAATGGAAATTCGAGATGGGAAATCCGGTACATCTAAGTCGGTCTAGAGAAAAAAGACTTAGACATTTACTTCTTTCGCATGAATATTTTGCAGCGGTGTAGAAGCCAGAAGGTCGGCGGGCTAGAGACCAGGACTTTCGAGACAATTAGGTGAGGCGCAGTGCATTTCTTTCTCTGCTTTTTCGTTCCTCTCAGTCCGATTCGTTCTTCTTTTCTCGTGACGGCCTATAAGCCACGCCTGGCTTGTTGTGCGGCTTCCAGCCTGTCAGGGTACGTACCTAGCCCACCAGGGCTGACCGCGCAGAGTAGATATCAGAGAGTACTGTAAAGGACACACAGGCTGACCTCTTCCTCTTTTTCTCTCTTCAAGTAGTTTATTTTCTCCTAGTATGAAGGTATAGTTGGTCTCTGAACCATACTACCTATGTTACAGCCATAATATTTTTTTTCTCTTTGTCTGGGGGCACGAAAAGTTGCATAGTAGAGGGTATGTGCTTACAACACCGGTCACTATCACTTTTTAGATGTTTGGAAATGGTGGCATCTCTTATTGCTGCTGGTCATATGGAAATGTGACATAGGCTATTTCTATGGCCTGTGGCAGATCCTATTGGGGAACACAGGTCCTCAGCCAGTACACTACTGGGTAGTATATCTATAGCACTCAGGTAAGTCCAAAGCACCTCATGCAAGCAAAGAGTACTCCAGCCTATCTAATTTTCCAAAATAATATCCCACGGCTCCGAGGAAGGCGACACGTCTTCGGCGGTAATATAACTGCTGGAAAACAAGTTGTTAAAATCATCAGGGAGTATGCCGGCAACATGTTCTGTGAATGTCAGCAAGTTCTCGTCGTCGGTTAACTGCCAGTCAGACGACGTTGTGACAGAAGACTCCTCTTCCTCTTTCTCATCCTCCTCTTCTATAAAGCGAGGGTAGCTTAAAGCTTCGTCTTCTCCCCCAATAATTCGGTGGGACATATCCGGGTTCTGTGCCCGAAACTGCACTTGGATGTCCTCCAGGGGGTGATGGAAGTAGGGACATAGTGGAAGGGCGGTGGCCTCTCCGAATAGCTTCTTCCAGCCCCAGTACCATTTCTTCTCCGCCGGTAGCCTCATCCGAGGGAACACGGGCAAGTTGTCGACGGGGATGCCCCCGGTAGGCACCTTACAGCACTGGGTGTGGCTGGCCAATGCGTCAGCGGTGTTGAAAGTCCGCCAGCATAGCTTACAATGATTCATGCCGAGCTTATGCTTTTGGTTCAAGTGTTGCCTCAGGTGGCCGATGGAATTGAAGCTCGTTAGTACACAGCCAATGTAATGGTGTGGGTCGTATTTGTAGAATGGGCAAGCAAAGCGCGGACTTCGATTGGATTTGCAGCAGTCGGGAGGGCGGTGGTCAGCCTTTATAGCTCGACCGTCTTGAAAGGACTGCTTGGTATTCATAGACTTGGCACCTAACGAGGGAGGCTGTGGGCGCATGGCAGTGTCGCCGGTAGGAAACCATAGTAGGGGAGTAGCCTCAAGCGAATGATTTGGGATTTGTGAGTTGACAGAGAATTTTGTCGAGGCATCTGGCGGGAATTCTGACCAACCTGCTGATGCTAATAGCCCCATGTCTATCCCACCTGACAATAAGGGAACGTCGCATGACTGGGGAGGTTCGTCTCCAGAATTACGTGTACTCGTACCAGTGGCGCTGTTGTCGACGGCGATATGCTTGCGCTTCAGCCCAGTTTTGGGGTCCACTGGGTGATGTTGGACATTCTGCAACGCTCCGACACCTGAGTGGGTGGTTCCACTAACAGGTTGTATAAGATGATGATCACCAGGTATAAGGGAAGGGTGAAATTGATTATTGAGACGGTAAAGGGTGTTTGGATCATGCGAAGAGCCGCCGGGCAGACGAGTGAGCCCGATCGGTGACAACGAGTCATGGAAAGGCTCGTGAAGAGGTATTGGTACAGAAGCAACTCCTTCACTGCTCACATTCCACTGTTCCAATGCAAGCTTGCTACTCTCCTGTGGAGGTATTTCGACTTGGGCGTTGGTACCGGAGTCGGTACCGGTACCAATGACATGAATTTGGTACTGTGGATATGGTAACAAGGGAGAGAGCGTGAAAGCAATATCAGATATTGTAGTCCCCGTATTGTCCATTGGTGTTGCGGCTCTTTGGCTGCCATTACCGGGTACATGACTAGCCATGAGCAGAGCCTCACGGCGAGGCTCTTCGCTGCGTGCAACGGATATATCATGGAGCGATTCCTCCTGGGCTGGCACCCACCCTTCTTGACAGAAACTACACCTTTGCTCTCCGCAGCTGGCACAGTAATCGTCGAGCCGTGTATTCAAAGGGCCGAAGTTGCATTTGTACTATGAAAATGTCATTAATGTGATCATTTCAGAGCTCGAGATACCAATTTCTTGCTCACGCAGTACCAAACTTGTAGATGAGGTACCCAACTCCTACGGGCCGATGTGTTATCATGGCGGGGACGTACTCGTTTCTTTTGCGACATTGTGTCTCTGGTCGGCTCTAGGTCGCTCTCAAAAGGGATGGATATGCACACTGACTATTCACAACACGATCACAAAAAGATTCTATCTTTCTTCGTTACTAGAGGGAACTGAGAATCGGAATGTCTACGATCTATACTGCCTCGCTTTCCTCCTCCTCCCCTACTATAGCCTTGTTCATCTACCAATGAGGCCTACTCAATCTAGTCACTGTTCGTAAGAATCTGTTCTAATAGGATGCGATGGTTAGTATAATGATCAAAGTCGACTTGCAAGAAGTCCTTCTTGATCTAGGCTATGATCGAAAGGCACTTATACAATGTATTTTACGATCAAGGTGTTTTCTGGCAGCGGCACAGCATACATTCTGAGAAGTACCTTTTGATCAAACACGGGATTACTACCTGCTTTCATGGTCGTACCCTGACGCATCAAGTAGTATCATTGGCTTAGTCTGGCTAGTCTCATGCATCTATATTTACACATGCAGTGAGCCGAGATGCGGTGAAACAGGCACATGTGCGCGCCTTGATTGGCGGGAGAAGTCGGGGAGAATGCAGCCTGGAAACGTGTGAATGTGCGCTACCAGGAGCCCTTTGCAGCTGAGAAGAACCACAAGCACTTATCGAACAACAAATCCTGCTTTGGCGGATCACGCTGTCTCCTTGAAGATAACCGTTATACTACTAGTAGTACGTCTTCGCTTACCCTGCGTTGTTTCATGAAGCTGGGATGATGTAATCCTAGTATGAGGCATTGGAAGTTCATTGCAAGGCCAGCACGAAAGCCCGGATAGATATTGGCCCGACTAATTGCTCTTTCCAAACCCCGTCTAAGAGCTGACTCCATACAGCACGATAATATTCGCCGACTCTGCGATCCTGCGGGGCAGCAGTTGAGTGAGCAGTTCCCCGGCTTAACTTGCCGAGTAAGCATGTCAGAGAGCTCCAGTAGTACGACTTACAACAGAGTCGTACGGTAATACTCCCGGATGTTGCATTTCCGCTGTCGACGAGTCTTTGAAGCTGTCATATAGAACGTCGGCTGGCTGAGCTGAATATATTCCAACTGGGATGCACATTGCTTCGGAGATCGTAGTTTGTAAGTTTACATCGTTGGTGAAGAACCACGGAGACCACGGAATTCTTTGATTTCTAACCGCGCCTCAAACCTTTCCACAATGTATCAATGAGCAGCTATTTCAATCAAGATACTGTAGCACCGCATCCTCTAGACTTGCTACGTTTCGCAGTGCCATCAAGTGCTGCTCGTGTCCTTTCGCGGAAGCGTTTAACCGTCCGAGGCCTGGTCTCTGAGAGGGAAAAGAGCGTCACGCTTTATCCATTTTTTTTTTTTTTCCAACAGATAATTTGCTGTAGGGGAAATCTAAAACTTTGACAGTTAACTTTGGGGTTTAGTCACAAAATCCGTAAGACGCATACTATCTCCTAGAATTATCAAACCACTGATGTTCTAGGTTTATGTGATGTAGTAATTAATTCCAATATCCAACGACCAAACGGCGTCCACCTATCCACTTAGTAGCTCCAAGTAGGTTGGTTATGCAGGCCGAAACGGCCGGGTCTCGAGCTGGAGAGGATGGGTTTGAACTGGATTTATCATTAACGGTACCAGACCATCTTAATGGCGCAAACCTAAGATTTTACAATAATATCTGTAATATTCTCATTTCTACCTAGGTAATTAGAAAGAAGGAAAATTACGGGAGTGTCTTATTCTACATCCCAAAGACATCGGAGACGATTGACATCGTCTTGACAAGTTTTCGACAAGTTTTTGACAAGTTTGTCAATCGAACAAAGACGGCGCCCTTCTGTCGTGAGATGTACCTGTTGACTAACCTAAAATAGGTTAAGTGGCTTACCGGAACCTTTCCGCACCCCACGTTGACCCGCATCCGGTTCTTCACCACCGACCGAGGGGTTCATTGATCTACGATATATACTGTAGTAATGCACGTGGTCAAGATCTCATTCACTATGGCAGAGGTGTGATTATATTGTATCATTCATTCATTAGACTCTTTCGAAAAGTAACACGAAGAAGATCAACCATCAAAAACTTAATATAGATCTCTTTAGAATTTCGCATTCCGAAAACCCATCACTCTTTTCAGATCCGCGACATATACCTACTGCTACGAAGCCATGGACTCTCAGCAGTTCCGAGAAGCAGCCATCTCATCCATTGACGAGAGTGAGTTCTAGATGATGAATAGCCCGAAATGACATACTACCCGATAAGCCTGCATCGAAAAACTCACATCATTCTTGCATTTCCAAAGTCGTCAAATACTATGACACGATCGAGGAACGCCGGGTCGTGCCCACCGTGGAGCCGGGCTATCTGAGAAAACTGCTGCCGGAAGAGGCACCGCAAGACGGCGAGACGTGGGCCGACATCCAGAAAGACATTGAGACGAAGGTCCTTCCGGGCATTACGCATTGGTACGTTCGTACGGCAGTATGCAAGATTGCTGATAAGCTGTGGCCTTCAGCCATTTTCTGACATAGACCCTCTGGTGGCTGATCACACTGCACCAATAGGCAATCCCCCAACTTCTTGGCATGGTTCCCGTCTTCTAGCAGCTTCCCAGCAATGCTGGGCGAGATGTACTCTGCGGCATTCACGGGCGCGGCCTTCAACTGGGTCTGTTCTCCCGTAGTAACGGAGCTCGAGACCATCGTGCTGGACTGGCTGGCACGGGCCTTTGCCTTGCCGTCCTGCTATCTGTCGACGGGCCCTACCTACGGTGGTGGTGTGATCCACGGTACGGCCTCAGAAGCCATTGCTACCGTCATGGTCGCGGCGCGGGATAAGTATCTGCGCGAGGCGACCGCTCACATCACCGACGATGAGGAGCGCGAGGACGCCATCGCGCTGCGGCGCACAAAGCTAGTGGCCCTCGGCAGCGTGGCGACGCACTCGGCAACGAAGAAGGCGGCACAGATCGCCGGCGTCCGGTTCCGTGCTGTCCCAGTGCATGCCGAAGACGGGTATAAGATGACAGGCGCCGAGCTGCGCAACACCATCTCAGGGCTGCACGCTAAGGGGTTGGAGGTATTCTACGTTACAGCGACCCTCGGCACGACGGATACCTGCGCTATCGATGATCTCGACAGCATCGCGGACGTGTTGCACGAGATCGCGCCCGCGGCGACCCTAACGCCCGAGCAGAAGCGGGACGGCCAGGGGGAGATCTGGGTGCACGTGGACGCGGCCTACGCGGGCGCCGCCCTCGTGTGTCCCGAATACCAGTACCTAACGCCCGTGCTGGAGCGCTTCCACAGCTACAACACGAACCTGCACAAGTGGCTGCTCGTCAACTTCGACTGCAGCGTGCTGTACGTGCGCGACCGCACCTGGCTGACCGAGGCGCTGAGCGTGAGCCTCGCCATCCTCAAGAACGCGCACACGGACAGCGGGCTCGTCACCGACTACCGGGACTGGCAGATCCCCTTCGGCCGGCGGTTCCGGAGTCTGAAGGTCTGGTTCGTGATCCGCATGTACGGCATCAGTGGACTGCAGGCGCACATCCGCAAGCACATCAAGCTGGCCGAGGACTTCGCCGGCATGCTGCGCACGCGGCCCGATCTATTTGAGATCGTCACGGGCCCGCGGTTTGCGCTTACTGCGTTCAAGCTCAAGAGTAAGAGCGAGACGGCGACAGTCCAGGAAGTCAATGCGCTTACTAAAAAATCGTATGAGGACGTGCTTGCCGACGGCCAGATTTTCCTGTCGAGCACCGTCGTCGGAGGCGTGTTCGCCATACGGCACTGTCCTGCGACGCCTTTTGTGGAGAGCCATCACGTCAAGAAGCACTTCGAGGTCTTGGTTGCTGCCGCTGAGAAGACGCTCGCTCAAGCTTAATGGTTTGAGAAACAAAGATAAAACTGCGAGGAATGGTAGAGAAAACCCGGACATTAGATGGATATTTGTAGATATTTATTTATTTTTGACCCCGTTATGCTTTGTTATGTAGTAGTTATACACGTACACTACTCATTCTATATGCTGTTGCCATGCAAATTGATCCCACTCATAAGTCATGCTCGTGCCTGATGTGCCTTTTGCTTCCGATGCATATAGTCGCTCAATATGAATCTTTGCTAACTCCAAATCGCTTATCCCAATACAATTGCACGCCTGTGTTCTTTTCATGCAACAAGGTCAATAGTTCGCCTCCTCCTCCTCTTCTTCTTTTCTTTCTTCTCGTAGGGAGTCCATGAAGGTTTGATGGCAGGGAAGTAGGTAGATTGGTTGTGTAGGTGGTTGTGGAAAGTCGTTGTCTCGCACTATTACCCTAAAACGAATCGCGACGACTCCTGCCACGACCGTTTCGTGCCTCATACCGGTGATCATCTCGATAATCATCTCGATAGTCATCCCGATAATCGTCTCGGGGATCGTAACGCGGCGTCTGGCCACGATACCCATCATGGCGCCTCGGATCAGCACGGTAGTCTACAGACTGGTGGCGCCGCGGATCCCGGGCGTAGCTCTCTGACGCGCCCTCCCCGTCACCTCGTCTTCTCGAGTCACCCCTTCTCCTTGATCGGCTGCTGTCCGGGGCCCTGTGATCGCGGCGGGAGTCGCTTCTCTCTCTGTGGCCGTGGCCCTTTTCGCGCCGGCGGCGCTCGCGGTCGTCCCGCTCGGCCTCTTCTTTGTCTTTCTTCTCCTCGTGTTTCTTCACTTGTTTTTCCATGTCCCATGCTAGCGTGAGCCCGATCAAGCCTAATGTAACGACTTGCGCGAAACTGAACGGGTGCTCTTTCTCGAGCTGCTTCCGGTACTGGCGATGCTCTGGGTGAGCCCGTGAGGGAAGGAGGTTTCGCGGATCGGGGGGTGATGGTAACTTCATTGTGTAACTCCACGACGATATGGCAAACTTATATGGTGCGACGTATTCCTCTTTGAGGATTTTGTTATGTAATGTATAAGTAGCAGTCACTGGCCGGTGTAAGTCAAGGCGACGTTTTAATGCTCAAAAGAAGCACTGAGTTCTGATATTGGTGGATCTGATGTTGAAAATTATTTATGGATATTTAGCCATTTCCCGTAGATTCCACCAAGTCCGGGAGGACCATCTCCCCCTTAAGTAGGGAAAGAAGGCGGTCGTCTAGCGCAGATGCCATCGTGACCATCAAGCAGGGGTACGGGTAGAAGACCGCAGAACGAGCAAGGATTCACCGGGAGGATGCGCGGCCGTAGTACAGCATGCGCATCATCAAACAGATGACGCTCGTCTGCCATTCGACGGCTTCGAGATCGTGGCGCCAGGGCCCCAGTTGCCGCATCAGGGATGTTCGGGACACTAAATGTCTTACAACGAAGCCGGTGCCCATGATGTCATTGCTCGGCGAAACACTAACAGACTAACACGCTTACCGTGCTGGATCGCTCACCCTAGAACAGGGGGTCTCGTGGGTCTCACCGCGCTAACATCCGGGGTTAGACCTTCTAGTGACCGTCCCTGATTCCCCGTCATCCCATCACCCCCATCGTCATCTTCACCTTGGGGCGGTCTGCACTGTCATACTGAGGGCGGTGCCAGTTCGTGTTAGTGCCGTCTATGCCTTCCTCTATCGAAATGCCATATCATTTCTGCTTAAAGATATATACCTACGTACTATGTATGTAGGTTTGGCCAACTGCACGATTCCGATACGTAGACGGAAACAGTCATTCCCGAATGAGTTGTTTTTGGGGCTTGTCAGGTAGAGAAGACGGCCGCGTCTCCTCTTTTCCGGAAGTTTAGTGAACAAGCCACATGCTGATCTCTTCAGCCACAGCCAATTCAGTACAATCTATTTGTCGTATTCCCAAGTCTGTGAGTCGAGATATCGCGGCATCGAATAAGACGCGAATGTCTTACTCCCTAAGACGATCGAACAGGCATTCTATGTACCCTTGTAATATCGTGATAGTTGTATGGCATACGTCACTTGTCTTATGTATTAGCACGGTATCCCCACGAGCGTCACGAGTCACATCTGAGCGCAAAGGGTCGACCGTCTCGACTGTCTCCCGTCTATTGAAGGGATAAGTGAAATTATGGCCCCAGCTTTTCAGGACGTCCGGTACTACGATTGGTTGCTGCACCATTTCCCTCCCTCTTAGCATTTAAAGCGAGCTTCATAAACTGTTCAGGTTCATCGTGCGAGGTTCACCAAACGGCGACATTTCAGTTGAAGTTGACGACTTTGGTTACTGTGCTCTTCTTACGCCTCTGTGCTTGAGAATCAAGAATCCATGGATACAATTGCGAGTACGTCTTGTTCCGGTCTCATTTGGTGCAGACCCAATAACGTTTCAAGTACACTACTCGACACCTCCTAGCTCGTCATTTCTGAGTACAGTAGCGGGGTCCAGCTTATGCTGCAAAAGCTTTTACTAGAGAAGAGGAGAAGAGCCACTGGTGTATCTTCATCATGGGGTAAGCTATAAACACGCGTCGCCAGGGGTCACATCGGCAACGCTCGAGATCTGAAGGAGAAGGCTAGGGATGAAAACAACCAGTCTGGCTTGAAGCTACAACCAGGGAATCCCTCCAGCTTTACCCACAACTCAGATTCCAGACAGTTTGCGAAGTGGTATCAAGAGGAGGGCACGTGGGCGCTAAAGGAATACCGAGCAAGGATGGACCTAGACTGACAATCTGGCCGAATGTGTTGGCAGCCGTAACACCGCAGGATTGCTGGCATGAGACATCACCCCGGCCTTGAAAATTGATGCCTCAGTTTGGGAGAAGGGACGAGTAGCTGGGCTCGGCTGGATAATGAACCCTAGACTGATGTCATATGTCATAGCATATGGCACGCAGCCTCTTCAACCTTTGCAACCGAAGCTTACAGCGCCGAAGCTCCCAACCACAAACAGCCAAAGAACTATTGGAGCTCAGAATAATCGGGCCTCTTGGTGACATGTAGGATGCTGAATACTCTACCTGTTTGGCCTGTCTACCAATCCAGACTGTGCCCCCTCCGATTAGGCAGAACTTAGGGGTCAATTGACTGATTTACCTTATGGCTACTGACCGCTTTCTCCTACGTGTCTCCTACCAGACTGCGTATGGGTGTACCTAATTACTCTAGGAACAATCCTCTGATACTAGGCAGCCGAAGGCCATCTTCTGAGGGTTTGAATCGTAAGAGGAATAGCGAACGTATATCCATCTACAAACTATGTGGTTAGGAGTAGGACTGCATAGCCATCAGCGGCTTCGCTGACCTAATGACTCATCACATTTCCGCTGCTTCACTTTCATGCCTTCTCCCTGCCTATTTTCTCAAGATACTGGCCTGCGACATCAACCACAGCGGTCTCGAAAGTTTTGAATTTCCTGCCGAGCAACTCCTCAGCAGCACTTGAGTCATAGGCAATAGGCCACGGGTTTATTTTGCCTTTCTTAAACACGCCCGCGGCGACCGCATCAGGGAAGGTCTTCTCAACGTGATCGAAAAGGGTGTCGTAATCTACCTTGCTCGCAATACCGAAGTCTCTGGGACCGTCCACGTGCGGATCCAAGAAGGCCACCTTCAAGTGGACATCCGCTACGTCGTCAATATGAGCGAAGGCATTGTACAAAGGGAGTGGCGGTTCGCCGCCCATCATGCCCATCATGAGGAAGTTGTTGGAGCTATTCTGGGTGCGCATCATATCGGCGTCGAGAGCGAGTTCGTTTCGACCAAAGACCCACGCAGGAGCTACGTGAGAGATAGTGAAATGGGGGTTGTGAGTCTTCACAAACTCATCGGAGTTGTGAAGCTCGACTACCTTTCCGAACACATATGCCTCAAACAGATCATCAAAAGTTGAAGGGAGTGGGTTCGGAAGAGGGACCCGAGTAGAAGCCGAAACTGAAACCGGCGTTGTCTGCGGTGGTTCAAGAGGTAAATTTCCTACAATTGACGAGGTGATGATAACTCGTTGCACACTGGGTGTCTTGAGCGCTGAAGCCAACAGCCCAGATGCCATCTTCAGGGTGGGCTCGAAGACTTGGGTAGTTGGATCGTACGCGGGATTTGGTACTGGCGAGCCGGCATGAATAACATGTGTAACTCCTTGCAGGGCATCATCAAGGGCGCCATCAACGGTTAGATCGGGCACAATCACAGAAGAGAGACGGTCTCCAGGAGCCAATTTCTTAACTGAGGGGTTCGACGCAACGACGAGTGCCTTCTCTTCAGACCGCGCCGTGTAACGCACAGCATGACCGGCCTCCAGGGCAGCAAGCAAGATGCGAAAGCCAATGAGGCCAGTGGCACCGGTGATGAAGACTAGGGTAGTCATAGTGTTGGCTCTTGTGGTTTAGATGAGGTTGCTTGGCTAACTCCACTTTGCCTTCTTTAGTTCGTTGATAACCCCTGCTTAGCTAAGTAGGATTGCTCATTTCTTGGTGTAGGTTTACGGCGTATCTTCGTTTTAGGTTTGAAGATTTTTACATGGTTATAACCGAGTCAACGTTGCATGATAAAGAACTACTGGGGTGACCTAACAGAGAATTAATCTTATTGTTGGTCTCGCGACCTGCTTCGCATCCCCACTCTGGGACTAACATGATATAACTACACAAGCTCACTTTCGCTGTGTTGGCGTTTTCAACCGGTCCTGGCCCGTACGTGTTCTTCGTCAACTTATCCGCGTCAAGTCGTCCTTGTCGTTGTATTGTCGCTCGTTTAACTCACTTAATTGTTGTCAATCTATTTTCGAAGCATAATATCACCGCTTATTACCTCCGCTCTCATTTATTTACGCGCTGTGAGCTCTCAATAACCGGCATAAAGATATGGCGGGCCTACATTTCACAGGCTTGGTGCCGACCGTGCTTCTCCTCGCCAATGCCTTTCTACCCGTGACAACGGCGCAGACAGCTACTCTAGACATACCTACAGGGCTTCCGGCCTCTTGCACACCCCTAGCAACCCTCCTGAGCGACTATCCCCCACCTAAAGATGGCCAGATCTTGGACAAAGCCTTGAATAATGGGCTTGACGTGGCCTTCTCTCAAACCACCACTGAATGGGATGATCTCACCGCGTTCTGTGGCTTTATCATCTCCACTCAAATTCCATCGGCCACACCATCAGTGACTTCGGCGATGTCTAGCTACATCTCGGCGGCCGGCATCTGGCTGGAGGAACACGGACTGGAGCAGGCGGAATCGCTGCTTGACGGTGACTGCGACGCCGTAGTTCAGCTTGGCGACTATGATGCGCAAGCCGATTTGGATTTTGTGGTTGGGTTCGGACAGTGTTATGAGGCGCTGGGCTGGGGCAAGAGGGCGTCTGGTGCTGGTGCGACAACAACAACACACGCGAGTTCTATCCCGACCGTGTCAGCGACTGTGACTTCAACTTCAGTTTCAGCTACGACCGCGAGCCAGTCCGACTCCGCAAATGCGACAGCTTCACCCACCGGCCAGACGGGCGACAAGGGCGCGCCACCCAATGCTGGGAGTAGGAGAATGGTAGATGCGTCTTGGCTTTTAGGGGCGACTGTGTGTGTAATGTTACTTCTTTCGTGATCGTCTAAACATACGATGTTCACTCGGCGGAATCATGGAAGTTTAGACGCCCGATGTAGAGATGTTCTGACGATCAAAGGGAACGCAATACCATTAATTAGCGAAATTCTTTGCATGTCTGTAGTTCCTTTTCTTTTTTTCTCTGACACGCCTGTCATCTCTTTTACCTCTGTGGTCCTGTTCAGCCACTAAGGGACCGAACCCCTTTACCTAGCCTCATCTATCCCACTTACACCAATTTCAGTATCTATATCACTACTTCCATTCGTGTCCCTTCCTTCTTTTCTGACTTAGTGTTCCCGTCAAACTAAGATATTGATGTTGTGACGCTTTTCGTTGACTGTAGCCTGTATTTCCTTTTGATAAAGCTGGACAGGTGAACCGACTTTCTATCGAAGCGGGCGTAACGTCTCGTTCGTTGCTTTCCCATCTTTGTACTTAGCAGGAGCGACTCTAGGATTACTACCCTTAGCAAATTATAGCGGAGGTTTCAAAGCGTGACGGCAACTATTTCAACAACTTTCCATCTCCTGATTACCTAGTTTACCGTCATCGTTCATCGTTCTGTCTGCTAAGCTGTTTCGCTGAAGAGGCCCTCCTCAGCATAAAGACAATTAGGGAATCTTCGAGCCCAACCTATCAAGAACGCGACCTGCTCATGGCTGAGAATAGTTATGATGATGTTTAGAACGAGTAACCCCGCGTGTCCACTCATGGTGTCTTGTATGTTATGGTTTAACTTTCTCATCCGCTTTGATGACATGGATACAAAGCTCGCTACTACCTTTAATATTCAGGGACACAGATTAGCTGACATCAAGCCTAAATTTTCTGATATGCTTAGGCGACCTTCCCAGAATTTAATCAATCATTCTGTCCCCACGGCCACCCCACAAGTCCAATGTTAAGCTCAGGGCTCGCCTCCAGCTCTTTAGCTCGGGCCTTGAGCTCATCTATATCCCAGTTGCACCACAGGAATTTGCCCCTCAGAAATCGTGCTTCGGGGCTTGCAAGCCAGAGATTGAAGCTTGCTGGTAATGATACTTTGCACGTCAAGAGTCAGCATCTTGGGATCTCCATAGTATTGCTACTTTTCTACTCACCATCGTCAAGCTTTAAGTTTTCAAAACTATCGGCGCCTCCAACGCTCAGATTCATCTCAGTGAGCACCACACCAGGCTGGGTATGGAAGATGCTCAAGTTTGGGTTCGCAATTGCCACGGTGTCCCAGAGACGGTATACCGCCATCTTGGCAACGCAGTATGAACTAAAGGCATTGTTGACACTCAGATGCGCACCCCAGGAGTTGATGGCGACAGCGACGGCGTTGGGAGCAGCGTGTTGGACAAAGGATCGAGATACCCAGAGAGCGCCGGCGATGTTGGCCTGAATTGTATCAAGGTATGCGGCACCATCAGCCACCGTCACTTCCTCGGCGGGCCCGATCGTTGCGGCGCTGTGGATTAGGACGTTGATTTTTCCATTCTGAGCAAACTGTGAAAATGCCTTTTCTACATCGCTTCGGTTGGTGACGTCGGTGGGGATGGTGATGACCTCGACACCAGGGTATTTATCCTCGATAAAAGTCTTGTTGTCGGCAAGGGGCTTCTCGCGACGTCCCAAGAGGGCAATACGAGAAGCGCCCGCCGCGGCAAAGTAACGAGCAGTGTCTCCACCGATACCAGTGCTGCCACCTCCAGTGATAATCACGGATTTACCCTTGGCGGAGACCTCAGGACGATTTGGATGGCCGTTTGGCTGAGCCTTGTTGTGCCATCGTTTGGTGGGAGAAGGAAAAGGAGAAGCGTCAGACATGATGAAGGCAGCTTGTGTGAGTATAGGTGAATAGGCAACGCCTGCTCCCACGTATTGTAAGGGTAAAGATGAGAGGCATTATTTATATCGTAGGTACGACTGCGAACCGAAAGCCTCTCATAAGATAATAGCGGATTGTTCAATTTGTGCTTCTGCTGGGATCTAACATTGACCATCAAGTCGGAACAACTTAGAGCTGCTAAGGAGACCACTGGCACAATTGAAGAGGTCTGGTATTGATCTACTCAACACGACATGAAAGTGTATAGCACTGTCTGCAGTCGAAGTATATAACATGATGACGGACAGGCGATTACATACCTGGTGTCTGCGGTACCTGATTTCGCGCTAGATGCCGCACCCCTTGTAGTCGGTGTCATATAAACGACCCCGTTTCGACCGCTTTGATGTCAATTAGCTCACTTAGTTTTTCAGTCGGTGAGATACCGGGCAGGGGGGCATGCAAAAGTGCACCGACCGGCCGGAGTTTTCAATTTTGTATTGCTGACAAATCCCCTGCTGATGCTATAATGCCCGCCAAGAATTGCATCTGTCGTCCAATCTGAAGCATTTCCCTCCGGGGATTTTCAAATTGTCTCTGGTGGTGACGCGCTTCTTGGCGGCTGTATTCTACTTCAAAATGTCTGAGCATGCAGCTGATGGGCAAATTGTCCTGCGATGCGCACAATGCAACAAGCCTTTTGACAAGCGTAGGTGAAGCTTTAGCCCATCACGCTACATAATACTGAAGCTGTCTTTGCTCTAGAGTCTACACTCAAGCGACACTTCTACTACTGTCGGTCTCGAAAGAACGGCAGTACGAGCCGGGCGCGATCCTGTATTCCTTGCGCAAAAGGCAAGGTCGCCTGTGATAACAGCCGACCCCAATGCTCGAGATGCGTAGCCAAATCCCTGGATTGCCGCTACCCAAGCAATGCGTACAAAATTACTACAGGAGGGACTCATCGAGATGGGATAACTCCAGCCCCTTTACCGGTTGCTGAATCTCCTCTCGCTACCATAACCCAAGATGCAGACAATATAGACGATTTGCTAAATGCGAGTGTCGCGGACTTGTCTAACCTCGGCGACGGGCATGTGGAATGGGACAATATAAACATCAGCTTTGCCGATTTTCTCAACACACAAATTACCGATGCTTCTGCCTCGTCTTCGTCTTTGATGAACTCAACACCCCTAAATCATCAAACAACCCCTACACACCAACATCCCTTTCCCCCCAGATTATCGATACCCAGCACACCAACATCTAGTGTTAGGTCACTTCTTCGGCGCCCCAAAATGCCAGCCGGAGCGCAGAGAATTGCCAATCTAATCCTTCACACCCTGAAATCCTACCCCTTTATGATGCTACGCCATAATACTCTTCCACCCTTTATACACCCGGCTACAGTGTCTTCCGGTATTGGGGATTCCTATATGGAACCTTTGACGAACTGTATCAGCCTGGTGCATATGATGGCTAGCGGAGTCCAAGGAAGCCGAAAGCTGTTCTGGCAGAATGTGCAAACCGAATGCGAACGCTTGTTTCACAAGGTACTTACCAGCTGTTTAGTTATTTCGAGAGTCAGAGAGTGGATTTACTAATATGTAATCCTTAGCATAAGCAATTACATCAGTGGGAGCTCTTAGCAGCTATGCAAGCATTGTGCATTTATATCCTCATGAGATTAGATGAAGGCGAGACAGAGTACAACAACTTCGACGCTCTTCTTATAAAAACGGTAATAGTGAGTCTGGTTGCTAATTTTTTCCTTTTTCGTCCTTCCTCTGACGATCTGGCATAGGCAATAGCTCAACAACTTAGCTGCATCGATATAATATGTCACGACCAGTGCGGACTGTGTAACAAGGGACTCCAATTCACCTGGAGAGAATGGATCTTCAGGGAATCAAGGCGGAGGTGAGCATCATTGTCGTTTGTTCTCAAATAGAATGATGCTGACTTGAACGAAGATTAGCTATAATCTACAGAGTCGTGAACCTGCTCATCTACTTTGAGCCGGTGGCCATGTGCACTCTGCCTTCTGAATTTATTCTGGCACCTCTGCCGGCAAATAAGCAGCTATGGGAAGCAACGGATGAATTCCACTGGAAGGAGGAAAGCCAGAGATACCCGGGAAGTCAAGTCTCATTTGGCTTGGCCGCGGATGGTAGTCTGGTCGAATTAGATGAGGGCCGACTGTCGTGCAGTGACGCCTGGTTGTCTTATCAGTCTATGGACGCGAAGAACCCGTCTGGTAGTACTGTGAACTGGGAAGAGTGGTGTGCAGGGATAGATGGATTTGGAGGACTGGTCATGCTTGCTGCCTCGTTGGTGGTATAAGTCCTATAGATAAATCAAATTTCTAATTTGTCCTCTCGCATGTAGTGGGCGAAGCAAACCCTGGCGCGGCACGGCCTATGTAGGTATGACGAGAACGGCTGTGTATGGCTGTAATCGTGCGCGAATGACAAGAGTCAGTCGACTTTGATGTTAGTTTTGCGCTTTGCAAATGTAGCACTGTGCCACTATTTTGTTGCTGACCAACAGCCAACAGCCTCAAAATCAGTGCATCGGCCAACGAATTAAGCAATTCAGGCTTATTCGCTCATTTATTGCGGAGCAAGCTGTATCATAGCGGCGTACCGGCCCATTTCCATAAGCCGATTTGGGCTGTATACCTTGTTCCCTATTATGCATCATAACCTAACAATTCTCACGAAGAAGATTGACAAGTTTCTTACGCTCCAATCAGGTAAAAAAGCTCCTTCCGGCACATGGAGTGGAACTAACAGGTTATGGACTGTGCGGTATCACTAAGTGAGAACACATCCGCATCATCGAGAACATTGAACTGCAATATATTACTCAACAAGTTGAAAGCGGTTTCTGGATCTAGTAGTAGGATACAAAACTAGATGCGGCTTGTACGCTGCCATGATGGGGCGTGTCTGTAAGTAGGTAGTGCCAAACGATCGAGTCTCTTGCGGGAGAGTTTCCCGAATAAGAACATTATCAACCTCTAATTGGCTGCTGCATAACAGGCATAGTGTCTATGTTGCCCAAGCTACCTCTCATAGGCTCATGCTGATTTCAAGCCTGAACCGGGGATAGTAACGAAGTCTCTGGCCCGTCACGGTCTCATTACCTCATCTAGAACATCGGTATCTGCCCATATTTCTCGGCTTGAAGCTGAGTGCTAACAGCTACCGCAGCATTGCAGCCACTTGAAATCGCACCAGGGATAACCTTATACGGGGTAATACAGTCTCCGGCGGCGAAAACCCCGCGGACACTGGTTTGGTGCGCAGGGGCATCGGCATTAATATCGCCCATCTGAGTCAGAGCAATCCCTAACTGGGTCACAAATGGGCCTTGGACACTTGTAAGAGGGTTGTGTACCAATAACTTTTCCTCTTTCTGAGTTCCATCGAAGAAGTCGACTGTAACCGAGCCGTCTTTCGGATTCTCGGTCAGACACCCAATCTGACGAGGATCAATCTTAAACTTCGAATTAGCTACGGGCTGCAATTGGGCTGTGAGCTCTTCGTTGCCTTGAGTGTAGATTGTGACTGTGTCACTCAGTTGGGCTGCATTCTCTGCCATATGAATAACCAGTGCCGGAACAACGATCGCAAAGACATCCAGTACGCCCACCGACGATGCCCCTCTGTCCTCAAAACCATGGCAGAATAGGCAGTGGAAGCTTGGGGCTCTATTAGCGCATTTTCCAGCAATTCACGGGCTTCACGTCAACGGTGTTAGCTTACATGCGTTTGACCCATAGCTCGGCGTACCCTTCGATGTCCGGATACGAATCGGACGAGCCTACAGCTAGAATGACCTTTCGGAAGGCCCATTCCTTGCCATCGGCATCCGAAAGAACGAAATGAGCATCACTCTTCTTCTCGATTTTGGTGACTGCCACATCGGCAGATTGAATGGATGAGTAGCCTGATATGATGTCCGACCTGGCTGAGGAGCGGAATACTTGAGGGCTCTTGTTCTCCCAGCCAGGGACCATGTGCATATGAGTAGCCTTAGCATTACCATAGGTCTCCGAATCAAATACCACAGTAGTATGTAGCTGACGGGCAAGGGTGGCAGCTGCCGTGAGGCCAGCCGGCCCGCCTCCTATTATAGCGGCGTCAATCAAGTCCGTCATTGTGAAGAGCGATGGCGCAAGTGAGTTCACAAGTCAGGGTAGTGAACTTAGAACATGGCAGAGAAGTACAGAAGAGCGGGGCAGAAGATTGAGAGAACCGTAATTTCAGTATCATACCATCTCTTGTAACATTCCTTAAGTACCCAGCCGACTTGCTTCACTGTGGCCCCTACGCGTGTTGTCTCTTTGAAAGCCTTGGGACACGGTACATGTGGCGGAGTGCGTCCTTGTTGTTGGTAAGATATGCAGGAATTACTCTAATCCTACTCGCTTGCTAATACCTTCTTTGTTCTATATACTCCGGGGGTCTGAGCCTCATCGAGCGAGAACATGGAGCATATGTCCCTTCATTGTCTAGCCATCGCTTGTCTATCATTATTACTGTCGCGGAGGAAGAACACCGCCGTTAATCCTGCGAAAGGAATAACGGTATATATGGCGCGTCACATTTATCTATCACTAACGAAGAATAGGAACTATGTCGCCACGGCGGGTCGCTGCCGAATCCCTTGATCAGCCAGCCGGTCGTCAGTTGGCATTGATCATGATCGCTCTTTGCTTAGCTGTTGTCCTGACTGGCATAGTGAATGGATTTATAGTCTACAGAGCAATGAGTATTTCAAAGCTCGATTGGGATCGGACTACATAGAGTTAAGAGACACGACTGCAGGTTCTGTGTCTAAGTAGCGAATTGTTGTAGTTATGTGATTAACTCATGAATTAATGATAGATGTCTCTCAACTCATTATTAAACTCGTGAAATGAATCATCCACACCCATAACTCTGGTTTTGAAACGGAGCTCTCACACGTATTCCCAAGCATTAAGTTCAGCAGGACTATACGTCCTCATTTGAAATGGCAAACAATCGGCAGTATAAGCACCAAGGAATATCTGATAAACGTCTTCTGACCCATCAACCGGACACAGTAGCCAGTTCTTTCCAGTAAACGATAGCACCGTTGGAGCTCCTGCGGCCTCACTTATTACGCGCTGAAAACCTGTGGTTAGAGCGCCGTCGGGCAACGCAGCGGAATGAGGTTTAGTGTACGCCAGCGCGCCACTCGCCTCGACATAGACTAAGAGTCATCTGGTTCAGCAATTACAAATTCGTAGAGCTCTGGACTGGAAATGGGGTGTTATCTACCTTGCTGTCCGCCCGGCACGCCGACGAGCAGAGAAACGGTGTCATTCCCACCCGCGAATACTGTGCTAGAGCCCGGGTATGCTGAGCAGTCGAGGCCCTCTATGCCAGATGGGCAATACGCAGTGGCGTTTTTTCCGAGCCAGAAGTAGCCGTTGCTGGCGTTGATACCGTTGCCGAAAAAGAAAGGCAAGCCCTCCTCCGTGGGCGGCCTCCAGACACCGGCTGTCCAGGGTCCCGGCGGCGGTGGATATGACCGGGATGCTATTGTAGCCGCACGGGCTACAGCGATGTAGGTGAGGATCGTTGGAATGCTCCTCATGGTTGCTATGGCAATCTTCAAGTTTAGGAGTATGTGGGGAAACGGCCGCACGAAATAGAAATACCTGATGAGAAAATGGCGATATGGGCAAGTTACATAAGGAGTTGGGGGCTCTGTGGTTAATTATACTGCTCGTCGCTGCTGGGTCCTTATATTGCGGACGGAGACAATATCTTATACTTAGCTGTTTATCGTTTCCATAATGGCACGTTACATGGCGCTTCATAGGTGCGAACTACAATTCCGAGAACGTTGCACAGGTCCCTCAAACATATCATCGCTGGGAACGAAGAATTGGCTCGAACAGCCGGTTAATATACCAGCGTACCAGCGAGTAGCTGCCACCTTGCCGCTGTCAGGAGACGAGCTGCAAAATCTGCTGCAAGCCCCGCCAATATTTGCAGAGAGCCGAATGATATGGTAACATTAGGAGCCCCAGCACTCCTGCAGCCTGGGCACCTTGAGTCGCATTATGAACGTCGGGGAACTACCTGAGTGGTGCATCTATTCAATACCACCCATAATCGGCCGCTAGCTGAGTTGGCCACTTACTGCATTCACCAAAGCTCTGCTGTGCCCAAGCTTGGTATCACAGGGGGCTGAATACAGGGCTTGAAGAATGGAAAACCAAAGAGCGTGTCCTCTCTGCGCGTAGCTCTAAGACCATTTATGCATTATAGCCTGTTCACTTGAAAGCCATAGCGTAACGCACACACTGTCTTCTATAGTCGGATTAGGTTCAAGTTGATATGATGCGTTGTGGCGACTAAAACATGGTAGTTCTCTAAATCTAATTGTCTATGTTTTAGTCATGCTGGTCCGACCTAGCGTAGCGCTGCTGTATACCTAATTGCCATTTATTGTTCTGGGCATTCCCACTCTGAGTCGTTAGGTATTATGGACTTGCTTTCTCCAGTGTCAACGGGACTGTTCTTGTAAGGCAGCACACGCGAATTCGCAAGACCAAGCTAGATATGGTGACTAGATACTTGCGCGCCGTGGTGCCATTGTCCGGCGGAGTGCCTTCTTCGCCTCTATTTCCTGTACTAGAGGTAATACGCCCTTCTCCTTTAGTCGGGCGAGGAAATCTCGTCCGTATTTGACGCTTCTTTCGTAGATCTCGTCAAACTTCCCGAAGTCTAGCGTCCCGTATTCATCAACAGGGGGGCGCATATAAATACATCCTGGCATTGTCTTGGCTCTCTCAAGTGCATCAACACTGGAGACATAAGCCAGTCGGCCCTGTATCTCAGCCAAAGTTGGGGGGTTCGGTGTAGATGATAAGGGATTCCACCTGTTGAAGAACGCCCACACGCCGGAAAGCGTATCTCCATAGGTTTGAGGGGTGTCGTCATCAAGCGAACCGACATCGATAGCGAAGATAACGTCCACACCTAGTGATTTCATGTGTGACACAGTTAGGTTATCGATATAACCTCCATCTAACAGCATACTGCCCTCATCGCAAAGCGGGGGCAATAATCCGGCTAAGGACATGGACGCACGGACATATCGCCAAGCGTAACCACTTGTATGTATCTCAGCCCTACTCTTGCTTATGTTGGTGGTATTGCAATAAAACTCTAGCCAGAAGTCTTCGATCTGATGCTTGCCGAAGGTCTTGAAGATTCCTCGATTGAACTCGTGGCCCGTGGTGTATGCAGCAGAGGGGTAAGTCAGATCGAGGGCAAATCGCCACATACTTGACATCCTCCCGGCAAACTTCTTGGCTAGGCCGTACATGGGCACAATATCAGCGTGACGAGCATAAAGCCCACCCATGAAAGCACCCATAGACGTGCCGCCAACAATGTCAATAGGAATACCCGCTTCTTCGATTGCTTTGATTACTCCAATGTGCGCAATGCCTCTCGCACCGCCACCACCTAGTACAAGACCAATGGACTTGCCGCAGAGCCTTCTGGCAAGCCTCTGAAAATCTCCTTTGATGGGTGTATCGGGAGAATAGTATGGCCGTTGACGAATCCTCCGAGTAGTATACCTTTGTATCTCAGCTTGCAAGGTCTGAACACGTTGTTTCAAGGTTTGGCCACCTTTTTTAGCTGGGCCTGGAGGGTGAACTGGAACGGAGGTTGCGCCAAAAGACATTTGCATGTGGTAATGGCCACCATTGATCCAAACGCGATTTTTCAACCAAGATCTGGTTAAGCCTGGCTTTGAGTCGCGATCAGCATGTAGAAGCACAAGAGTTTTTCGGGCAGTTGACTTTGTGCCAAGCATAAATCTTTCGTATTCGCCGATTTCAGGTGAACTTTCTGCTAAACCCACAAGCAGGATGCAATCTGCCTGAGTAATACAGGTTTGCGTCCAGGGGGCGGCAACACTTGTGTCTGTCCAAATCACATTAGCTCGATACCTCAATCTTGGGGCTGCAATGCTAGTAGAAGGAAGCTTAGATCAGGAAAAAATTAGAGTATTGTTGTGCCTTCATTGACAGCGCTCTGGAAAGATTGTTCATCACGACAAGAGAGTAAAGAAATAGTGTACTGCTGGGGCCATGGACTTACCGGCCACATAGACCACGAGACCATATTTCTCTTCCAAATCTGCAAGGTACTGTGACAACTTCAACTTCCCCATCTTGTTAAAAGCGTGTTTCCCGAGATGACTGAGAATTGCAGACTGGTTCAAGGATGTAGCACCGTTTAAAGTTCCAACCTGTGAGAGGGCGTTCATGAGGCGAGTTCCAAACTCGACAACCGGGACTCCAGACCTAATGGGTAGTATCGCTACTGTTCGTATGTTCAGTGTCGATGAGCTCTTGTTGATCGAACTACCCATTGCAGCATCCGCTCTCGCATAGCTACTGGGATTATCTACGATGAGTCGTACTCGCGAAGCGATCATCTTCGAAATCTTAATGGTGATGTTGGGATGCTCTTGTGCAAGGCTGTTGAAGAGAGTGCGAGGGAATTTGACCAGCTCCGTCGCACGGATAGCATGCAGCGTTCCAGTGCGGGTGGACTCAGTCATGACTTCCAACTCCCCAACGCTATCACCTTGTCCAAACTCTGCTCGGACATTCTTTCCGCCATCCGGCCTATCCTCCACTAAGCGCAACCGTCCATTGAGAACAAGGTATATAGCCTCACTTTCTTCATCCTTGTTAAAGATGACCTGACCAGCATCAACTTGAACCCACTCGAGTGCAAAATCAATGTGTAGCAATAGACGTGGGAGTAAGTTGGTCAGCCTCTTCGCCATTGTTAATAGGACGATTGGGTATTTCTCCACTATCTTCTCGAGGGCAGACCGAGGAATAAATCCGACATATACATCAGTTTTGGCCACCACGTCAATGAAAGATCGGTAGGAAGATACAGTGCTTATATAGCCTGCGATTCCGCCTGGCTTGACTAAACCAACGCGGCGACGTCTCTCGGGCGCCGTTTTTTTACCGTCGGGTTTATTACGAGAACCATTCGTATCATTCGGCAAGCCGAAGCTGGACGGTGCCCGAGGACCTGTATGAGATACATCCGCCTGACGCATCGCATTGACGGACGTCTTACTTGATGAGCTCAGGATCTCGCTGCCAGGATCATCGGAAGGAACACATATATCTAGAAACCCGTCTATCACGTAGTACAAGCCCGGACTTCTTTCTCCTTGCTCGACTAGGACGGAACCTTGGTTGAAGAAGACTATTTCAACGTCCTGTTTCATTTCGGAAGCTAGAGCTTGCACGCTGGGCGTTGCGTTCATCGACATTCCCCCGGACGTCATAGATTCAGAATCCCAATCCGCCGAACCGTCCAGAGAGGACATGAATCCAAAAGCGTTATTACTAAACGCTGTCTTTTGTCTTCTACCATCGTATGTCACAAATCGGGGAGAGCCTTCAACTGAGTCCTGGCCCCTCGATGAAGCGCCACTAGCTTCCATACCTAGAGCTTTGAAGACACACTCTAAGATGGATAGGCGGAATAGGTTATCCTCATCGACAGACTCTCGGGGATCGATTGACAAACGAGCCCGTTTCTGGGTGGCAAAGGGGTTCGGAGCTCTTTGCGCTAAAGGGCTGACGTTGTCTCTACCGAGGAGCTCGGATGATTGCCAGGGTTGCGTTAATGGAATCTCGAGCATACCAGGTGAATAAGCGCCGCCGCTCCGGGCCATCTGGACATTAGCTAGAAGGTCACCGGGACTCGGCGTATGTATTGAGCGCCTTTCTTGCGGAGGTACGATGGTGGATGCCACAATACTTTGTGGGCGAGCCCGAGACATGGCTTGCAATGCAGCTTCTTTTCGCAGGCTTGTAGACGACCTACGACGATGACTACTCGTAGACGCATTGTGTAGAGCAATTCCTTTGCTAATTTCCTCTTCTTGTGCTCGCTCACGTTCATGGCTAAATTTTTCCTTCAGTCGTTCGAGAGCATCACCTCGAAGAAGATTTGGCAGTTGCCAAGTCGTGAATTTCATCATACTCCTCTCTGTATGGAGCACTTCATTGGTTAGCCCAAGATAATTGTAGGCCGTGGCTAGAGTAACACGTTGAAACCTAGACAAGATAACATGTACAATGTGTGCCGTCGCCTTGGGATATACCTTGATTAAGCGTCGAAAAGCGCTAGCGGGTATAATGGCAATGGTGGTATCAGTTGTGGCTCTCGCAATCAGATCTGGATGGGCAGAGGTGGGCATTCTCCTAGCCGGTGGTCGCTTGGGGTGGCGTGGCATTGGCGAATCGTCCAGAGAAATAGGAGGTATTCGCGGAAGAGATGTTTCTTCGGGTGCAGTTGGTCTAATAGTATCGCTTTCGCTGGAGGCAGACAAGTCCTTCACTGGCACGTAGGCAGCGCCTGGCTTCTCTAAAAATGCGGCGGTTCCGTGGATGGTTGTATCGGACGGCATTCCAGGCCTTGTGACCTGATCCATCAATATAGGTTCTGATGAGTCTTCAAGCGGCGCCTGAAGGCGCACGTCCTCAGTGAATAATGACATGATTGAAAAGAGAGACGACATGGGATTTCCATTTCGAACCTCTGTAAGAAGCTGATACCGCTGCTGACCAGGAGGCATGCTCCCCTCATCTTCGCTAAATGATGATTCTAATGAAGAGCTCAGACCCATAGCCGAACTCGCGACGTGACTCTGTTGCGAAGATCTAACGAAGATCTCTACGAGACCATCCACAACGAAGCAAAATCCCTTTTCATCTTCGAGTTCGATCGTCTCGCCCGCGAGTATCCTTCGTGTTTGTATGCTCCTGGTTAACTCGTGAAACACGGGGCGCTCTAGGTAGCCAAATATCTTAATAGCATCGAGGAACTCATCCACGTAATTGGACAGCCCAGCTTTTACGCCTTCCTCGCGAGTACCTGGGAAAGGATCCAACTCCGGCTCCTTACGCTGTGGCTCAGGGGGTAGACGGGAATACATATTTAGATAGCGGTATCGCACGACCCATGAAACACTGGAAAACATGAGAAATAGTATGAGGGCCCTAAGACATCTATTAGTAAGTGATGATTCATTTAGGAATATGAGGCTCAAGTACAAGGTGGTTGCATTCACTGTCACTGTCAAACTCGTTGAAAAGAACGTGAATAGCAACGTCGGCACGGAGATTGTCGTCAGCTTTAGACCCCAGTACAAGATAGTCGAGAGTATGTGAATGATAAACAGGAGGAGCCTCGCTATCAGACTGAGCCACGAGGAAGCGCCCTCGGTCTGAGCGACGTCCTGTGTCCTGGCGAACGCAGCAGCAGCAGTTGTTGTAGAGCTAGCCATGACGTTTGAAACGGCATTTGACAAGCCTACAGGGCTACTGGCGAGATCGATTGCCATTTTCTCTAGTGGAAAAGGTCAACTAATTTTATTTTGAATCATGCAGGCAGAGAGAGAGACGTTCGTCGATGTCATCCTGCAGGACGGTTCCAGGGCGCGAATTTGACACCTCGAGAAAGGAGACTAAAAGGTGTTGCCCTGGCGCAACTCGGTCCAAATTGAATGAGCCCGGAGCTGTCGTTCCAGAAGCTCGGACATGAGGAGGACATTTGGGGCTGATGCACGGGACTCTGCAGGGGAGAGCAATGAAATGCCTGAATGGCAGAGAGGAGGAAGCTCCGAGGCATGTGCTTTGGAGCTTATTTTCAAAGCAAGAACCTTTGGAACTTGTGATCTAATAGTGGAGCCCTCGGTCGAATTTTCTTCCAGTAGAATACCTATTCGGGACCACCTGGGCAGGGACTTAGGTACCGATACAATTCAGCCACACACTAGCCACAGATCCATACCTGTGCACATATTTAGGTTCAAAGTGAGGTTGTTCAGCTAGAGGTACTTAGGTACCTAGGTACGTTTGCGGGTGGCTCAGACACGAAAGTTCGGACTGCTGCCATTAAATTTTGGCGGGGTGTCACCCCACGTACATCTGTAAAGATTTCGAAAAGTGTGTGACTCCTCCACCTTTATACTACAACAACCCACTAGCAGTGCCGCAACTATAACCTTGCAGCATCATAGCTTTCGCGCCACTCAAGAGATTTTTCTTCTCTTTCTAGAAACAGCCAATCTGCGGTATCCTGCATCGTGACTATACTCGGGATCTATTTACGGGCTGAACGACGTCGGCCACCACCGGCCTCCCTTCGATTCTCCCCTCACGTTTCGCACTATTCAAGCCGCCCAACATGTCATTGACAAACTGCCGGTTCTACGAGGAACCCTACCCGGAGATTGATAGCTTCGTTATGGTTAACGTAAAGCAGGTGGGTGAATGTTGGCGCGATCCTCGCCAGTATTGGACCTGACATTGCCTACAGATCGCCGATATGGGTGCCTACGTCAAACTTCTCGAATACGATAACATCGACGGCATGATTCTACTGTCCGAACTTTCGCGACGTCGTATTCGTAGTATTCAAAAACTGATTCGTGTCGGTCGCAACGAGGTTGTCGTCGTGCTCAGAGTCGATAAGGAGAAAGGTAGATGCGTCGAACCACTCTACAACTCGATTGGCACTGACTCTATGTAGGATATATCGATCTTTCCAAGCGTCGAGTCGGTCCCGAAGATATCGTTAAGTGCGAGGAACGATATAACAAGAGTAAAATGGTGCACTCCATTATGCGACACGTCGCCGAGAAAACCCAGACTCCTATCCAGACCCTGTATGAAAGCATAGCGTGGCCCTTAATGAAGAAATACGGACACTCTATTGACGCGTTCAAATTCTCAATAACGTGAGTGCCTGGTAGTAGGAAGCCCGTTGAGTGCTGCGCTGACTTGGCTACAGAAATCCCGATGTATGGAACGAAATCACGTTTCCCAGCGATGCAGTCGCAGAAGAGCTTAAATCGTACATCGGAAAACGATTGACTCCCCAGCCCACAAAAGTCCGAGCAGACATTGAGGTCACCTGCTTCGAGTACGAGGGAATCGACGCCGTCAAGACGGCTTTGCGGACGGCTGAGGCGCGCAATACAGAAGATAACCAGGTCAAAGTGAGGCTCGTATCTCCGCCACTGTATGTCTTAACGAGCATGTGTCTTGACAAGAACGTTGGTATTGCACGACTAGAGGAGGCGATTGTTGAGATTCGCAACAGTATCACAAGTGCAGGAGGGCAGCTGGTCGTCAAGATGGAACCGAAAGCCGTCACAGACTCGGATGATGCTGAACTACAGGCTCTCATGGAGAAGCGTGAGCGTGAGAACGCTGAGGTTAGCGGAGATGAGAGTGTCAGTGAGAGTGACGATAACATCCCTGAGACTGTGTAAACTAGATAAGGATCGAACTGGACTCTCTCTCATCATCTGCGGTACAGCACATAGAGGTCTAAGCGGTGGCAACACCATCGCATTTAGGCTGATGGTCCCGGAAGTTAAAAGTTTCTAGCATGCAAACGGCATTCATCAAGGCATGGGAGGGGTTTGATACCACGATATTCAAAGTCGTGTTTGATTCTCGCATCGGTTAGGTACGAGCGGTCTGTGGCACACATCAACCGATGGTACTTTGGGTTCACGATAGTAACGAAGCGCTTTTCTGCGATTTTTCGTGTCTTCACTTATGTAATGGGTTCAGTGGCTCTTGGTTGATTTCTATCATCAGAGACCAGTTAATGCGGGTAGCTTACACGTAGACACAGCAATGAGCGGCACTCCCACCGCATAAAATTTGCTGTGGGTCACTAAAGCTAAGCTAAGTACCTACCTATTACAACCTCTCTTGGTGTGAACATCTTGATTTTGATGTCCTGTCACTGCCCTGCTGTTTTCTTGACGCAGAACGTGTCACACGTCCATCATCATGGCTCTCAGGTCGATATGGGCCCGGTATAAACAACATCACGCTAGTCTAGGCCGATTCGGCTACTATATGTTCATGTTTGCGGCCTCTGCCCCGGTCGTCATCTCGTTCAACACATTTGTCCTAGAACTGGCATGGATCCGCGGCGCGTCCATGTATCCGTTCCTGAACTCTGAGAAAGACCAGACTACGCGAGAGGATATTGTACTCAACTTCAAGTATAATGCGCAATATGCCCTGCAGCGAGGCATGATTGTGACTTTTTGGTAAGGGTTTCCTCGGCTCTTTCGGAGCTGACATATACAGCTAGAGTCGCTGACCATGACTCTTGTGCACGCACAGGAACCCATTGAGGCCTGAAGCCATGACCGTAAAACGGATTGTTGGACTTCCTGGCGATGTCATCCACACTCGTAGCTCGTATCCTGTTCCGACGGTGACGATACCGCCTGGACATGTCTGGGTCGAAGGAGACGGTGGTGAGCGCGAAAGCCTCGATAGCAACCACTACGGGCCCATTGCGACGGGATTGATCATTGGGAAAGTCACACATCTGTTGTGGCCGCTCCATAGAGCAGGCCGTGTTCGATGGTGGGAGTATGCAGACAAAATTCGAAATCAGAATTGAATTCGTCTTTTCTCATCAATCATGACACTAAATGTAATGCGCACCCTTCCTGGTCTCCTCTCTCTTGTGTCCAATTCTTATATATAAATATTTCTCTGCTTGAAGGAGACAGGCGTGGATGGAACGTTGGCAGACTGTATGTCTGGACAATCGCTCAAATTGATACCTACTTACCTTTTCATACCAGTATCCAGCTTGAACACTCATGGAGTCCAGTGTACCTTACATGTATCTTACATGTAAGGTACAGTAGGCGAGGCGGTGAGGTAAAAACTAGGCACCGCAAAACACTTTATACCACCAATATAGCCATTTATTCAACCCTTTATTTTTGAAGCTATTTCGTTAAAATACTTTTCGAAGGCTTAAATAGGCGTGCTGTATTAGCAAAAGCTTTAAAAATAAGCTATTTAGATCATCAGGTGGTTCAATAATTGGCTATATTGGTGCTATAAAGTGTTTTGCGGTGCCTAGTTTTTACCTCACCGCCTCGGTAGGTAGCTACCAACTCGGATAGTTTCGCCTATTAAGGGTAGGAACGAACTACGAATTTTACTATCTATTAGGCCGTTAGTAGGGATGATAAGAGCGCACGTGCCACAATTCGTCGCCCGACACACGCTAAATACGTCAGTCGCGCTAGGACTTTTTTTCTACAGAAAATTACCATACCTTGCGTGAGGACCCCCGTCCATGGGTCTCTCGCAAACCGACGAAGCCAACTTCCACCTTCGGGGAAATAAAAAAAATAACCTGTTACGCTCGCTAGCAAGCACTTTGCTCTTCACAGACGAAGTGCGCGGAGCTTGTCGTTTCTGAGGCGGCGCCCATCTTGCCCGCCGTGTCCATGATGGACTTGCAGCGCATACCGCTGCTACGTCGGATTTCAGTACATCAGAGTCGCAATCGCACTATATAAGGACAATGACTATTAGCGATGGCGACGGGGGAAGGCGCCCCCCCTATATTTATGTCAGTCATGCCACTTTTGGCGCGGCATCGCACCTAGCTAATTATTCGTGACGTTTAGTCCATGATCGCCGGAGGTCTCGGCGGGACAACTGGCGACATGCTCATGCACTCACTTGATACCGTCAAGACACGACAGCAAGGCGACCCTCATATGCCTCCAAAATACACGTCATTGGGATCCTCTTATTACACAATATGGCGCCAGGAGGGCATAAGGCGAGGGCTATACGGAGGCTGGCTGCCAGCCATGATGGGCTCGTTTCCAGGAACCGTGCTCTTCTTCGGCACTTACGAATGGAGTAAACGACACATGTTAGATTACGGAGTGCAAGCCCATATCTCTTATCTTACTGCTGGTTTGTGATGGTCCCGTGTGAACGGCCAAACATTGTGATACTAATGTACTTCCAGGTTTCCTCGGCGACCTAGCAGCATCAATAGTCTACGTTCCATCCGAGGTCTTAAAGACGCGTCTTCAGCTTCAAGGGCGGTTTAATAACCCTTACTTCAAATCTGGGTACAATTACAAGGGAACATTTGATGCGGCGAGGACGATCGTTCGAACGGAAGGGTTTTCGGAGCTGTTTTCCGGTTATAAGGCGACTCTCTACCGGGACCTTCCCTTTTCCGCTTTCCAGTTCATGTTTTACGAACAGTTTCAATATTGGGCGCGAGAATGGAAAGAGAGCCCTGACATAGGGGTCCGCCTGGAACTTTTGACAGGAGCCGCCGGCGGAGGGTTGGCTGGAGTCCTTACGTGTCCGCTGGATGTTGTAAAGACTCGTCTTCAAACCCAGATCGACCCCGTACCCGTACTGCGCAAACCGAAAGATCGTGCCACGGTGGACACCAAGTCCGCCATAAAAGAATCCTCGGCTAAGCAACCAATGCCCACATCTCCACCTAATTCTCAAATACGTCCTATCTCAACATCATCGCCATCGACCTCTCTACCGCGCCCGGGCGCCATTCCACTCGACGAAAATTCCATTCTTAAAGGGCTAAGACTCATTTATAAGACAGAAGGGGTTGGTGGGTGGTTTAGAGGCGTGGGGCCGCGATTTGTCTGGACTAGCGTTCAGAGCGGCTGTATGTTGTTTTTATACCAGACTATTCTGCGGCAATTAGAAACTTGGAGGCCAGTAGAACGCCAAGAGATGTCTCGACAGGGCCCGGGGTAATGTTCCAGTTACCTGCACCTGTCTGGCATGACCTTTTGTGTATACATCTTGAGCATTTACAGGGCGTTGGGGCATATAGACGAAGACGGACGATTAGACATCATGTAACTTGCTAGAGATCTCAAACTCATTCAAATGTATCATATTATACCAAAGATAAATCGCTGAATAAGAATACGAGCAAAAGCCTTGCAATGCTATGAAAGTGGGCCGGAAAATCCCAGTACGCATGGTGTGATTGGACTAATTGACCCTAGAAACTCGAAGCTAGGTACTTACTTAAGGGTATGTGCCTGTGAGGTGCCTCCTAAACTACTATGGGTAAGTACATGTCGGTACTGCACGCAGCTAAAACAGCCGATCGCTCATCTTCAACAGCACCTAACTTCACAGCTTCAATCCTATTCCCATCCTCGACGTTTAGGTACCGCGCGACCCATGGGCAAAGCCAATTGACATTTCGGCGGCTATGGCTACGAGTAGCAAAGAATTATGTCACTCCCATCGCCCCTTCCCTCCAAGGCGGCTATTCGTGCCCTACGCGGCATCGCCCTCGGAACATCGTGTGCGATTGGCGCGATAGTCGAAGACCGGAGACGACGCATCAGCACATTAAAGACGGCGGTTTCCAACAAACAAAAACTACAATCATCGAGGCAGTATAATAATGACGGCCCGGCGCAACTGTCATTGCCACTAGACGATGCGACCCCTGCTGGTTGGAACCTGCAACGGCAAGAAAGGGAGGGCCATGGGCTCAGAAAGCACCGCAATGCTGAGACAACCGATCCCGAAAACGCCATGCTCGAGGACCTTGAAAGCCAAGATCCATTCCAAGACGACAACAACAAGGGCCATGCACAGCAACCACAACCGTCACTATCGAAATCATCGCCGCCGCAGCCCACTGGTGCTCGAGAGCCTCTCTTTGTCGCGCTACGTCGACTTCCCCGGCTGCACTCGGCCTCGACAGTGCAGAGCTCCGAAGATGCCCTCATAGCGGAATTCAAGGATCTTCTAGCGAAAGGCAAGCTAGGTCTAGCGTTTTCATTGATCACATCACATGCTTGTACAATCCCTTCTAGCCCACAGCGTGAGACCTGGCTGGAGCTTTCCGCTCGTCTGTCACAAAAATGTCAGCAAAATCGCCGGTGGCAAGATGCCAGTCGAATATTAACTACGATCATTGGGCTTGGCCCTCTAAATGAGGCCCAATACTTTGCCTTTGATCCACTACCAATTATGGAGTCTCATCTCCTCCCGCCTGGTTCTGACAAACCCTGTTCTACAGAGAGCGTGACTTCCGCCGCCAGAATATACCTAGCAAAGTTCGAAGGGAAACGTGGAGGGCGTGGCACACAGATGGAATTGGTAGGTCGGCGCCTGATGATGGAAGCGTTGTCATCCCAGCGCTTCACTCTTGCTTTGCACATCTATTGGAGAATGTTGGGCTGGGCAGCGAGCCCGGAGATGTGCGCCGGCTGGGCCATTCGGACGTTCTTTAGACACAGTGACCACAAAGCTGTGCTCAAGATCTTCTTGCTCCATTACTCGCGTCTGAAACCCGGTTTGGAATATTTTGATCCGACAATGAATATGGTTATCCGGTCCGTCGAAGCCATGAAAGGGCTAAACGCCAACTCAATTCTGGAGGCTTTGGCCCAAATGCACATTCCCGAACGGGGGAAACTGCACTCGCGATGGATCATGCAGGTGTTGCGAGCTCATTGGGATCGTCATGAAAGTATATCTAAAACGAAAGAAATATTTGAAAAAGCAGTCTCCCTTGGAATCATGGAGAAGATAAGCCATCCACAGGGTGCATACCGCACCTTGATTGAGATTGCAATCAAAGCAGGAGATTCGGAGATGGCATACTCGTACGCTGACAAAGTCGTGCACGACTACCCAGATATGAAGGACGATGTCGCTCTCAAGCTAGCAGTGCTGAAAGCGAAGGCAGGAGACTGGGACAGTGTGCTCACAACTTTCAGACAGGTGCAACGCAGCAAGCTGCCCGAGCCAACTGCTTACGATAGTGCATGTATTCTTGTACTACAAGAGTTCGCAGCGTCACACTCGGCTGCCGAGACCCAGGACTTGGCTTTACTCTTTGTCCGAGATATTGGTGTTGTGTTTCACCCACATATGGTCACTCTTGTGGCTAAAAAATTCGGTCAAGCTCGTGATACGAAACGATTCATGGCATGGTTGGAGCTTTGCAGTCGAGAAGGCTTCGCATTGGATGCTGGTTTCTGCAATTCTGTTCTGTATAATTGCTGGGCGAAATGGAAGATTGCTTTCCCCGAGTTGCGAATGATGCATTCAAAATTCAAAGCGCTCAATCCGGATTGTTCGGACGAAGTGACCCAGAGGATTTTGAGCCAAGCAGCACAGAGTACACGCAGCCGGAATGGACTTACAAATGTTCGGCCCGGAAAGACGATCACCGTCAACAAACTGGCATATCTGGGAAGGTCGACAAACAAGCGCGATATATTTGAGGCTATGAACCAAGAAGTAATGCAGGGCAGGCCTGCGTCAGCAGTCACCGTTTATAAGCGTGCGATGCACTTCGGCATGCCATTTTGCAGCTACTGTCTCCGGCTGGCTGTCTTGGCAGCCCTTCAAGCAAAAGACTTCGGTTCCAGCCATGCCCTTTCTATTATAGAAGATGCGCATGCCCAGGGCCATGATGTGGCACCCGCGGTATCAACTTTTATCAAGCGCCAGCTGGATGCGTTCAGCGGTAGCGCTGGGGATATAGTCACTCATATGCGAAACCTCATCAGCCACTTCGAATCGTCGCAGATCGTCATCAGTCCAGCTGTACTGACTCACATGGCGACAATATGTGTCAAGATTGGCCAGCACGAGAAGGCCATCTCCCTATGCCATCTAGCCCAGGATAGGAGCGGGTCATCGCATCTTTGCTTTTCATCACAAAGTATCAGAGCACTCGCGACTGCTTACTCAGAGCTATCAGACGTCGGTGGAATGAGTTCTCTCATCGACAGCATGCGCGAGAGCGAGTATTCCGCTGATAAGCAAGTTCTATTACATCTCAAGTCGATCCGCAGGCTAGTAAAGAAGAGAGGCGCGAATAACGCAAAGATGGCGTTATTGGAGGTGATAGAACGTGGCATTCGGCATATGACGCATACTCGGGCCGAAATCCGCACGCAAGGCAAACAGATATCGCAAGAGACCTTACAGATTGTAGGGAATGCGCTTCTGGATCTACAGTCGAAGGGGCCGCAAAGGCAAGAGTCGGGAAGCAGCAGATGGGCATACAAAGGCAAACAGATGATCCCCACCGGCGGGCTTGTGCGGCGTGTCGGTGCAGGGTGAGAATATAGCTTTGTAGCCGTATTATCATACATTGTAGATACTATGAGACAGCAGTTGCGGGTCCAAATGTAAGGAATGCATGCAATTGTTTGTTCACATATGGCCAGCCTCTTTGGTGAACGATGCTATTTTACTTTCAACATCTAGTAAGTAGATGGAGTGTTAGGCCGAAGAAGGGGGACACGATTGCTCTTTACTTGCTGAGAGCAAGCAAAAGGGGTTCTTGGATGTAGTGCATCATACATACCTCCTACATACTTACTTGAGTATTTTGTGCCCAGTAAAAGGACGCCCCAATAGGTATCTTCGCTCACAGAGGTTACACACAATTCAGCGGCCGACTTCACCCAGCGGAGCTGACAGCTGGTGGCTGACTCCCCACGCGGTACCTGGTGGGGCGACCTCTAATGGTAGTACAAGAAACGTCGACGTTCAGGGGCTAAAGGGGGGTGGGACGGATAATCCTTCAGCTAGCATAGTACCCTACCGAGCCCTATCTCGTTGTTAGATCCTGGGCCTCTTATTCGTATAGTGCAGGATCTGATTGGTCAGTGGGTCAAGAGCCGGGGCTTGGCGTCAAGCCAACGCTGTACCGGGCTTAAAATTTATAGATCGAGACAGCGCAAAGTAACCAACCGTTACAGTATCGATTTCAGGGACCGTTCAGACCATTCCTTCATCGGCGACCCATTGTGCAAGATTAGCCATCACTCACTACGGCGGCCGTCGTTCGACATATCGTTCCATGATGACCTGACGAAGACTAGAAATACTAGGGCCTTTCCCTCTCCGCTGTAGCGCCCTTTACCGCCTCTTTTCCTACCCATCCACCCCGGCTCGCCCCCATCCATCTCTTATGCCTACTTAGGCCTACTTAGACCTAAGCCTCGCCGTCATTGAAGGTTGGAATAAGTCCGAAGTTCATTGACAATCGCTGCTGGCCATCCTTTCCCCCCGTTACTTAAACCGCCCACACTTGTACGGGAGTCAGTCAGTCAATCAGCTAGACAGACAGAGACACACATTTGGTCACCTGCGCTACATCGAATACTTACACTCTCTACAATAAATATCTACGCATCGAGCCGAACAGCACGTCGCCCAAGAATCGTTCTCTATGAGTCAAATAACGAGCACCGCGACCGCGACCTCATCCCTCCAAGAGGATCTTGCTGCTCGACGGTCCAAGTACCATGAGGCCGACGTCGTCGTAGTCGGCGCGGGTGTCTTTGGCTGCGCCGTCGCCAACACTCTGGCCAACCAGGGACGCAGCGTCATCCTGCTCGAGAGGTGGATGAAGGAGCCCAATCGCATAGTCGGCGAACTGTTACAGCCCGGTGGCTACAAATCACTCGAGAGGCTAGGTCTGGAGCACTGTGTCGAGGGGATCGATGCGATAACAAATGTCGGCATGGACGTGATATGGTACGGGCAGGACATGTGCATGAAGTACCCTTACCCCAACGAAGGAAAGCGCCCGCCGGTGCGGTCATCGGCGTCGAGATCGTCGTCGAACGGGAACGGGAACGGGAACGGGATCGAGAACGGGAAGGCGAAGCAGGAGGAGGAGCAGGATCCCCGTAGGCCCAAGGGCCGAAGCTTCCACCACGGCCGCTTTATAATGCAATTGCGGAGGACGTGCATGAAGAACCCCAACATCACCATCTTCGAGACCGAAGCTGTAGCCACTGTCAAGAGCGACGACTCGCCCGAGATCCTGGGCGTGCAGACCCTGACCGTGAACCCGGCCACGGGCCAGAAAGAGCCGGACTGCTTCTTCGGTCAATTGACCATCATTGCCGACGGTTACGCCTCCAGGTTCCGCAAAGAATACATCGGCCGCACCCCTATAGTCCGCAGCAAGTTCTACGCGCTCGAGCTCATCGACTGCGTGCTCCCGCATGCAGGCTACGGACACGTCGTCATCGGCGGAAAGACGCTATGCCTGCTCTACCAGATCGGGACGCACGAGACCCGCGCGCTCGTCAACGTCCCTGAGAAGCTGCCCGAAGCAGCGCCGGCCGCGGGCGGCGTACGCGGGTATCTGACGAAGGTCGTGCTCCCGCAACTCCCCGCCTCCATCCAGCCGTCATTCCGCGCCGCGCTCGAGAAGGACGAAAAGATCCCCGCGAGCATGCCGAACAGCTGGCTGCCGCCAACAAAGCAGGGCACGCATGCGGGGCTGGTGCTGTTAGGCGACGCCATGAACATGCGGCATCCGCTGACGGGTGGCGGCATGACAGTGGCGCTCAACGACGTCATCATCCTGTCAGAAGAGCTCTCGCCGGAAAAGGTGCCGGACCTGGGCGACTACGGTGCCGTGCAACGGGCCATGGCGACGCTACACTCGCGGCGCAAGCATTTGACGTCCATCATTAACGTGCTAGCGCAGGCGCTATACAGCCTGTTCGCGGCCGAGGACAAGAACCTAGCCAAGCTGCAGCGCGGCTGCTTCGCCTACTTCGAGATGGGCTGGTCCGCGGATCCCATGGGCTTTCTCGGCGGCCTCATCCAACGGCCCTTCCTGCTCGGCTACCACTTTTTCACAGTGGCTTTCGTCGCCATCTGGCTCGACTGGAAGGACACGGGACTCTGGAAGGTGCCTCTGCTGCTGTGGAACGCCTTCAGCATCCTCTGGACCGCCGCCTCCGTTTTTCTGCCAATTATGTTTCAGGAGTTGATCTATTAACAAACTAGAATACGAGCAAGAGGGTGAAGAATAGGAGGGGCAAAAAGCTAGCTGAAATGCTGCTGATTACGACGATATATATCCACCGCCCAACACGGTCGTGGAAGTGTACACAACATGTAATATATAATAATTTCCCAGATCTTTCACCAACATGATGAGTCCACGGTCATGCTATAGGATGTTGAAGTTTTCTTCCCCTCTCCTGGGAATTGTAAAAGAAAAAGAACAGAACGATGCAAGGAATGGAAGGGAGATGATATAGAGAAGATATGATGATTTATGTAGACATCTACCTACAAGCTTCATATGATATAATAGCAATATCTATGCCACACTTGGTTTCTTTTCTTTTCCCCGTTTCACACACTCTCTTTACTCCATCACCGAAGTCAGATGAGCATACATCTCAACTACATGAACGTAGTAGTTGAGACCTTGTGGCATATTGGACCTTTCCCTTCGACTATTGAGATGTTTGATGTTTGGGCTAGACTCTGGGTCCGGTACAATTTAGTAAATCGCAACGAGTCTAAACAGTCTCGACTGCTGGAGCACACTTGAAACCCATCCTGGCCCTCGAGAGGGCTAAACCCCCTGGACCTAACGATGAGTAATAGCACTACAGATGTTGGGACGCTGACGCTAAGTAATGATTTGGCAGATAGAGATGTTCGTTTGGCTGTCAGAGCAGTTCGAAGGTATGGGTCTATCTACATGTGTATTGGTTTCCTACACTTGAGGTGGGTATATAGTTGTGTAGGCATCAGTAAGCTGGGCAATTAACCATGCAAAAGGGCATGGGTGTCGTAAGGCGAATTCAGTCTTGTGACAACTTAGATGCTATGACGAGTTAAATACGGCAGAGCAGTTTTTCTATAGAACTTCGGGAGGCCAGTTTGACATAAGGTAAGGTAACGCAACGCACTCTTATTTAGGGGGTATATAGAACACAACGCAATCTAAGACCACTGTAGGTCAGCGCCTGAATGTACATTTACAGACATAAAGACAGATATTGCTCCGGCTACGCTGCCCTCATGCGGTGCAACGCTTCTTATGTCAAACGTCTCCTATACACGCCCATCATCCAGCTAGCGCGAAGCACGGCAAGGCCAACAGCCATTTTGATACTGTCCTGTATGACGTTCAATTTACTACCCCCGACCTCGTGCCAGTCAATGGGGACCTCGGCGACCTTGATGCCAGGGGAACTGCCAATAACAGCGCCGTCTGACCCGAGCACCGGCACGGCAGGTGCCGATTCAGCCAGCATGAGCATCTCAATGTCGAAGATCCAGCCTTCGGCGTGCATGTAAGGGACGATGTGGGGGAGGGCGGCGCGTGAGAATAGTTTGAAGCCGCACTGCGTGTCGCGGATGCGGCTTGTCGCCGGCGGCGTCAGGATGGTGAGGACGAGATGGAATGACCGCATCAGGAAGTTCCGCAGCGCCGACCGCTTCACTACGGCCTCGCTGCCGACGAGATGGCCACGGCTCCCGATAGCGACGCCTCGGTAAGCTCCGTCCACTACCTCTTCACAACCCTCAATCAGTTTCGCCAGATCGCTAAACTTGGACGCACCGTCGGCGTCGGCGAAGAGCGCATATGCGCCCCGTACGTGTCGCAGACCATGCGTTACGCCGCCACCTTTACCGCGGTTCTTCTCCAGCGTCACGATGCGCAGGATGTCGTGCAGGCCGTGCTCGCGCGCAAACTGCAATGCCACGTCCACCGTCTTATCAGTGCTTCCGTCGTTGACGATGATGATCTCGTAGCCCGAGAGATCCTCGCGCGGCGTGTTCTGGGCGTGGAGATGACGACGGGGCGTAGACGGGCGGGACAGGGGTCTCTTAGCACCGCTGTCCGGCTTCAGGTGGGTGGCTCGGCCATATGTCTCGTCAAGGTACTCGACTGCTTCCTTGAGCGTGGGCAGAATCCTGTCCTCTTCATTGTAAGCTGGGAAGACTACGCTCACCAGCACTTCGGCTGGTTCAATGGCTCCAGTGTTTGGTACGAAGGCTGCGGTGGGATCGCTCCCATTGCGTTCTAGATGCTCGCTCTGGCGACGTTCGGCGAGCCAGCGGTCGTGCCAGCATGGCAATTGCTTTCGGATGATCTCTTTGCTATTCGGGCTGGTGGTGATATATGTCTTCTCGGATGGTCTCACAGCGCGGGGCTTGGGCGCAATAAGATGAAGTAGGGCGAAGAGCTAGCAGAACGATTGTCAATAATTAGATGACAAGGTTCTTCTCAATTTTTGAAATGAATGCTTCTCGTACACTGTAAAAAGCTGCCGCAAGGAGTACAGCGACTCCTAAAAGGGAATGAAGAGGGCTCTCCGCGACGGTTGCCAGAAGAGCATCCATGGTGGCTCAAGTTAAAGACACAATGACGGCCGGGTTGAAGCTGTCGTCGCATTTGGCGCGACCTGATGTGAAAGAGCGTCTGCTCTCGGCGATTTTGTCGCCGAGAGAGAAGAAAAGGTCGCTAATTGCCGTAATGGGAAACTTCAGTCATGAAGGCTTAAGCAAACAATGTAGAGGAGGATTTAGGGTTCACTCAGATAAATGTTGAATGAAGAATACCTGGAGCTCTAGAAAAGCCACGTTGAAGCTGACGAATCATTTAACCGTACTGTAATACTGCTCGCAGGGTCTAGCTTATATGTAGTGTGCTTATGGCACCTATTAATAGCGCGGGGTCGCCCTTAGTACTGCCTTGGCGCAGCTGCTAAATGCTCTCCGTACCTGATCTGTACCCCGCAAATTGAGGCTTTGACTCGGCGGCTCCAATTTTCCCGTCACTGGCTCGTGAATTCTACACCAACTTGGGCACATAATTATCTACATATTAAACTGTAGATGTAGAAACTCAATGAGAGTAAGATCAACACTCTCCATTGTATCTACTTTGTATATGCGTGGTGACGCATGCAGTCAAAGAATTACCTTTCCAACACTCTTGTTCTTTGAGAAGCAATGTAAGCTAAGTAATCAGCCCTCGATGTCAACCGCTACTATGTACTTACTTATGTAGGAACGGAGTCCCGCCTAATTCTTCATTGTGATTCTTCATTGGCCATCAGGTGCTATGGATCAAGTCTCGTTCAATAGGTCTTCATTGGCCAGCTCTTGCCGACCTGCATAGTACAGGTCTCCAGGATGATAAAGCTATACTATGGGGCCATTGTAGGTCATTTTCCTAGCATAGTTAGCATGTACTTCAATACGGAAAGTCATATGCAGAGGTACACATGGTATAATTTGCCACTTGCGACTCAACACCACACTATCTACAGAACTAGGTAATTCATCAACATGAAATAGCTTCAATTACACAATAAAAAATCATGTCATTCGTACCCTTCCATACAAATTAGGTGGAGGGGTACATACTAACCATCTTGGGTAATTGACCTACAACGGCCCCATAGTATAGCTTTATCATCCTGGCGACCTGTACTTATCTGTGTTACGAACGTGTGTCATTGTGCCAACGTCGGGCGTACAACCTGAGGCACAAATGGCGGCATTTCAAGAGAGATAAACAATTTGTGCAGACTTCTATTCTACCACGGCCAGCAGAGCCGGATCTCCGGATCTTCGACTAGAAGACAGGGACAGATACATAGTATCTATGCTCGTAGCAAATGTGGGAAACCTTCAAACACTCCTCTATCTATACAACCGGAATGTAGGGAATACAAATTGGAATAATGGGACCCGAAGAATAGTACAAGGTGGGGGTGATGAAATAGTACAGCGCTGTATAAGAAAATCGTCACTTGTCGTTAGGGCCATCCCTCCTATCATGAGAACACATTCCCACCCTCAACATCATATTAAACACTCAAACACAGATCCCAACTCCGTGACCCAGAACCAATGCTTACTAAACGCCAAACAGGGAATCATCGATGGATCCCGATACGCACCGCTCTCATTCTCGTAAAAGACAGATCGCAAGTAGTACGACCCATATCCCGGAAATATACGAAGGCGGGCAAACAAAGATATCAATAACGACAGCCTGCAAGCCGATAATGATTTCCTTTCTCCACGGCCAGGCTTGCGAAGCAACACGAGAGGCTTCGAACCAAAATTTCTCGTACTGCGTCGGGTTCGCGAACGCCTCCCAGCGTAAGCGCCGACTCTCAAGGTCGGTCGGGTCCTTGGTTGTCCGACTGTTCCAGTAGCGCCAACTCTTACGCTGCTGGAGACGATGTTCCCAGAAGGGCCGCAAATTCCCCTTAGCATCGTATGGATCGGACTCGCAGAATGCTCTCCAGAATTGAATGGCGCTCTGTGCGGTAGCCGCATCAATGTCAAAGTACTCTCCGTGCGCCGTTCTACATACGCAGGTAAAGGAGGACTTGCGATCGACAAAATGGGCCTGGGCCAGCTTCTCGGCCTTGTGGAACAAGACTATAGGCACGCCCTGGGGGTCTGCCTCAAGATGAATCGACGAGTGCTTGCACTGATCCTTAATCTGCCTCATCCTCTCGTGCTCCGTCATCTTCGTGCTGCCTATCTTCATGATTATGCGGTCTGGATCACCCGCAGTTGTCACCTCGAAGAGATAGACGTGTCCCACTTTGTCGCGCTTCATCTGTGCCTTGGACAGGGGGCTCCTGAGGACTTTAATGATTTTATCGTCGATCGAGTTGTGTTGTAAAACCGCGGGCGCAGACCAAGGGGTTGAAGGTACTGGCCGAGGATGAGGCCGTCTGGGTGTAGAAGGTGGTGACTGAGGACTGGAAATCTCCTGCAAAAGGTTGTGATCATCCCTCTTTGGGGAAGGAGTAGGAGACTCCGAGCGAGGCTCGTGGACTGGTCTGACATGGGCGTCTTTCTCTCGACGATCAGGCGAGTATATTGATCGTCGTCTGGTCAATGCTGATTGTCGATGCTTTTGGGATATGTCCCCAGCAACTTTCTTCTTCCAAGAGAGCGTTCTAATCGGTGTGGGGGTAAAGGTAGGGGTTGGAGACCCTGGACAGGACGGAGCTGTAGGCAGTTCTTCTAAGTCGAATTTCATTTTCATTCCGTCGAGATGATTAAGTCTTCAATGACTAAATTTAATGCAGTAGTAAATCTTCGGGGCGAAAATGCTCATGTTATATACCTAGATGAGCTCCTCATCCACAAGGCGAATTTTGAATTACAACCTTGACCGCCATGTCCAGATGCGGAATCGAAACATTTGTCGGATCGCCGAGGAGGCACAGCCGCAGGAAGCCACCGGGAACTGGAACCAACAATAAGAAAATATTAGGGGTCCCTACGTGGCTTTGCAGCAATCCGATCCATTCTCTGCGCCCACGGGATTAGAAGTGGACAAACTAATATCATATCATACTGCAAAACAGCTTTTTTTTAATGAGATGAAAGAAAGACAAAAAAAGGCTGGCAAGATTGAGTATCCTAATTAGCAATCTCTGATTCTTTGAGAAGCATGGGTAAGCCTTAAAGCTTCAAAAGTGGTTTCGGATACCTAGGCTGTAGGATTCTAACCCATGTCAGCTCACATCTCCTACTTAAGCGCCGAGTGGCTTGGAGGCCGCCAGACACAATTATCTAAAGCCTGTCTTGGAACATAGTATTCTGTCTTAGGACGCCTCAGTTGGTTAGTAGTAACATTCATCATGCCTGATCTAGTATCATTTTATCTGTAAGGCGTAGGGGGTGTCAGCACGTCCTACGAGTTTTGTTGCGCACTGAACAACTGAATTCTGAAAGCAGGTTATTGTAAAAACTTGTAATTGGGCAAGGATGTAGGACATCATATACCTAGTAGAATCTAGTATGAGTTAATGCTATAACAGTTGTTTGTGAGATAGCAGCAAAAATTAGAACGATACCATGCCTCACTTCACTTTGATCACAACGCAAGGCCACAAATTTGGCCATGCTTTTAGCCATTGTCACTGTAGCTACGGCCAGAGTCGAGCGTTTGCTGTAAAAATCGCATCGTTTATTTTTGAAAGCGTAGATGCAATTATCACCCTTGGTAGTGGTAGCCGTAGCCGCACACGTTCCAATATAGCTTTGATAATACTTTTTATTTGATCTTGGCACCTCAAACATCCTAAATTCTAGAATTTATCATAAAGTTAGCATTCTATTAAAGCAGTGTGGACGAGCAATGGCTGAGCCGGGGTCTCGGAGGATAAAAGGTAGGGAAGCCACCTCGGAGGAAAATGAACAGCTTACGTATGATAGCGTTATTTATATCATGAACCGAATCGGCTAAATTCCTCATATTCATGATATTCCCCGTCAACAATTGCATGGTCATCAGTTCTGAAGGCCTCAGAGAGTGTAGAGTAGGCCACTGTCTATTGGACAGCATCTCGTCACCAAATTGGCGAAGCCGATCGAAATCTTGGTGAAAAATGGCTAAGCTCTTCGCGTTGTGAACGTAGAGAAAACTTCGCAAAACCCTTAACCATCTCATTCCAGCCCTTGGTGAAGTATGCCTCGCACGCCGTCACTCCTAGCTGATTGACATTGTATACTCACTACGAGCTTAGACTGTGTCGCTAAAGCTTCAATATTTTGTACAGTCACAGCAGTCAGACCTAGAATGGCAAGTAGTATGAACTGTGACAGGCAGTAAGAAGATACAGAAAGCGGCCTTAGTGTGAAAGGCGGCAACCAAGGGGAACTATGCGTAGTTTGATCCAATGTCGAGTGCAGATGTGGACCGAATGACGCTTATGATGAAGCATCGTAAATAGCCACGCGCTTATCGTATCCAAATCGCAGTAGATAATTGGTCGAATTAGCGTCAGCTGAATGAATCCCGTCACTCATCAATGGTTCGTATCACCTGCAGTGCTACATGAGAGCATGGTGTACCATAGATAACCGAAATCGAATATTCATGGGCTGACTACAGCAGCAAGAATCTTCTGCCTCGGCTTGGCCGCTCCGTTTTGCATGCAGGTCCGAGTAGGTGATCGCTACAGGAGACTCCAGGTCATATGCTAACGTACCAAGGAACCTCAATATGTGCCTATTATATACCGAATTCGATTCTATCATTACAACACGAATGGGTTGTTCTCAGTCTCCGTGTTTGCACTGTCTCATGTCATCACAGGTTAAGAGTGTAGTACTATATCATACCATTACCAAAAGGAGGTAGAGGAGTCAAGTCGGAAGCTTCACCGCCTGCGCTCACGAAATACGGTACTGTGACACCTGTGTACTACCAGCGGAGGCCAGCCATTGGAGCATCCCTAAAAAGCAAGTGAAACACATGAGAACGCATATGTTGCCTATCTTCGGTTCCAAAATTAGAATATTTTTGAACTTTCACATGCACTGTCACTGGCAACGGCGAGTCTCGGTCAATGGTGCTGCTAAGGAGACAGATTGAAGGCTCGTAAACGAGTGCCGATTGACGAGAGGTTTTTTTATGTATATATAGACCCACACACATCGACATGTTAGCCAGAATACCACCATGTTCGTCTCTACTCTCGCCCTTGCTGTAACGTCTCTCGCCATTCTCGCTGTCGGTGCTTCTGCCAACTGGCCTTCGGGCCTCGTTATCATCAAAGAGTTCACGGGAAAAGATGTTGTCCTAACCATCGCCGTCTACAACGACGCGGTTTAGTCTCGTTCCTAAGTAACGACGGCAAGTGACGTCACCCTCTGCCCTCAATGCGACATCAACTCGCTTGTTTGCGACAGTCGCTACCTAGCGGACAGGAGCGCATGCACCAGCTTCATCAACGAAATCAGAGATCCTCCGGCGGATATTGCCAGTAGGCCACAATCTACCAGCTCAAGCTACAGGCTGCTAAGCTCTGTGGCTCAGACGAAGTATGAATTAGGTACAGTTCACTAGAACGTGGCTGTCTGCCGAGGCATGGAATAGTAGCGGGAAGTCATATTTGGTAATATCGGGATCTCGTATACGAAGCATGAGGCTACGAGTAGATTCCTGTGATTGCACGAGGGTCTAAGGTCTAAGATCTCAAAGCCTCGTAGGTATGCAGCTGACGTGAAGTAAAATATTCCGAATGAAAACTGTCACCTGCAGGAAAATGAGCCTTGACATACGTGAAGCTGTATAGTTGTAAGCTGACGGCGCACATCCAGAACCAGGTAGACCTTGGAGTTCCCGGATCGTGTTGGCACCTGGATTCACCAGTCTTCTTCAGATCTGAGCACACGGCTGAGATTCCAATGAAAACATAAGAGTAGCCATCAAAAATTATGCGTGCAGTACCGTCCAGCGACCGAGGTCACTGGAGCCTGACAATATTCTTGAACAGAGTCAGGCCACAGCCACAACATGGGTGGGATGAGAGGAAAAAGAGGAGAAGAGGAGGGAGAGAGACGGGGTCGGCAGGCAGCTAGATATAGACGTTCCTGGGCCTGGCTGATTGTGTTCAGATCAGAAAAACGGCAGTGACGCGTATTGCGTGCTGTGATTGATTGTATGAATTGAGTCATCGGTACGTACCGATTGAATAAAAGAATATACCTGATTAAAAATTCTATTTTTCACTTGATTAACCGGACTCGATCGCGTCTGCCCGGATAATCACGCGTCAATTTTGATCTGAAAGGGTTACGCGTCAAACTGCACTTCTTTTGAGAAATGTATGGGTCAAAGCCAACTATTCACATATCAGCTACCTAGGTACAGACTGGACCGCATTCACAAGCGAACGTCTTTCAATATAATTACGGTCCATAACACCAACGGACAGTTGTTTAGCATGGGATAAGTGACTATGGTATTGTACAACTGGGCATGTTGTGAATATATATCATTTCTCAAAGAAACCTAGAGCTACGCTATGTCTCGATTGCAATTGATAATATCCCTATAATTCCTTGATATGGGCTACAGGCAACTCATAGGTATGATCTTTCGAACTAAATTTTGTTATTGAAAATTTACAGTATGAAGTGATCAAGCTTGAGCCGGATAGATGTGATCTAGATAGAACAAAGTAGAACACGGCCTTTAATATTGCTCAAAATACAAGCTGATAACCTCGATCAGAAGAAGCTGGCTTTGAGCTTTTCATCTAAGCAGTACCACACTCAGGTCAAGGATAAGAGTGATTAAAAAAGGTGAAGCACCCAGCCATCCGCGATGCATTAACTCCTATCTTACAGAGTATTCCCTGCACTCGCTGGTACGCTGCTTCCGATGCTTGAAGCAGAGTCGGCAGCAACAATCGTGAGACCGCTGAAATCAACGAAGAAATCAGTCTGGTCGTAGCTGAAAGCCCCTGAAGATATAAACTCGTTAACAACGCACTCGCGATTTAAGTAAGTGGTGCAGTCTGAGAGATCGTCTGAGTCAGAGCTAAAAAGCTGGCCGACGAAGCCGTCCGCAACAATCGTCGGGGTGTTATCGAATACATTGCCCTCGTATAAACCCATTCCGTCGTCAGTGCCTTCAATCAGGTGCCCGCTGTTCTCTGCCCATACGTTATTCACGGCGTGGAAGAGCGTGTTACCGCTAAGCGCGGGTGTGCGCCCCGACGTGTAGTAGACGTAGTTTTCTGTTGGAGCGTCAGTCAAAGAAGAATCTAAGTAATCTGAAAGTATTCTTTTACTTACTGTAAAAGGTGATAGTATCGCCCGATCCGACTAACTCCATAGCCCAGTATGTATGTCCGTCGCAAGTGGCAGAGTTGGTGGTTTCACCGTTGAGAAAGCTGTTGGAAATTGTGATGGCATTATTTGGGTCCTGTCCAAAACTATAGTGCTGGCGACCAGTCAAGGACGTCTGTTCGAATGATGCAGGTTAGCCAAGTTTGACGTGGGATGGCCTTGTATAATGGCGCCCCTGGAGTAAGTCGATAAGCCCAGAAGACTTACTGTGACGTGGTCAATCCAGATCGTATCAGTGTTAGAGAAGCTCAGCGCATCCCCTCCCCACACGTATGCCGGATTGAGGTTGGTGATCCCGACGTTTTGAATAATGATGTTAGAGACATCAACGAATCGTAGACCCTTGCCTTCATGAGACGTTAATTACATGTCCTTCAACTGTATACCACATCAAGATACTTGGGCCGTACCGTTCAAGACTGCATTATTAGTCCCAACTAAAGTCTTGTCAGAAGCTACGTCGATACCCTGGTAGGCAGCAGTATCAATAGTAACATCGTAGACGTCGTAGGAGCCGCAACCATCGAGTGTGTTCAGCAATGCTTGCCCGCCATCCGAAGGGGTGCAGGAGTATGTATTGCAGGCCTGATATGTGCTTGTCCCCTCAGAGCCCGCGAAGTCATATGTGCCCGAAATGACTATGTTCTGTGGCTCGGTAGATGTGAGGTATTCCTTCAGCTCGTCAATAGTGGTTGGGTAGACGGTTGCGGCATCACCACCACCTGTCACTCCGGAAGCAAACCCTAAAGGAGACCCAGAGTATATAGCTGACTGGGCAGGGCGCACGAGGTAGAGACCCGAGAGAACTGTTGATACATATATTTCCAATGTCCTCATGTTGATCGAAGATGCTGTGAACCAGTGAATTGCTATTCACAGTTGATGTTCCGAGAAGTTGAGGACATTCCGTTACCTAGTTATACATCGGATTCGGATGTAATAGCCCGAGACCGGGGACATACTTGCCGGACTTAGGACGGTGAAATAATTTCCTCCATTCAATATATTCTCTGTGATGCGCTTTAAAGGGCATCCTCACTTTAGGACCTTTCAGGGGTAGGGGGTAGGATGCACTGATCGTCGGAGCCCCCACCGGAGCGGGAATCGCCGCCGGATCTGGCATCCAGGCCGGTTAGACGCGTGTATCTCTGTGTTACGCATTGGACGACGCTCTCGCAAGCGGAGCATATCGGATGTATGAGTGGAATGAATATGGAATGGATTCTACATGACCGGGGTATTACCTTCCCAAACGCTGATCCGAGTCATCCTAGAAATCCTAGAAATCAGATATGGGAGTCGTCAACATCGTGAAGCAAGTGTTAGGGTGTTATATTATGATTAACACGAGCAAAGCGCTTAATAATTCGTCTTCAGGTTTTTACATTCATTTAATACTCATGAACATATCAGCACTTATATACTCACTCAGGTGATTAATTACTGTACTTAAAATTTACTGCATGATGATTGTGATCTTTTAGCAGTAACGTAGTCAGCTACACGCAATCATTGTGTTAAATGTATTGAAGTATATACCAGATGAGACACAGCAACATAATTCTATTTTTAACTAAACGCCTTCTTATAATATCGGCCGCGCTGATAGTTATAAATAAGGGTCGATATACCTCTGATCTGCTTATGTTCTCTCCTGTGTCAAGGCCATACAAAGAATAAAAGTAAGTCACTTTTACATTGTTACAGGATACCAGATCACGGCCAAATCTCTGTATGGACAAATCCATATCGTGTTGTGATTTAGTACTTCCTAACAGGTACCGAATCACAGTCGTTCTTACCTACATAAATCAACAATCAGTGAATAAACCACGTGCTGATGTTGTTTTTCCTTCGCCTTCTACCTAGCACGCATAGGAGGAAGTCGCGTGGAAGCGCTACACAGGTACGTCGCTACATACCGATGACTGTGAGGCAAACAACGTTGGCGGTGAACGATTCTGCCGTTCCAGAAGCTCGTGATTTCCAGTGAATATAAATATATGCTTCCCAACTCCAGTCCGCTGCCCCTTCTCCTCTCCTTATCCACGTCCTGGGCTGGGTCTGGGCCTCAGCTCACGTGCTGCCTGTAGATCATGAACCACGGGCAGCTGCTGGTAGCTCCCACTACCAGTACATCTCTCCGAGATGGCGGCATAATTTTTGTCACATTCTCTCATCTTTTCATTACGTTCCTCGCCGTGAGCCTGGACGTGAAGAAGAGTCAAGGTTCATGATTAACGCTAACCTCGATGCCCCGCTACGAGTGCCAATATAATCTGTAATTTACTCTGCATCTTGTTCTCATGCTTTCAAGCTCATCTGTGACATTCCTATCCCATCGATCCAGCTTTCTGTAACGAAACTCCTGCTCTTTCACTAGGTGTATCTCTAGAATATTCATGTGGAAGAAGAGTCATGCACTTACACAACCGTAAAAGAGAGCTGCTTTCTACACCCCTTTGTGTTTCAGAGCACATGTTAGTTGTTGTGATCGGCCTGAGGGCACATCTCTTCAGGTCGACAACGTTGCTATACTACACACGATGCTGGCGGATGACCACGATAACCCCGCAGCTCATATGGTGAAGTCAGTTTGGCCCCTTCGATGGGTATTGAAGGGCATGCCAGCAGCCCTGAGAGATGTGACATTAGGTACTACAAGATATGGTCTTGCTATCAACAGTAAAAATCACGTATATAGTCGACGGATAGTTCTAAGAAAGTCCAGCTGTAGTTCAAGACTGACAAATCCTGCCACTTTTTGCTTGAAGACGAAAGGTTACCCCGCCCCCATCATCGATCTCTGTCAGCTTTATCTGCGTCAGACCAAGGACGCATCTATGCTAGTTGAATCCACTTGGCCGGGGCATCTATCAGCTGTGGCTCATGCATTCAGGAGCATGAAGATGGGAGATATACATCGTATAATCCTATAGGGATTCGTTCTAGTTATGTATCACGGTGGAATGCTATGGAAATACTGTCTCTACCACTTTGTACATACTACACCTCCTCTCATAATCTACCGTCCTTGTGACTCCCCTGTCAGGTATTCACCTACAGCGGGATTAAGTCTGAGGAATGAATATTATGGTCTCTCTTTCTGATCTGGATCATATCAATGTACAGTGACAAGCAAGGAACTTGTGATTGCCTAGCACCAACTTGCTCATTAAAGACTCAACGCTCCGGACTACATTTTGACAGATAGAGCGAATGACGAAGAGTCAGAAACCAAGATTGAAAAGACAAAGCGGGGAAGGAAGAAATGAGAACGCAGACGACAAAAAGGTGCGTGCGTTTCTGTTGTGGACAAAAGGTTGAGCAGATCGGAGGCCTGCTTATACACGACAGGGCAATGCTGATCGGGTAGGTGAAGACTAAGATATTCGCGGCTGGTAGGATCTACATACGCTAATATAGCCGCTTCTTCGGATTCCGAGATCCCCTGCCTACTTTTAGTTTGAAGGGCTAGAGGAATCCTAAGAGCTCTTAATAGCCTTTTGCAAACCCAGTTTCCGGGGCTTCCCAAGCCTTCGGTATTCTTGATACTGGTTAAAGAGAACCGGTATCAGAGCAAGCCACTGGCCGGGACCTCACATTCTCCACCCTACAAGACGCTCTTAAGAACTAGGTATTTGTCCCCTTACGTCTCTCTGTTGATTGGAACTGCATTACCGAGAGCTACCCCGTAATCTAAAGAAGACTCAAATTGCGAGCCCGCAGGCAGACATGCGCCACCCCGCCGTACGCTCCGTATATACACAGTAAAGACCTGGCAGCCTGGAGCTGATTCTTCCTGCAGCAATAAGTCTGACCTAATGCTGCACCTCGGCCACCATCCCGATCTTTCCGACTACGACATCTCGACTGCTGTGATCTGACATGCGTAGCTGTCACGAAAACTGTGCGCCTGTTGCGTAACGGTCCCAAGTCTCCAAAAGCGCTAAGCGAAATATCGCGGAGCCTAATCCCCTGTCGATCGTAGGATGCAGATCGATAAGATTTTGGAACTGCGAATTGCATCTTATTGGATAGCACTGCAGAAGAGCATGGGCCAGCAGCATGTACGGCTCAATGGTTCTAGCTGACGCCAGGGTTGTGAGTGGCTGAATACGGGTAGCTGAACGATAAGGCACATGTGCCAAGCTGGCTTTCTGAATCTGGGGATGATTCCCACCATAGCATCGAGAATTCCATCACGATGCAGCGCCGATGCAGTGCATTATCGATCGGGTCTGGGAAATGATGGGATTTGGGCAGTGGAAGGCTCTTCGGAAGAAGCCCCCGGAAGAAGCCCTCGTACAGGCGTCTATAAAACAGAGGCAGACCTCAGTAGCTTCTCCTGATGTACAGGCAGGCAGACCGCGGGATAACCTCATTCGTACATAGATCGTGGCCATAATAATGAGTTCGCACACTCCTCGTTCCAGTCCCTGGCTGGTTTACCTTGCTGTCACTCAGGTCTTCTTCTCCTTGGTGTGTGCCCAGTTCCCATGGGCAACGGCCATTTCTCGCACAGGATGGACTGTCACGGCAGATAGCTCCCAGCCGGGGAACGAAGCCGCCAAAGCCATAGATGGCAACAGTAGCACGTTCTGGCACACAGCCTATTCGCCGACCATCGCGCCCCTCCCACACTACATCCAAGTGGACATGAAGAAGACCTTCGTCATAAACGGCGTGTCATACCAGCCACGACAAGACGGGAACTCGAACGGAAACATAGGCCAGCATACGGTTACCCTGAGTAACGATGGGACTACCTGGGGCAGCCCGGTTCAGTTCGGTGCCTGGCTCAATGATGGGACCACCAAGTCGACCTTTTTCTCAAACGTGACCGCTCGATATGTTCGCATCACGGCGCAGACCGAGGCCCAGGGCGCCAATAACCCGTGGTCAAGCATGGCAGAGCTGAATATCTACAGCCCAAACGTGAACCTCGACGCTTCTACCTTTACGCCGCCTCCCACGAGTCAGGGGCGTTGGGATTCGACCGTCGTGTTGCCTATCGTTGCTGCAGCGGGCGCACTATCTGCGGAAGGGGACGTTATCTTCGTAAGTTTCCCCTCATGTCGTTCTCTTTACCAGAAGTTCCTATCATGCAAGAAGTATAATCAGATCATAAGAAAGAGTGGACATTCACCGAAGAATGTCAGATAGTGACGTGCGTGAGGGGATAGTGTTGACCTGTATATTGCAGTGGAGTGCATACCGACCGGACAGATTCGACAGCGGTACTGGGCAAACTTTGACTGCGCTGTGGACTCCCTCGTCTCAGACAGTGACACAGCGTACTGTCACGGAGACTCACCGTGAGTGGCGAGTCTTAATTACTTCCATGATGTAAGAAAGCTGACAAGGCGAAAGACGACATGTTCTGTCCTGGCATTTCCCTAGACGCCAACGGCCACATCATCGTGACCGGTGGCAACGACAGCAAGAACACAAGCACGTACAACCCGGACAACGCAGGGTGGACGAGCTCGGCGGAGATGGTCATCGCGCGGGGCTACCAGTCGAGCGTGACGGTGGCCGACGGCCGCGTGTTCACCATCGGCGGGTCCTGGAGCGGCGGCCAGGGGGGCAAGAACGGCGAGATCTACTCGCCGGCGACGAACAAGTGGACGTCGCTCCCGGGCGCCGTCGTGGCGCCCATGCTCACGGCCGATGCACAGGGCGTCTACCGCGCCGACAACCACGCCTGGCTCTTCGCGTATAAGTCCAACTCGGTGTTCCAGGCGGGCCCGAGTAAGCAGATGAATTGGTACAACGTCAGCGGATCCGGGTCGTACACGGCTGCCGGGACGCGCGCTGCGGACGGAGACGCTAGTAAGTCGGCTTTTTCTTTCTTTTGATCGGCCATTCCGTACGTGAATTCTCGAGCCGAGATTATGTCATATCCCTGGCGCTGGCTGACTCGGCTTCGTCTACAGTGTGCGGCACCGCGACCATGTTCGACGCCGTGAGCGGCTCGATCCTGTCCGCCGGCGGTTCGCCGTCATACCAGGACTCGAACGCCACGCCCAACGCGCACCTGATCAAGCTCGGCAACGCGGGCGCTCCCGCGACCGTCACGAAGCTGCCGAGCATGGCGTACGCGCGCGCCTTCGCTAACGCCGTCGTGCTGCCCGACGGCACGGTGCTCGTCATGGGCGGGCAGTCGTACCCGGTGCCCTTCACGGACACGACGCCCGCGTTCCCGGCGGAGCTGTTCGACCCGAAGACGAACACGTGGCGCACGATGGCCTCGATCGCCGTGCCGCGCACCTACCACAGCATCGCGCTGCTGCTGCCCGACGCCACCGTCGTCTCGGGCGGCGGCGGGCTCTGCGGCACGGGCTGCGCGCAGAACCACTTCGACACCCAGGTCTTCTCGCCGCCGTACCTGTTCAGCGCCGACGGCACGCGCGCGGCGCGGCCCGTCATCCGCTCCGTGTCGGCGACGCAGGCCCGCCCCGGCGCCGCGCTGACGATCACGACGGCGCAGAGCGTCGCGGCCTTCTCGCTCGTCCGGTTCGGTTCCGTCACGCACACCGTGAACACGGACCAGAGGCGCGTGCCGCTTTCCGTCGCGAGCGTGGCGGGTCTGGCGGCGACCGTCAATCTCCCCGCCGATCCGGGGGTCTTGGTGCCCGGGTATTGGATGTTGTTCGCGATTGACTCGGCCGGGGTGCCGAGTGTGGCCACTACGATCAAGGTCTTGGCGTCCTGAGTGACGATCATGCGATGTTTTATAATGCATCCTTGGCGGAAATATACATATAGGGTTGGATTCATTGTAGGGACATATACGAGACAGCTAGTTTCGTGGACCTAGTTCACTTTTGGAGATTTTAATGTTATATTAAAACTGACAAATGGGCCTAATGAGTGATGTGATGATAAATGATGTGACATGAAGTACGCCAAACAATTCCCTTTGATGTGTGCAGGTGGTGCAGAGTTCCGTCTATGTGTTTTCCAGACTTGCCCCCTTTGCTCGAAAGTCTAGCCGTTGCGCAGCTTCACTACGGCTCGATGAGGGGCTTGACGATATCTGAGCCATTTCCAGCATCGTCCTGTACTTGTTCAGCAGGCTCAGGTACAAGCCGTTGCATTACCGCCTTCAGACATTCCTCGGGACCACGCGTTGAGTCCACAACGATGAGCACGTCGGCATTATCTGGACGCCGCGGATCCATCCACTTCCTGAAAAGCGCAGCACCATCTTCGACCGTCCCCGTGGCATCGCTGACGGAATCGGGCGGCGGCCCGCTCACGCCGGTGCGCTGGCTTCGCAGTGGCACTCGAGCGTGCAACCTGCGATCCAGCAGGTCCGTATCCTCGACTTTGCACTCGACGTACCAGTATGAATAGCCGTACCTCTCCGCCAACGCCGTGCCGCGCGTCAGGACCTCCTCGTAATTGCACACGCTGTCGACGACGACGCTGCGTCCTTGCTGGATCATGTCCTCGGCGAGCGCCCAGTCCAGCCGGTACGTAAGCCTGGCCGAGTCCAGGAACGAGAAGCTGGAGTCGAGGAAGAAGTCCTTGATGAGGTCGTGGTTGATCACTACCCCGTCGATGGAGCGCGCGAGAAGCCTTGCGAGCGTGCTTTTCCCCGACCCCGGCGGACCGGACATCTGGATGATCAGCTTGCGGGACGGATCCATTTTGATGGTGCTTTAAAGAACGAATGAAGCGATAAAATCGTCTGTGCTGGGCGTAAAGAAGCGGTGCGGGAATTGTTCTTCTCATCCCAATTTATGGTAATTCGAGCGGAATCTTATCATTATCGCCCTCTCAGCTCCAAAACTTCAATGATCTCAAAAGCTGCAATGAGGCACGTGATATGTTTGTGGTCGCCGTCCCAGTAAAATATCTGATCACGCCGTTGTGTGGATGTGAATAGGCGAAGACACCTAACGTAAGGAGGTGTCAACACACCAAGGTTTTAACCTGTACTGTGTTGATCGATGCCCCTCTTCTTCTTCTTCTTCGGACCTGCAGCAGCTCGTCATTGTTAACAGCTCACTGGGCTCGAGATACAGGACTTACTTGAACGGGAAGAGAGTTATTTACATTCACAAGCATTCGGCCTTTTTCTCCTGTAATATGCAGTGCAAGAGCTTTGATTCAGGCACAAGATTTTGGTTTCTTTACCGCTCGCTCTCGTACGAAGACACCGCTGCAACGTTTGATTGTTGCGGAGGGTGTGGTATACGTAACTATATATCGATCTTCAATGTGACGTGTCACTTCTCCCTTACTCACCGTGCATGGCGTTTCATGCCAAGACGTGACAAAAACAAAACCTATAAAGATAAAAGATGCAGGGAAGTAGGGTACATGGGCTTTAAATACTTTACCGAGGCGCATTCCTGCATCCTAATGTACTGCCTCGAGCTACTACCCGAGACACTAATAGGCTCCCATGCGACGTAGTACGCAGGTAGCTAGCCGGCTGGAATGCAGGGCCGGAATTTTACTGCAGGTGCGTAGCCTGACACGATAAGAGAGGACATCGCCGTCCAGGAACAAAGTACGAAGTGCGATGCTGCCTCATATATGGGAGGGTGCGTTGCGTATCTGCGCGTGAGACAACAAAGTCAAGTCATGAGCTTTCGTGCCCTGATATTAGTGTAGCATCTTCGGGCTTGCCGTAGCAGGGAATGAGACACATATGTATGTACAGGTGTGTGCGTGTATGCGCACGCATATGTGTGTGTTGCGAAGCCAAACCGGGGGTACACTGGCTTCCCGGAAATTGCATCTTCTGAAGGTACGGTAGTTCTACGCCACCGCATAGCAAGTCTGGGGCTCTGGGGGAAAAAAAGGGGTGTGAGACAGAATGTAGAGTCAACCCGGTCTTATTCGGCGGGTGGCACTCTCACGATACATAATGAGGCAGCCGTGTCGTGGGGGTCTCTGATAAGCAACGTTCACGAGTAGGCCACTACTCTGTATCTCAAAGTTGGTTGTTGTTACACGTCAAATTGACGGGTACAGTAGGAGTCTGCTGCCCGTTATGAATCAATCAGTTTATTTTCGTTCGGACCTGGTAAATTCCATGCCTTTCAGCTGACCTCGGGAGGCTATAAGCCGCAGGGCGGTGCGAGATAGTACAGTAACTGCCTGCCCCCTTTTTTTCGCTTGTAGAGAGGAATGCGGTACAAAAGTATGGGATGCCGAGGATCAAGTCGTCTTCTTGACGAACCTGCGGTGCAACGGGTGCCCTCATGTACTCCGCTATAAAGGCATGCCATCATGTCATTATCGTTGTTGTAACATTCAAGACCGTCTTTTCATTTCCTCAAGTCTTATGATCGAAAAGTCATGATGTGTGTGTTAGGTGGTATTGAATAGCTTCAGCTGTTCCTCGATGGTCAGGGGTCCCCTGTTAAGGTAGGCTGGGGGTTTCCCGCAGGGACGAGGTTCATTCTGTCGTGGCACTTCGAACTCCTATGTATGTCAGTCAACTGGGCGAGCTGGGTTCGTTGAAACTGCCCTCCATCCTTCGAGATAGTGGAGTGGATGTTTCGAATGCCGGGTAGAGACCGGATCTATGAAATGATGTTGTAGAACATTGTCTTTGATTGACGATACTAGCGTGGTACATGTCGCGACTTATCGCAAAGCAAATGTTTGGTGGCACAGCAGCTTGCCAGGATTAGTTTCTAGAACAGCTAGAGAACATTAAGGGTCTATTGAGACACCTACCCGCCAGCCCTTAGCTAGGAGAGACCGTATAGTCCAGATCCGCTCATCTTTATTAATACCGCAGCCCATATTGCCCAGGTACATATAGTGCCTTGGTGAAGCTACTAGGAGCCTAGAATGGTAAGGTGACTTTAAATAATCTGGGGTTACTCGTACGAGCTGACCAGTCAGTCTGCTCTTTGGGTTAGCCTCCATGAAATGCATGCTTACTATTGCTTCACCAGTGCGCTCACCTGCTACAGCCGCCATCAGTGGACTATAGAAATTTCCACGTTGAATTATTCGGAGACGTGAATGAGCTAAGGAATAATTTCTGCCAAGTAACCAGAGAGAAGGTCCACTCGAATGTACAACATGCTCTCCTCTGTGCAACGTAATCAATAAATGATCGGTAATCTTGTGTTGTACCGGCCCGCTATTTGTGTCGTTCAAGTGAAGAGCCTCAATCTGCAGAAATCATACTAATCTCTACCATGGGTACGATCTACAGATGTGCACTATTTTGTATCTTTTACTCAGGTACGTAGTAATGATCAACGCTAACAGCGGCAGTATCCGGCCCAGACCGATCTGAGGTTCAGGGGGTATATGATCGGCTCCGAGATATGATCATGTGAGCTTGTAGCCGCCTCACCTGGAATGAAGCCTAAGTGCATCAGCTCGGCGCTTGTATGCTGTTGGATTCGGCACGAACCACGGAAAAACATATTGACCACGTGTTCAAGGGTCCAGGACACCCTTTCGTCCCTTGCTTGAAGTAAAGCCAATGCTCTTTTCGGATACTCGGCTGGGGGTACACTTCTTAGCGTGACCGAATTCGTGATCTAGAACAAGGCTCCTCGTCCCAGAACAGTTAGTCTCCGTGGATGCATCGTGTGGTTTCTGATTGAGTAGCCCAAATGGAATAGTGTGGTTGGTTTATTCAAGTATTGGCGCTAACGGACAGCTCTCCCAACTCTTTCCACCGCTAAGTCTGCCTAGTCACACGGCCGTATCCGTAAGTACCTCACTACTCACGTCATAACCTCGGACAAGTATGCACGGGTTTGGAATCAGCGCGGAAAACCGCTGTGTTGAGATGTTGCCAGCTATTCGTTAGAGCTGCAACTTCAGGGTATTGGGTTATTGGCTTCCTACTTGAAGTCTGCTGATTTCCTCGGGTCCCATACTAATGGGCTTGGCTCAGACGACAGGGGTTCATGCAACAATCCCATTCCACGAAAAGAAAGCCCCTGATTAAACTCCTTGCTACCATATGTATACAATCATCAATAGCAAGTGACCAAAGTGTCTCCAAAAGAGACATGCTTGCTCAGGATATAGTAATAAGCATGTCACAGCATTAGAGTGCTGTGGTCTGGTATCGTAATGGAATCCACCAAGACAGAGCTGAGTCCAATACTAAGGACTATCTCCCGCGGAGTAACAAAAAGAGATGGCACTAGAAAGTGACCACACATGCGTACAACACTGGTAGGTATTAAGCTCCAGTGACTGAATTCCGGCGGCCGAAAAAAGACCAACGAGGTTTAGTGCTCGTCTCAGCATTCTGTATGGTATCTCTGCTCGGAGGACGATCCTTGCTCAGTCTCCTACCCCTAGTATTTGACGGTCTAGAGGCGGGATGAGAGTCATAGAGACTATAAGGCGTTTTAGGTTCGAGTTGGTTGAGTTGATAGACCATAGTTTCGGTTTGTGTCGGAGTCGGCTTCATCATAGGCACCGCCCTTGCAGGAGTCTTGTTGACGCTTTCGGATCGTTCACTTTCACCAGAATGGTGAGATCTCGGTTTAGAAAGCCGTTTCCCCCTAGTTGAAAGTGCTTGCGATCGGGATCGCTCGCTGGGCTCATTGGACGGTAGCCGAACAGTGTCGGTTGATGCCCTTCGATACCCACTAAACAGAGCCTTTCGTGGATGCATTGTAGGCGAAGCTATGTCGACGGCTAGGGGTTGAAAAGATTGCGACTCAGAACCAGTCGAATCTCCGACGGTCGAGGGTGGCGGGGTTGAGGTTGCTGACGTGGGAGCAGTCGAAATTGCCATACCAATCGAGGTGACCGATGACGCTGCTGAGGATGGAGTGTGACCGTACACCTGCCCGGGCAAGACTGAGCCGGACGACGTGGACATATCGAGACTCTCCGCTCGACGACCTACCGGACGAGGTGCCGAGAAGTAGTTGCTTCTAGCGGGCGGGGGGTAATACCGATCAGAGTTAGAATGGGCGCGAGATTCTGACAGTTTTCTGGCGTGGGCTGGATGGAGACGATGCAAACGTTCACCGGTGGTAGAACTATCGCGCGAAGGCGGAGGCGGAGGCCTCGGCTCAGGATTGTACGAAATGTTCTTCATAGCCTGGTGTCTCATTTCTTTCTCGTCATCAGACCCGTTTGAGTTCTCCCCGCTTACACTGACAGCTACACCGATACCGACATTTACAGGAACTGCTGCTCCTCTATTAGCCATCTCAGAGAGGCTCCTAGACGTGAACTAATTACCTCTACTTGACAAAGGGCTGGCCCGGCCGGACGACAACACTGGGCTCGCCGTACCACCTGTACCGACGACGAATGCCGGCACTATCTCCTTTCCCTTCCCTTTATAATCTCTTGGACAACTGAAGTAGTCTACTCCTTCCGAAGCCTCGGGAGTGCTAGCCATCCTCTCACGCCATGAGCTTGGTATACTACTATAGCTATAGTTCTTAGGAAGGGGTACAACGGGAGTTGCGTAGACCGAAGGGTATGAAACATTGGCTAGGGAGCTTCCGACACGCGGCATTCCGCTATGGCTCAGGCCACTAGCTGCCATGGCGCTCCTCCTCCTGTTCTGCTCCCTAATCTTGGGTCTATCGTCCTGCTTCCAGGAGGAGGGGGCAGTAGCAATGGCATCGATTGCCGCGTGTGTCGGTACATGTTTGTAGGGGAGCTTAACAGCTTCAGCTTTCTCTTTGTCGGCTTGTTTAGCATTATGCTCTTTAGCCTGGGCCCGCCCACGCCTAATTATCGAAAAGACCGACATTATGTGTAATTGGTGATGATGTACGAAGGGCTTGTAAACACCCACTTGTCCTGCGTCAACTTCTTGCCAGGCGTGACGGTTCCCCCTTGGGCAGGATTAACAGGTAGCGGGGTAGGAAAGGCTGGGGAACGGAAGCCAGGGATTCCCCAGACTTAAATCAGCTCCGTCTCAAGACAGGAGTAGCCAAATAATGATTTGCAGTGCGACGAGATACCGAAGGAACGAGATCGAGACAGGGAAGATTGGTAGATGCAGGATATGGCTAGGAGCGATAACAGCAAAAGACTTGAAGAGCTCAAAGAGTAGAGGATGTAAATAGAAACAGGGAGAGAGAGCTGGGAGAATGATGCTTAATATATGCTTAACCGAGAAGTTGCATTAGCCAAGGGGGGCAAAGTCCAGGATGCGATGTAGATCTATCGAGGTTTGGATTGAGGAACGTCAAGAGGAAACAAGTTTCACGTAGGTAGGAGGTAGACTGTAGGAACTGGTCGGCGGTTTTATGTGACAACGGCGTGGAAGGCTAAATCGTGGAGCAGGCCTGGAAACATTGAAGCAGACAGGCCGAGAGAGGTCCTCACTAGGTACCTACCAAGTGTCACGCGCTAGTGGATTGAACCGAAGTACCCTATCGTAGGTACGCTACTATGTAAGTACCTATGCACTAGCGTATGCCGTACGCCGGCTGATTTTTCTTGGTGCGGGTGGCTGGCTTCTGGCCTTCGGGCTACCCTTGGGCGCTAGCTGGCGCAGATGCAGTGTACCTTAGGTACCTTATGTACCCAGTCGAGTATCTTAGGCGTGGCTTACAGAGGTAGGTACATAATTGGGGGCTGCTGTGGTTATGTTTTTGCGCGGACAGTGCGGCTGATTAGAGGGGCACTCGCCGCCGACCAAGCCGGCCTGATGTGCGAGGCAGGTACCTAGTGAATAAATAGCTGCTTTCGGCAGCGCTCCTAATGAATTGACGCGATATAATTGGTCAAGTAGACAGACAGAACTACACAACTGGACAAGAACAGGCAGAAAAAGAAAGAGGGATACTAGGACGAGTTGCTTTCAAGCGAAATACTACAATTGCTTATCAACCAAGTACATATGAGAGACAATGAGGGGCCTCGGTCCACACTCTCAGTGTACTGTACACCACGACCCCACGACCCTGCTAGGTGTACATAGGTAGGTCAGCACAACATGCATGCCTGGATCTCGTATTTTCCAAATCTTCCCCCTTCCTACAAGGTAGAACCCTGACGTTGGCTTCCAGTAGATCTGCGCTGCCGCATGACACGAACTGAACTGCACATCCTGCACAGGCAGCATGGTAGGCTGTCCAACTCTACTGATAGGGCTGTTCGACATGTTGTGGCGCCTACCCTCTCTTCAGGTGACTTGGTTACCTACCAACGGCTGTCGCATGTATCTCCTTACCAGGCAAACTTACAGGGTACAGTGTCATCCTCGCAAGGACACCATCATCGTCATCATTCACTGCAAGGTCGTCAATCCTGCGAGACGCAGTGAGCAGTTGGCAAGAAGCAAACGCCGTCAGATCAGTGCCAGCCGTTTAGCTGCACATTAGGGCGCTTCAGCTCAGGCCTAGCCTTCTCTCGTCCACAGGTCATGACGCAACAAGTAGAGGCAATGGACTGCAGCTTATGATAATGTTGGCTAAGTCACGACCAATCAAGAATACACGTACCTCGGGCATTTTCCGTTCCTGAAATGTAGCCGCACGGCGCACCTACGCATCAGCTAAGCCAGAGCTGACGACTTATCACAGTTATACCACGTACAGAGCAACATACTAACTGTAGTGAGAGGCGGCCACGAAGCATGTTATAGTAAATGCAGATGAGCGGCACGAGGTGATTGGGCATATCCCTTGTTCCCTGATCTCAGCGACGAACTAGTGCGTCCCGGACTCGCGGGTCGACCAGGGACCAGCTCGACAGTTAGTCTGCATTAGAAGTACTATGTACTCGTATTGAGTTCTTCTAGAATTACGACAAAATCATATATCGTGTGAGACGGGGTACATCATGTATGTAGTACGTCGAAGCCCGCTGTATTCGAAAACCCAATGCTGATCCTCGTTGAACATTCATATATGTCTACCAACGCCCAATCGGCGCATCACTCCAACACTTGATGTTCCGAGTCGTATTGTAGGACAGTAATGTAGATGCCTACGGTAGGCGTCTCTGACCATCGCGACCATATATTAATAGAACCCCCTATCAGCTGGATCATGCGATTTCGCTATTTGACGGGGCTGTATTCTGCTATCTGCTCTGCATGTCAGCAGAGTCGCGGTGTAAGTTTGCATAAGTCCACCGATGCAAAGGCTCATTGGCTCTGATATCTAAGCTACATGAGCTATAACATACACTCATATTACCACCTAAACAGGGTTCCGGTTGGCATCTAGAGACAAGTGTCGGTGCTGGATCCAGGTCCACGGGTTCACCTAATCAACCTCACCGGAGGGTTACGCCCACCCTGCAACTTTTTCTTAGCTTCGGCTGGACACTTTTCCGTGTCGATAAAGGACCGCGCCTATGTTTACTAAACCGAGATAAGACTCCGGTGAGCCCACTAATAACCGTAGTTGCTCGGACCAAAAGCTTTCTAAGAGGACCGTTGGGGTTCAGCTCACGGTTAGCCGTCGTCTCCACATCTGAAGTGAAAATGGATGGTCTCTCGGGTGCCTATCTATGCAGCACGGTAACACGGCGGCTACCTTATTGGTCGCGGCCGGTCTTTGCTGCGGCCACCTACTACTATCTATGAAAATTATCCTACGGCGACGTTCATCCGATATCATCTTGGCCGCGCCTATCTAACAAGCCGAAGCCAAGTATAGCTGCCTTTTAGTTGCCACTAATATGCAGTAGCCTTGCATGCAAACTGGGCCCACCGTCTTCATGGATGAGATCAGCGTGTAAAGGCGACGCCCAAAGAGCGACCAGGGGTGAAAACGGCCACACTCGCAGCCGTTGCTCAAGATCAAGTAGACCTCTGCATTTCCCAGCGGGAGAGCTGAGATCGAGACTCACGGCTGCATATCGGGCGAATACGGAGAGATTCGATCATTTTCTACTTCATACGACAGACAAATAACTTGCTCCTGAATCTAACTGGATGGTTAGCGTCGGTGACGTGGACGAGCCGCAATATAATCCAACCTATCGTTATCAATCATATCTCCTCCCCCTTGATGCAACTGAACCCCCACTAAACCCGGAGTTGAGATTTTTTGGGATGAGCTAAGCAGCTACCCCGATACAGATACTACTCTCGGCTCGATCATATGGCAGGTAGCCCGACTACGGATCGGTATACTCGTCCGTCTTGTGGGATTCCCTTCTTGGGGTGCATTATGTGAGTAATTACCGAGTGCTCTGTTGGAATTTCTGATCTAGTCAACAGAGATGAAGATATCATACTGCAGTTTTGAAAGTATTTGACAGAACATGAGGTACATTGGCTCTAACAGGGACGGCATACATTGCCGTACACTATCATAGTAATGCGGTCACGGAAATACTCAATAAAAAGTTTAGTCGGCTTACAATACACACTCAAACTTATCAGTAATTACCTTATCCATGCGGTACCGCAGCGCATTTAAGCGCACACAGTATGTCTTGAAGCTGAGGTCGTTGACCCCTTCTCCTCAGACTCTGGCTGGGTTATAATATAGCATACACGATCCTTCACCGACGCGTGCTCAGAGAACTTCACCCATCTTCATCTATCAAAATGCATGTCGCACCATCTAACCCGAGTATCTCTCAGGCACAGAAGTATCACTCATCAGAGTGTCTCATCCAGGCAGTATTTTCTGTTCTTTTACTTCCGTCTCTGGAAAACGTAGTTCAGATGACCCTGACAGGGTCTGGGGTCACAGTGAGCAAGAACCCAGCCAGCTGGGTGATCATAGTCCGGTTTTATCTTTATAATAATTGGATTCCCCCCTCATATTCAGTTAGAGAAGCCTTAGCAATCAATAATATTGAGTTCCTACCCTATACTTCTACCCATCAACGACCTACCTGTGGCCTAACTTCAGTCTCGATATTAAACAACCTGACAGAGCCTCTTTTGGTAGCAAGCAGTCTATCACATGGCTCACTCAGAACGGATTCTAAAACAATAGCTCGTGGTTGTATAGTCACCATTGTTATAGATGTTACCACATCAATTGGATGAGCTTATTGTAGAATTCTACAGGAATAAAACTGGCGCTTTGCAGATTCAAGACAAGATTCGTGATTTGCCTACTACAGATAGACATCATTGTATCAGAGGTTTTGTCCCAGAGTGAAGGGATAGCATACGTAGTCACATAGCAGGTGCGTAGAAAGTGATTAGACCATGAAAATATTTTGGTCCCTTCCAAGGTGTAATTGGGAGGCATAGCTTGAACGTATAGACGAATCCTACAAGGTACACCAGGATATTGCCAAGCCATCTGACACATTGCCACAAACTTGAGCGGGTGGTTATCACATGTCAAGAGAGATAGGCCTGCCATTTGTTCAATCGTTTCATCGTTTGAAATAAAACGATGAGCTGATCATTGAGCATCTCCTAAACCTACGTCATAGACAGTAGGGCCATCAAATACACTATAGATAATATCTTTTTGTTCTAGAATTAAGTCTCCAATTCTAGCTGAACGCCGATGCATGATTCGTGTTCTCGTCCATCAAGGAAGCTTCATCAGCCCGAGCTGTGCCAATGCTCTTTCGACCAGACTGACTAACCTGATGTTTACATGAGACTGGTATTGTATATCTCCTAGCTGTCAGATAAATAACTGATCTCAGTATTCGCATCTCTGGCAAGCATCTATCCGAGCCTGTAGCTTTGTTTGCATCGGCAATAGAGGTCAGGCCATATTTTCAAACCGGATAGGCCGAGGGTGACAGAACGGCGTGTCAAGTTGACTGGCACTATGTGAGTGGCTTCCAGCTGCCTCCAACCATGATTCACTACACTATGACTATTTGTCAAAGAGTAAAACACACGGCATACGCTTCAACTAAGATTCTGGAGCCTCTAGTAGGTCTCTGTTTCAAATTGTTCGACTCAAGCTAGTCCTCACAGGGTGCTTGGCCTGGCACTACATATCATAGTAAATATTCCCCAAATTTTATCCATTCTGTCAACTCGGGTAATCCATAAGCAGAGCTAGAAAGGGGCAAAGAGAGGTAAGATTTGCTTAGAGGGCGGACAACGACCATTCCATATTTCTCACGTGAGGAGTAGGTCTTAGTCAATGAAACCCGGCTCAGAACAACCCGGTATTGTCTTCTCCTTCTCCTTCTTCTTCACGTTTGAACTCTGTGGTTGCGAATTCAACAATTGTGTCTTGAAGTAATAGAGACATTTGAGTGTCAGATATAGCGGCACGCCGTTGAGGTCTGGAAACTATATACACAATCGCGCATGAGAACATCCGTATCACCAGTGCCTGATACATCTCATTTGGTGTTGCCGACTTAAAATTAAAATATAAATATTTTTTTTTTCCAAAAATAAACAAAAAATCTCATACCTATGAAATGGTGAGATACTTTACCTTCGCTGCATTTACAACAATTGAGAATTAATTCAAGTTGATATCTGTAGGACTAACGCAAAGTTCTCATCTCTAACGAGTGAAGTGTTGTTGAAGGCTAAGACATAGATATAAAAAGGTCTCGCCTTAATGCTCCTCAGTATTCATTTCGAGCTAAGCCTTTATTTTTAGATTTATTCTTCCACATAATTAAGACATTAAACCCGTGTTAAGAGTAGATTAAGTAGAGGGCACGTGCCCGTGCTAGGATGATGTGCATTACCGACGCTAAGATCTCCGGGATCACGCAGCGCCTATCTGGGTAGGTATTTTAGTGTCTTCGCGCGCTACCTGAGATACCTTAGGGATGCGGGCGAGCCGCTGCATCAAATAACAACAGACCTATGTACAGGAGATAAAATAGTAAAGAGTAGTAGGTAATATAATTGATAACATCTTTACTTTTAGGTACGTTAAGAAATAGTGAGCTTACATGTTGAACTGGTAGTTCCATAGTACTGCCTTCTTCAATCAGGTCAATAAGATAGATATAATACCTAAGGTACCTGGAATAAAGTACCTAAAGCAATGTCTTACCGTAGCGGGCCGGGGGGGGTTCTGAAAATAATCCCAGGGAAGGTTGGTAGGTGCAAAGCATGGCCACTGCCCACCATAATAGGTACATGGGTTTTGTATGCAACCCCCTTATATTTCCGGTGTACCTTGTACAGCAGACCCTCTTTTAAGCCATAATTTCTTTTGAGCTGTAATCCTTTTGACGGGCAGCCTCTTTTAAAGTGCAGCCTCTTTTAAAATGTAGCTTATTTTGAAATATAGCCTATTGTTGACCTACCAGCAATTCAACGGCTTTTGAAAAAAAGTATTTAGCGAAGGCCGCGAAACCTTCCGCTAATGTTCTAAACTGCGAAGCGATTGCGCTAATTCCTCTGGCATTTAGGGTGGTGGTAGTGGTGGTAGATTAACTGCAACGATAATCCTTGTTGTATGTGGTGGTGCAGTTGGTGTATGCGATGTGGGTATTTCGTAGGTGGCATGGGTGGCATGGGTGGTATAGGTGGTATGGGTGGTATGGGTGGTGTAGGTAGGTAGTGTGGGTAGGTGGCAGGTGGTATAGGTAGGTGGCAGGTGCCCTAGGTGGCCTAGGTGGGTGTAGGTGACAGGTGTGGGGCCCCTGTGGCAGGTGTGGGCCCCCTACGGCAGGTGCGTAAGGGTGTCAGGGACCATTGCCAGGAGTGGCAACCATTTTCAGCGAAATCTATTTTCAATGACAATTCTTTTGAGGAGTCACAACTATTTTCAGCGAAATCTATTTTCAACAATAATTCTTTTGAAGGGTTACAACCATTTTTATTTGACAGGCTTGTAGCCCTGCCTAAATGTTACAAGCCTTTTCACCTAACATAGTTTTAAGCCCTGAAAATCATCCTTAGGAATCATTTTCAGGAACCCCCCAGATCCGGTACGGTACCTTTAAAGTATCATCCAAGGTGGACACCACGTTGTTTTGGAAGACCCCATCTCCATGTGTGTTTGGAGTGTAGGTATTACCAGAGGTGGCCCGCGCGTCAATTGCCTTGACGTAATCCTAACTGTTTTCAAGAGTTTTGATCGACTGTTTATCTCATCATCGCATGGTGCACACAAGTTACCTATGGTACATGGTCACTGGTCGCTAGCCGTCACAACACTGGGGCGCGCCGGGTTCCCTGTGCTACTCTCAGGTGGAGTTGTCGCTGTTCCCTCTTACAAGTTTGCGCGTTTCTCTGCAAACCACCCAGTTACAGTGTTTCGGGTCGTATGGCAGGATCCGCCTTGTACTTTACCTACCCCTAGCGACTATAAGTGGTGCAGCTAAGGAAGCAACTGTGCAGGTGAACTTACTGCAATAAAGTAAGGTGAGTGTACTATACGTCACTTTTCCCATAAATCCAGCTTCCTCGGGTTCCCCCAATTGTCTCTGCCTCTCTCCCAAAGGGTAGGTAACACCCTGGAGTTGGCACTATCTAGGCGCACCTAGACCGAATTCGGCCTGGCGTCTAAGTCTAGTAGCCCGGTTAGCGTGCTTACGTAGTAGAGGGAAAGCAACAAGTGCCCACATGGAGAGAACCTGCAGAGGCCTGTCTTTGCCTGTTTGTCACTGCTAGGTCACTGGCAGACAAGCAGCACGACAAGCACAGACCCAGCACGGGCCCACCCAGCGGCCGGCCGTCTGTTTAGCGCCTCGAGGGCCTATAGTTCATCGCAACCTAATCGACCTTGTCGGGGCTTTTCGCCTCGCTCCATCTCTCACCTCACCTCAACCATCGTCTCCTCCCTCTACCGCGCCATCAGGCTTCCCGCGACCCACGAGCCACATGCCCCGTCTGCTGCCTCCCGCGGCCTGTCGCAACATTATAGCACCTTAGATGACTTACCAAGCGCCTGTCTAGAATTGAGAGGCTGCCTTGCCCGCCGCAATACGACGCTCGCTCGCAACGGCAACGCACAAGCGCCCGCGTGCAGCGCACCACCTCGCCCGTGCCCTTGCCCTCCCATTTTCGCTCCCTCGGCTCTGGCTGGCCTGTTTAGAGCTTTCGTATGTGAGAGAGTGATCTGTCATCTGCCGGTCCTGTAGTTCCGATCTCGCCGTCGCGTCATCATTCGCTGCGTCGCTGCGCACGTCCCTGCTCCTCGTGCCCTGCCCGCCATCCGCCGCCCCGTCGCACCCGGCCTCACCGCACCCACGCTCACTCCCACACCCGCGCCCACGCTATCGCAACTACTTTCCGTCGTCGTGTGCGCGCGCCCGGCCGACTAGCGCGCCGACTCTGAGGAAACGTGGCGGCCCTCACTCTTCTCAGTCACTCCGACACTGAGCTTTCGCTCCAGCAGCACCTTGATCTCGCGCCCGAGCTGCTGCACTACAATCGGCTTGGGGCTGAGGTGGACCACGAATACCCGTTGACGATGGCGGCACAGCCTGTGCCTCATCCGTCGACGGATCGGAGGCGGGTTAAGGTCTATGAGCTTCGTAACAACGACTGGTTTGATCGCGGTACCGGCTTCTGTACAGCCACCTACAATTCTGTAAGTCTTGTCGCCACGCTGTTGTCATTCGTCATTCGTCGTCACGTCGTCCGTCGCGTCGCATCTTCCGTTACCCGGCGCCCGCTAACTTTTTCGGCTTGCGCAGTCCGAGGATGGCCATCAGCGCGATGCGCAAGTGATTGTCGAGTCTGAAGATCACCCCGAGCGCACGCTGCTCAAAACCCGCATCTGTAAAGAAGATGGCTTTCACAAACAGCAAGGTTTGCTACCAATTGTACCCCCTAGACCCTTCCCAACTAGTGGGCTGACTTAGAACGGCCGCAGAAACCCTAATCGTTTGGACGGAGCCCACTAATGGTGTCGACATGGCTCTCAGCTTCCAGGAGGCCGAGGGTTGCGCCATGATCTGGTAAGTAATTCATTCCCGATTGCCGCTATAGGATAGCAACAGCTGACAAGTGGTGTAGGAAATTCATCAACAGCATACAGCAGCAATATAATCCTTCAAATAACCAAGGTGCACATTATCGCATACAGTTCTTCCCTTGAACCGAGAACTAATGCCTCTATAGACGACAGCCTATCAGATGACCTCGCCATGGACATGGCCAATCCGATCAGCCTTCCGGAAGTCTCGATGGCCAACCTCGCCGATATCGAGTCTCAAATGCGCATGATGAGTAGTTCAGTTAGCGGTCGAGACGCCCTGACCAAGTATGTTATCGCAGAAAATTACATCCACAAACTCATACCAATCGTATCCGACGCCGAGGACCTAGAAAGTCTTGCCGACTTGCATCGTCTCTGTAACATTATGAAAATCATCATTCTCCTCAACGATACGGCCATTATAGAACATGCCGTATCAGACGCGTGTGTGATTGGCGTTGTCGGTGCTTTGGAATACGATCCCGACTTTCCCAGCCACAAGGCGAATCACCGCCAATGGCTCCAGGGTGAAGGCAGATTTCGGGAGGTTGTCCGCATCGAGGATGCCGAGATTCTTAAGAAGATCCACCAGACCTATCGACTACAATACTTGAAGGATGTTGTGCTTGCTCGCATCTTGGACGATAACACCTTCTCGGTGCTGAATTCGCTGATTTTCTTCAACCAGGTGGACATAGTGACGCACGTACAAGCCAACTCACCTTTTCTGGGCGAATTGTTCAATATCTTTAAATCTAGTCAAGACTCGACGAGGAAAAAGGAGGCCGTCCTTTTCATTCAACAATGCTGCGCCATCGCCAAGAATCTTCAACCGCCAGCGCGCCAGACGCTTTATAACAACTTCATCGCTCACGGCCTTCTCCACGTCATTCATTTCGGCCTCAGACACAATGATGTGGCGGTTCGCGTTGGTGCAACAGATATTCTAGTGTCCATGATAGACCATGATCCTCAGATGATCCGGCAGACAATTTACCGGCAAATACACGAAAAGCAATCTCCACTAACCGACACGCTCATTGATCTCTTACTAGTGGAGACCGATTTAGGTGTCAAATCGCAGATCTCAGATACTTTGAAGATACTGCTCGACCAGGCCCCCCCAATACAGGCTGAGGCTTTTGTGAAGGCCAATGGGGACTATCCGGCTCGAGCTAGACTACCACAGGGCCCCGATCCTCAACAAGACCAGTTTTTGACCCTTTTCTATGAAAAATCAGCCGTCAAGCTGTTCCAGCCTCTTATCGCCTTGCAAGACCGGGCCTCCATGGAATTCACCAACGTTGAAGCGTCCGCTTTCAGCTATCTAGTTGAGATCTTATGTTTCTTCATCAGACAGCACCAGCATCGTAGCAAGTTTTTTGTTTTGACAAATAATATCGTTCCGCGTATTACTCAGCTGTTACAGTCGCCCGAAAAGTTTTTGAAACTAGGTGAGTCTATATATTTCGTAGATTTCGTGGCTGGTCATTAATTGCGTCTAGTTGCCGTCCGCTTTCTTCGCCAACTTGTTGGCTCACAGGATGAATTTTATATCAAGCACCTGGCGGAAAAGAGGGTACTCGAACCCGTACTCGACTTGCTTATTACGACCCTGCCACGTGACAACTTGATAAGTTCAGCGTGCCTGGAGCTCTTCGAGCATATCAAAAAAGAAAATATCAAAGAGCTTGTGAAGCATGTGGTGGAAAATTATCGGGAAAAGATTCACAGTCTATCGCATCTCGAGCTTTTTAGGACAATGCTCGTCAGATACGATCAGACATCCGGATTCACGGCCGATATGGATTACTTTATAGAACGTGATGACGAAACTTCTCGTGATCAGAGGCGTAACCGACCGCCTCCACACAGGAATCCCATGGAGCACCTGACGATGGACGAAGCGCAAGAGGAATACTGGAACACTTCCGATGATGAAGATGACCTACAAGTGAAACCTGGCGACCGTGTATTATCCGCAAATGGCGAATCACAGAGCAACAGACTTTTAGTTGACTACGCATCGGATGAAGAACTAGACGAGAACATCGAAGCGGGAGCAATCTCAGGGGACGAGGACAAACCAGAAGAGAGGGTCAAGGGAGCAGATGAAGATCCCATAATGGCTGTGCCACCACCAGAACGAGTATCGGAGAAACGCCGCCGGGAAGAGGACGAAGAAGACGATCTCAGCAAAATGGTGCAGCACAAACGTCGAAACAGCACGTCAGCGGGATCAAACGCATCTGTCAGTACCCCCAACTCGTTGCGAAAGAGACGGTTGCCAGCTGGTGTCCGAGACTCTGGAGGGGGCCCGAAGAAAATTTCTATCAGTCTAACATCCACTGGGAAGACCGGAGATGTAGGAGGTGACGACTGAATAACCTGCACAGTATCTCAGGTACTTTTGCATGCACGTCATAACGACCAGGGTTCGACAATAGCCATATAATGACGGGAAATGAGACCGGCGTTCGGGTGAGGCAGGAACCAGTCCGATGGCCATTGTAAGGGATAGAATCTTGACTGGCTGGGGAGCAAGGCAATAGGGCAGGATCATGAAGCCACTTGCGAAGTTCCTGGCCGACTGTCCGATGTCTAAGACTCTGTCAGGAGTACAGCAAGTCGCCGTCGTTGCAGAGATTGAATTAGGCAATTGGTATCACCTGTACTATAGAACAAGATCGACACTTGAGTATGTTGGCCGTGTGAAAAGCATACTAACAAGACAGTTGAGACTGTCTTGTCCAGCTGGCGATACGACCGAAGCTGTGAAAAGAGCCCTTTCCTCAAATTGTATCAGTACATGATATGATTGTCCTTCCACATATCTTGCTCCGCTTAAGTGCTGTTTTGTTGACCTCTTCGTTATAAATTCAAGCAAGAGGTAGATGTTAAATCTCGGCTCACGGCGTCCGGTGCAGCTTGCGTCGTCGGTCAGCCGAGGCTTAATTCGGTACTTTTTGTGGGGGCAGGGACGTTGTTCAAGGGGGAGAGAGACAAAACGACAAAGCTCCCCGGGACGCGGGGAACCACAAATTATGCGTAGTAAGTCGGACACTTTATCAACCCTTATACACCGTACCGAGCTCTTTTCAATTATCGACATTATCATCATCGTCCACTGTTTCTCAGGAGAGGACTTGAAAAATCCCTTGGGATGTGAAGCAAGTCGAACTGAATTGAATGAGTGAATTGTAAATCATAAGTTCATGAATATGTCTCGGTCTCTAACACTCAAGAAAATCGACGGCAAGCCGGGCGAAGTATACTATCCGTATGTGATTTCCATTGCGCCCTCTCTCTCTTGACCGACTAGTTTCAAATTCACTCAAAAGGGAGAGAAGTATTTTTTTCCCTTATTTTATTGATCCATATTTTTGTGCTCACAATTACGCAGCCTACAACTCAACCATAACCCCAAACCCGTCGCAGGGGCTGGCGAACTACTCATTCGTCTCCACGCCGCAGCACTCAACCACAGGGATCACTTCCAGCGGCAGCACTTATACCCTGGCATCTCCTTTGAGCACCCGCTGCTGGCGGACGGGGCCGGCGTCGTCGAGGCCGCGGGCCCCGACACTAAGACGGGGTCCTCGATCGTCGGCAAGCGCGTGATCCTGACGCCGTCGCGCGGCTGGGACTCGAACCCCGAAGGGCCCGAGCGCACCTTCTTCACCACGGGCGCCCACGTGGGCACGGACTGCGGCGCCGCGCAGGACTACGTCGTGGTGCCCGAGGACGAGGTCGAGGTGGCGCCGGACCACCTCTCGACGGCCGAGGCGGCGGCGATCCCCATCGTGGGGCTGACGGCGTGGCGCGCGCTCATGACGAAGAGCGGCAACGCGCTGCCGGGCCGCAACATCCTCGTCACGGGCATCGGGGGCGGCGTCGCGCTGTCGGCGCTGCAGTTCGCCGTCGCGATCGGCTGCCACGTCTACGTGACCTCGGGGTCGGCGGCGAAGCTCGAGCGCGCGAAGGCGCTCGGCGCGAAGGGGGGCGTGTCGTACCGCGACGCCGACTGGAATAAGAAGCTCGCGGAGCTCCTGCCGAGGGACCGGCCGTACCTGGATGCCGTGATAGATGGCGCCGGGGGTGATATCATGGCGCGCGTGGTACGGCTGCTGAAGCCGGGGGGTATCGTCTCGACGTACGGCATGACGCTTGCGCCGAAGATGGACTGGCTCATGCAGGCCGTCATGAAGAACATCGAGCTGCGCGGGTCGACGATGGGGTCGCGGAAGGAATTCGCCGAGATGATTGCTTTTGTGCACGAGCATAGGATTCACCCTGTCGTGAGCCGCGTTGTGAAGGGCTTGAATAATATGAAGGAGATCGAGGAGCTGTATGAGGACATTCGTGAGGGGCGACAGTTTGGGAAGCTGGTTATTGAGATCGTGCCTGATGAGAAAGAGAGCGCGAAGTTGTAGGTCGGGTGGAACCCCTATTCGGGAGCGATGTAGAAGTGGTAGTGGTGGCAGTAGAAGTAGATCTCTTTCTAATGGTTTTGTGATATATGGTACGACTAGAAAGGGTAGAGGAGGTCTCTCCATTAGAGCTTTGATATTTCAAGGACTGGTATTATTTACTCCTTACCGAGACGATAGACTATCGTCTTAAATATCCGTGTACCATTCGTTCTTAAATGTGATCATTAGAGTGTATATATTGTCTGCTTCTTTGAGCGTCACCAGTAGGAACATCGGTAAAGGGGTAACTGGTGTGCGATGTGTGCTTAATCCCCGACATTGATTAACTGACGCCACTTTTCACAGCGCTGTAGCTAATAGGTATACTGACGGCAAGAGTAGTAGGTAGGTTGCTAGCTCATATTCTTATTCCTACCTAGCCACGATCCCGTATCATGGCCAATGAAGAAACTATACCAAGTATCACATATATCGAAAAGGCAGTATGACTATTGCTGGTTGAGGCATAATGTTCCTCCGTTTTCTTTTTCTTCTACCTCCCCACGCCCTCCTAAGTGTTATCATTAAATGATGACAGACTGTTTAGCAATGCGAAATCTACAGCGAATTCTTTACGTAACTTGCACCTCGTTACCGGCTAGGCTAATGATATAAACGACGGGTGCGCTTAACATCGCTTTGTATATACACATACGTACGCTCTCATCCCCGAATCGTCGACCGAGACAGCACCGACTAGATCTTTAAATACAAGTGACTAACTAGTGTAATAATTAGTTGATTGGTATTAATATGGCGTCAGCGCGGGATGATATAATCACCAAAATATGTTGCATTTGGCCGTTTAGTGCTCATGCCATTTACTTGAAACATTAAACCAAGAGAAGGGTCTCTTGCTTCATGTTGGTGAAAGAAATCGAGGAAAAAAAACTATTTCGACATGTGCAGGATTTGAACCTACGCGGCCGAAGCCATGAGATGGCTTAATTTCATATTGAATTCAAGTCTCACCCATTAACCACTCTGGCAACATGCCCTAATATGGTAATTGCTCCGCAATTGGAGTTCATATCCAGCTCCACAGCCCATCTCCGGATACCAAGTCACTGTCCAATTGTATTCCGACATTATTTGGTGAGCAAGGTAATTATTTCACTAGATTCCATATATCATCTTCTCATTCTAAATGCTACTATGAAGAAGGTTGCTGCGTAAACCATAGAACAATCCGGGTATAATTTCAGCTGCGCATAGATAGGCACCCAGATGCCCAGCTAAGCAGAACATCGGGTTCTACAACAACCTATCGGTATTTGTATGCTGGCGAACAGACAAATCCCATGTCAACCCAGCGAACAGCCAAACATCGCCGACCACGGGAACTTAGCATACACTACGGGTGTTTCAGAAGCGTGTGACAGGGTAACCGGCAAGATTAGACGAGGGAGCACAAATGGGAAAGGGTCGAAAGATAAAAGGCAATTTACACTAGGTGTAAGTGCGGTAAAGCGGGATTGAGGCTGGTACGGCTGCCGATCCAATAGATGCGTCGAAGAGATCGCCGAGTGGGTCCTCGGCCCCGGCTTAGTGGCAAGGTGGGGCAAGATGGGGGATTTGGGGGATTCGGGGGGGCCAAGCTCGCCATGGTCGCCGTTCTTTTATGTTGCCGCGTGGGATTCATCTCGCCGAACAATCTAAATCGTGACGATGAGGATGGATGATGGAAATAGAAATTCATGCATTCTGGATACTGTACTACGTAAGGATCCCGATTATTCAGAGAGCTCCAGTTTTTTAGTTCCCCTTTCGTTTTCGTGCATGACCTCCGGGCAACACATCCCTGGACATATAAGTAGTGTACCAGTAATTCCCATACATCATCTACTTGTTCATTAGTACTGAGTAGCATGGAGACGCAAGCAGATCATACTACACTAAGCTGACAGATGAAATGTTCCATTAGCGGTTTCTCACCAAAACTCACCACTTTCGCAATGCAATAAAACTACCACATACGGCCATTAAAAAATGGGAAAAATTATAAAATGATATTTAATTATCTGAAAAATAAACACATTATTTTTTTGAAAATTTTAAAAAATCTATCTGCGTATAGATTAAGCATTAAAGTAGAGGTATAACAGAGAACCGTACTATTACTGCTAATTTAGCGGATAATGTTCGCTGTTTACCACTTGGCTTAGGTTTACACAAGATAAAACAGCACAAATTAAAGATTAAAATTTAAAAAAAACAATTACTTAATATTTTAATAGATAATCTATATGACAATGCTTTTTGCCATTTTTTAATAGCTGTATGTGGTAGTTTTATTGCATCGCGAAAGTGGTGAGTTTTGGTGGGAAAACGGGGAGTGGAACATTTCATTAGTCAAGTGGGTGTACCGAACGTTGGAACAGAACCGAATCTGCGTTCCCCGCGGTCCATGTATGTGAGTGAGAGTGAGTGCATGTGGTGCCAATATTACTTACCATCGCAGCAGCAGCAAGCCCCCAAGCCACCATCGGCTTGGGGCGTCGCCGTCGTCGTGGGATACAGGTAGCCGGTAATACTAGTAGGGCTGCGCCCTGTGTTTTCCAAGAAATTATGTTCCACTCTTCGAAGAAGAAGCTGGACTTGTTCTAGAATTTTTCTGTATATATCCACATCTAACATTCTAGAATATTTATCGTATTAGTCTCAATGGGTCACATATAAATGAAGTAATTGAAACTAGACATCACAGCTGACTGGGACAGCTATAAGCAGTATGGTAGGCAGATCTACGACATCTACATGATTTTTCAATATTGCTATTACCGCCCTGAGTTATTGAGACGTTAGCAATGTTATAGGTTTCTTAGGTAGGATGCAGAAGAGCTGAGAGAAACGGCAGTTATGGGATGCTCTCAAAAAGCCGGGTGTTATAGGCTGGGCTTCTTCTTCCGTCTGACATGCACTATACGTAAATAAGTGCTCAAACGTTTTCACACAACCAGAATGCCACTCAGTCGATCACGAAAGAGCGTTCCGGGGTTCCTGATGGTGACTGGGATTGAAGTCGGCGACTCTCCCTTCATTTAGTACGCACACTAGCGAGGAGCAAGCAAGCATCCCCAGCCAAGAACGCCGGCAAGGACAGAGACCGCTTACCACCAGTCCCCCAGCTTGAGTACCTATTAATTAGTCTTTGTCCTAACCTCTCTCTCCATGCTATAGTCCTTTCTTCAACTATTAATTAGCCTAGGTTCCCGGCAAACGAAGGAGCACGCTTGACCGGAAGCACTCTAACCTACAGTCACTACTGCAATCGCCATCTCTCACAATGTGGAACCCGCCATGAGGAATAAGATGATTTACGTCCGTCTTGACCGACGCCCTTGAGAATGCTGCCCCCGTCCCGGACCTAATTAACTCGGAGGGCCCCTGACAGGCTTATTCACTATCCACTCAACAGCGACGGGGTGCTTTAGTCCCCGAAGCGCTACGATCTGAACAAGGTTCATAAGAGGGAAACATCTACCGTTGTGGGATATAATCTCACGGAGTAGGCTCGAGAAGGAAATATACACCATTTTCAAAACTAAAAAGGGGCGCAAAAGGGGTTTTTATTATCTGCCTCTCCAGGTTCGACAAAAAATACGCGAAACGAGCAAATAAATCGAAAGAGCGAGAGACATCCACCAGAAACGCCCTCAATGTTCGACTCTTTGCTCTCGGGGACAGCTTTTGGCGCCGCTCTAGCAGCTACTGGCATGTACGAGCCGAACGTGATCCTCTCGCAGATGAAACTTGAGAACTGGCACAGTGAGCAAATCCTGAAATCATTTCTTTCCCTATCACGACGGCTGTTAGGGGACAAAGGGGCGCTTTTTAGACTCGATGTCGTGCCCTTGGGGATCTGTACATTTTCGGAACTCCCCTAAACCATCCCAAGAGTCACGGCGACTAACACGGAGCATTGTAGTGGTGCAGACATTCCTGACGGCGTCCGCGGCAAGCACGTAAGTACGGTAGAGCGTATCCAGTGGAATTATTGTATCAACGGTATCATCGACATATGCTTGCTGTTACATCGATATAGTCAGGTCTTCGTCGTTGCCCGTAACTCGATAGGGTATCATTAAGCTCTTTACTAATCGATCGATCAACAAACCAGGCTCGTCGTCACATTATGCCAGAAGCTAGGCTACATCGACGTCAAACCCCGTGGCTACTCATCCCTCGGCCTCTTCGGCCCTCTCGACGGCAACATCATCGGGGGATACATGCTCGGGATCGGCATGACCCTTTCCGGCTCCTGTCCCGGAACCGTATTCGCGCAGGTTGGAGCGGGCGTGCGCTCAGGTCTCTACACGCTCGGGGGCTCCGTGCTGGGCGGTATCATCTATTCCGGTTTCCTTCGGCCGACTCTCGCAGCGCTGAAATCCAAGAGCCCACCTACGCCTCCGAAGCCTGAGAATCTGACCATCCACGGGGCGCTGGGTATAAGTCAAGATGTAGCGTTCGCAGGGGTTGAAGCTTTATTTGCGGGACTCGTGGCTGCGATATCTGCCCTTGGGCTCGTGAAGACGCGGTGTCTCGTGGGACCGATATTTGGCGGCTTCGTGATAGCCGGTGCTCAGCTCTTTTCGGCCCTGGCACGCAGGACGCTGCTAGGGACGTCTGCATCCTTTGAGGAGTTTGGAGATTACGTCTCGTGGTTGATGAGAGGAGGAGGCGATGCAAAGCCCAAGTCTTACAACTCTATAGCCGTAGTTACAGGCATGATGATAGGGGCTCTAGGACTTTCTCTGACGAGTGGCTTTCCCAAAGCAATTCCAGAGGCTGATATCAACACCGCGAGACTCGTCCTAGGGGGTATCTTACTGGCGGTGGGCTCAAGGATTGGCGGAGGTTGCACGTCAGGTCACGGTATCACTGGGATCTCACTGCTATCCGTTTCCAGCTTCGTCTCTGTGGCTGCTATGTTTGCCGGTGCATTTACTACGGGTGCATTGATATGACGAGAGAAATGAATGAATAAATATGTAAATAATTAAACAAATACCTTCACTTCGGCCACGAACCCTCCAAGTCGTTATTGTGTATTACAAGAACCGCTGAATGGAGACTTGCAATCTTTCCAATAGACACTCTAGCTAGCTTCAACACTATTAGCTCTTTATCATAGAAGACCCCGTAAGAACATGTAGTTTCCAATGGTGCCTACCAGGACTTTGCATAGCCCGCCGCTAAAATTTTATATTACAGCTTGACCAGCCCTAGGCAAAATATAAATGAGGGTTGACCGCCAGAGGGGCAAATCTGCCGGCTTCGGCGACCAACAAAAAACGCAACATTACCGGACTGAGTGATCAGCCTACCTCAAGTGAGTATTTATCTAGAAAGGGACTCGGCCTCGGGGTCCACTCTTCTAGAAAATTTCGGTGCCCGATCTGATGGAGCGAAATGTACGCCAACTATGCAATGCAATGTACATTGTAAGCTGGACGCCTAGTCAAGGTTTCTTGAGCGAAAAAAAGGGGGGTGGTTCCCCCGAATTTCTATAGGGAATTCCTCATCAGATGGCGGCTAGCTTCCTGACTCACATCACCTACTACCTATTCCTGGCTTAATTCACCGTTCTATGCACAGCACAACAAGGTGGTATGGATGGTATGCCTGAGGACTGGGAAACGTTATATAGTCTCAGATGTGGAATTCTCTACTCCTTTCTTCAGCAATAATACCCGCGTTCCCGGAGACCAGGGGAAAGGGGGGCAAACAAAAAGGGGGAGATGAAACCGCCCGTATTACTTTTAGGATGAACCATATGTCGGGAACGAACTGCAATATTATGCCATGCAATGCAATGTTCGTGTCAAAGCTGCACACCTGCATCCTAAGCGATGCAACCGTAACCATAGCTGGGTTTGTTCTCTTCCCCTCACCCACCCCATACTATCCCCTTCCTCAAGTGTCGACCCTAGCCGATCCCTTAACAGCAGTGACCTCGATCTCAATCTTCATCTCCTCCTTCATGAGCCCCGCAGAGATCATCGTAGCCGCCGGACGGGCGCGTCCAAACCACTTCCTGAGCACAGGCCAGACCCGCGGGAACGTCTCGCGCTCGGGCACCGTGTACGTGACGCGGACGACGTCCTCGATGGATGCGCCGGCCTCGGCGAGCGCCGCGGCCACGTTCAGCAGGCACTGCTCCGCCTGCTCGGCGATGTCGGGGGATAGCGCGCCCGTCTTATAGTCGTAGCTGAGACGAGCACTCAACATTAGCGAGTCTAGGTAGGGATAAGTGAAGGATTGTAATGGCTTCGAAGTGTGAATAGGGAGTAGGATTTCGATGCCTTTCATTTCCGGACTTAGAAGGAGGTCGGGTTTTTTGAGGCACGCTTGAATACATCTCAGACAACTTAAGCTGGCTGACTTGAGCATGCACAATGCTACTCACCCCGTACATCCTGACACGAACACCAGATCGCCCGTGACGACGGCGCGAGAGTACCCGATCTCTTCTTCGAACGAGGATCCAGAGCTGATAAGCGTGCGTGCTTTGGAACTGGCAACTGGCGCGTTTGGAGAGGAAAGAGAGCCGGACATCTTTATTAGCTGTTCAGGCTCATGTAATGGCTCCTCACATGCGAGTATCAGAGTTTGTATATCAGCTATTGGTGATGGAAGCCCATAGTGACGATGCTGAGGAAGAATGAAGATGGTGACTCCGTGGTTCGGTTCGGGCAATTAGTTGTATAATGGCGCTAGAAAGGTGAGTGAGTCACAGATACCCGACCATGTCGGCACTTGGGCAAGTTCGGCGAAATTGACACTTCGTTTCGCCATGGGGATACTGAAAGAAAGACTACAAGGAATGGTAATATCATCGCAACTGTTTTATATACTTGTTTGATTAGTTTGCTGCCCGAAAATGAAGAAACCCATAAGCTAATTTTGTACAATGCAGCAGTCAGCAACTGACTGTCAACTCTCGTTCTACAGACACATATGCTTCCCAGCAAAGATCTGGAAAATCAGGTGTACCCTCCATCAAAGACCAGCGATAATTCCAACTTTCGGCTTGGGCTGGAAGAGCGCGCCAGAATCCAGCTATAACAGAAATGGAAAGCAGCCAGAAAGGGCGAATCTTAACGCTAGTAGTTCAGCTCTCCTCCAGCTCCTCCGGGGGAATGGTCCAAATCCTCATAACTCTTTAAGCTGCGTCCCTGGACAGCTTCACGAGGTCCAACTGCGGCCCCGCCAGAGGCACCATCACCCCATCGACCAGGTCCTCCTCTACCACGGCCAGTGCCTGATCCATCTTGATTCCAACGTCCTGGCGGTAGTCGTCGGTCGTACGGCCCGGCTCGATTATTGAATCGCGCCGCTCCTGGGCCGTTGCGGCGAACTGGGCCACCGCTACGTTCATCACCCCCTGCGTTCCACCCTGGGGCTTGCATAGTGTTGCCAGCAAAGAGCGGCATCCCTGGAATATTGGGAAAGCCGGGGAACGTTGCCATCATATTGTTCATCGTAAAGTTCTGCAAGTTGAACCCTCGTGGAGTACCTTGCTGCGCCTGTCCACTCGCAGGAGGGAAATGGCCGTTGCTATTTGCGTCCGTCTTTGACGGTGCAATGTGCGCAGGATCCAGAACGTATGCATTAATAAGATCAAACTATAGCCAATATTAGCACAAATTTGGAAGCCTTCGCAAGTCGCGCTTACTTCTTGTCGCATATTATCAAGCCACTCCGAGTGCCGTTTTTCGACGTGTTTCTTCCAGAAGTGCTCCTCTTTGAAGAGTTTAGAGCACTCAGGGACCTTGCACCTAAACTTATGCTCATCTTCTTGTTTGACAAACTTCGTAAGCTCATCATTTACGGCATCCTCTGTCGCTCTGCCCCCGAGTTTTCGAAGGTCAACCGATTCAGGCTCTAGAATTTGCATGATCTTGTCTTCAAACGTCTTTACCCATTTGTACGCCCGTTCCAGTTGCTGTTCAGTTTTTGAAGAGGCACTGCGGAATTTCTTTTCAGGCTCAGGGGCTTCACCCTCTTCTTCATCCTTGGCTTCATTGCGCTTCTTCGATGGGAAAGGATCACCATTTGCACTAGCACGAGCCACATTCTTCGCAGCTGATGAGAGCGTGCTTCTTGGGCGACGAAGGTGGCCGCCCGGGCATTTTCTGGTTAGCTCATGGATTGAATCGCTTTCGAAAACGCAAAAGAAACAGAAGTTGAAAACCCGGCGCAAATACTCGATTGTCAGGTCGAGCTGCTTCTTTTTAATGAGGAGATCCTCATCATCAACCTCATCATCAACAATGCCTTCCTCATCTGACTCGCCCATTTCACCCTCTTCGCCGTCGTCCATTTCTGTGTCGAAATCTAAATTGCGGTCCTTCTTCACCTTCCTGGGTGGTGCAGTAGGATTGGCTACTTCAAGGCGGCCAGCGTTTTTGAGGAATTCGACTCGTTCCTCAATTCGGAGCGTAGCGTTGAAATCAGAGCCAAAATCCTGTTCAAACTTATCCACGAGTTTCTGGGCAAGGCCGAGATCCTTTTCGATACGCTCAGGTGCCGAGAAGAGGTCCCATAGTGCCTTTTTACGGGGATTGTTGGGGGGGTTATGGACACCGACATGACAAACGAAGTCGCCCCGAACTTCATCTTTAACGGTTTTGCCATTGACCGCCTCTAGAGCTTTTTCTGCGGTAGAGACGGGCGCAGGCGATTTCGCATCTACGTCTCCTTCCTCGTCTTTGGGATCTGGACGGTCAATAGGAGCAACTGTGTCAGGCGCCGGATGCAGCATGACCCAACCCATACGATGGTATCTTTTGCTGGGGTTAGGGTCGCTCAGCGAAAGCCACTTGAAGCCACCTTCGCCTTCACCGAGATGCTCTTTGCAAAAAGCCTCTAGATTTTGACGGCTAACGTGAGGTGCTATCGTCTTAATCAGAAGTGTTGGCTGATACAGACTCTCATCACGCAGATCATTTCCCGACACAGGGACCAAGTCACCAACTCCGAGAACTTCATTCGCCGCGGTCGCTTCGCCCTCTTCCTTTTCAATCACACCACCAGCTCCATTACTTTCGCTTTTCGGGAGGCCTTCGAGAGAGAAGTCATCAAACATGCCCGACTCCAAATCTTGGTCCCACTGATTGTATGCGCCACGACGAAAGTCATTGATTTGTTGGCGTAGAGGATCTCGAGCTTCGGGGACATATTTCTCTCGAAACCATTGTTCCTTCTTGTGTTCAGAAACGAAACTACGCGCCATTTTCGCCTGAAGGTCTTCCCTGTACACATCGTATGCAGCCTGAATCTTCGCCTTTTCCTTGTCGCGATCCTCTTGAGTCTCGCGCCCACGAGGACGTTCAGGTTCTCGTCTCCGGCCGGTACGCGCGCGTTCCTTCTCTTCCTTGATCTTCTCGTTGGCACGCCACCATTCGCCAAAATAGGAGAACCCAACTTGGAAAGGTAGTTTAACAGGATCTGTCAAAGGGTTGGCAGCGGGAGGAGGGGGGGCTAGGCTGCCACTCGAACCCGGAACGTAGCGGTCTATGTTGGCCGGGGGCGAAGTGATCCGACGGCGGTCGTCCCGGTCGCGGCCATTGGGATGCTCGTCTCTTCCGCGACCCCGCGGCTCATATCTATCGACGGCTGGGGGGGAACGAGAACGTCGTCGAGAACGGTCGTAACCTATCAGAGGTCAGTTAATAAAAATGGCTGAGCTGGAGACGAGTAACTGTGCTCGCGATAGGCTGGAGCGCGGAATTTAATTGAGAAGCTTAAAGTAGGATGACGACAACACAAGAGGGTTCCACTGCAACGCACCGGGAGAGCGTCCGCGATAGAAGCTATCACGAGATTCGTCTTTCACTCTATCGTCTCGGGAACTCCAGGTACGCTCATTCGGTGACCTTGCTGGGCCATCGCGATACGAGTATGAGTCCATCTTGAAAGATTGAGATAACGGTGGAGCGGTATATGGATGCTTCAGGGCGTTGGATACATCAGCGGATGCGCTTGTATTTATATGGCGAAATCGGTCGCACGTAGGCGGCGGGTCTTGTCGAGCGTCAAGTGATTTCCGTGGAGCGCAAGTGCGTCAAATGCCTGCTGTTTGGCGAAGCGCTTGCCGTTAGAGAATTCATTCTGAAGCAAGTTTGGGGGTTGTAGAGCGATGACGTTGGTAATGATAGTGACAAGGGAGGGACAGCAAATAATAATAAGGTAAAGCGACCGGAGGACGCGCTTGAAGCAAGCAGAAAGTAAGATGATGTTTGGCGACCAGTGGCTAGAGCTAGCAGAGGCTCTGCGACAAACAAACAACCAGCAACGGCGACAGCAAGAAAAGAAAGGTGCCAAGTTTGCCAATGGTTTGTAAAAGCCGTGGTAGGTGGCGAGGGCACGCACGGGGAGAGAGAAGTAGAATGGGAAGAAGAGTAGTTGTCACAGGAGAAGCGAGCCACAAGTCGGGGAGCGACGATGTTCAACAGTTGCAGGGCTGACGAGGGCGAGGTTTTTGAGGAGGATGAATTGAAGGGCCAAGGGGACAGAGAGAAAAAGGATTGACGAACTGTGCAGATCGGCAGCGCAGATGAATGTGACGATGACGAGAATGATGATGATGTGAACCACACGTGAGAGTGTTACAAGTACATAGCAGATGTGCCGGGAGACCTACTGCGACGACACGACGTGTTGAGGCAGCGCTTTTGTCGTGGAAGGAGGACAAAGAGAGAGTGGCAAGCTAGCTGCCCGTCGGTTCGCTCAGTAGTTCGGCCGTCGCAGCCATCGTGAGCCCAGCCACAATGCGGTATCCACGCAAGTCCGACGGGGGTCTGGCGTCGAAGCGGCCAATGAAACACTACCTAGGCAGTGTGTAGTGGGTAGTAGTGGAGAGTAGTGGTCCGGCCTTACTTATCCAGGTTAAGAACCCAAGGTATGGTCTGACAGTACAGTTGGAAGTAATCCGGAAACTGTGTGATTAGCCGCTTACCGCTTACCGCTCACCACTTACCATTTACTGCTCACTATCTGCGTCTTCTAGAGTGTAGGTGAAGGTGTGCTGCTGCCGCTGCCGCTGCCTCTTGTTCTTGGATTCCTTGTCATATGTAAGTAGGTAGGTAAGAGGTATCTACCTACCTGCCTAACATTGCATAAGGTAGGCTGGCAATGCTACCAGAACCGGAGGGTAGTCCTGTTTCCATATGATTGGGCAGGTTCTTTGCTTGTGTGGACGAGCCACACATCAGATATGATCACCCCGAGATTCACATAGGTGACCACCTTAGGCACGTGTGAAGGTTGCATTAGATCTGATATAAATAAGTGACTGATATTCACAGCCAGGTGTGCATGCTTCGCAATGATGGAGCCGATTCAATACTCTACTTTCTAGGCAAACAGCCAGCCTTGTCAACTTGTTTTTGAGAAGTGGCTGACCCAACGTTGACAAATGGACCATCAATTAACTCAAAGACAACAAGATCAGCGTCTCCGAAAAAGCATTGGAAATAATGAAGCCTCATGAAGTGTAGTGCTAGGTATACAGCAGCGAGTCAGGTAGGAACGTTGAATGCATTTGGTAGGGGTGAAGGTATTGTACTTCTTTACAGGTAGTCACGATGGCTAGAGCTTAAATATTGATTCGAGATCGACTTTTGAGTAAAGAAGTGGCATGAGCCAGCAACCTGCATGCCATTCTTGACCACATACGTCATTACTAAAGCTTCAAAGCTCCACTCGAGCCGAGGTATTGTGCTCTTAACCGGTTCAGCTTCTATTTGCAACTTCCAGATAAACATATAACAAACAATACGTGCTCTTTGATCAGGACCATTTGGAGGATTTTCAGTCAGAAAAGTTCAAAAGGACCTACTCAACGCGGAAAGCATGACGGCCTATATACCCAAGATCAACATGATACCATATGAGGTGTTCGCGAGCCCATCGGCGTCCATCCTCCTTCCCATCGCACTGGGAACAGCCGTGGGTTACAGCACAAGGCGTAAGCTCATTACTCTGTGTTACTACTAAAAAAAAGCCGGCTGCAGTCGGGCGATTCTTGAGAACTCCGACCAGACCTGGCACATCATATCCTGGTCAACAACACAACTGACACCCTACCACAGCACAGCAAACGAAAGAGACCTACAATGCGATGAAACAACCGCCTCTGCGTCCACCGCCTTACGTCTTCGGCCCGGCCTGGACCGCACTATATGGCCTCATGGGCTATGCAGCTCACCGTGCCGTGATGCGCGCCTCGGCGACGACTTTCTTCTCTTCTCCACCCGTCTCAGCCGATACTCTACGCACGCTCTACTCGGCACAGCTCGGTCTTAATCTGGCGTGGATGCCGCTGTTCTTCGGACTCCGCCGTCCCGTCCTGGCCTTTGCGAACATCGTGTCCCTCGTCGGCATAAACGGCTATCTGACATACCTTTACTTTGGCGTAGATGAGGTTGCCGGCTGGTGTATGGTCCCTTACCTGGCTTGGCTCGGTTTCGCGACCTACCTGAATGCTGGTGTGGGATACTTGAACCACTGGGACATCTCTGAGTCAACGCTGGCTACGCGAAAGGCACTCGGCAAGGATCAGTAAGCGCAGAATAAAGATTGGAGCATTGATTTGGATAACCCCGAGGAGCATAGCGTATAGATGAATATACTTGTATCTCTTGAATGATATCCTATCGATCCAACCCTTAAAGAGATCTAACAAATGCGCCCTAACGCCATACACGCTCGCATCACATCGCGATACCGTCTAAATACATCTATTTGGCAGGGTATATTGTTGACAGCGGTAGATACCGCTTCAAGCCGTCAAAAACCATGAAAATGAAGGCTGAACTTGGGGCTGAGCGCAGCACGGTGATGCCGCATCCCCGGTAAAACCCACGGATACCACAGGCGTTCCATAACGCCCTGACTTCTTGCACGAAGGACCGGTTCTGTCCAGTCCCACCGACCGGGGAAGTCTGCATGCGGCTTTTGATTGTATCGGCAGGGAAGAACAAGAAATTGTAAGACATGCCAGCAGATGCGCCCGCTACAGCCTGCTGCCACAAAGGCAGCGTCTCCGTCGCGAGTGCATCTTTCTCCAGCTGGGAGGTGGCCGATTGCTCGTTCAGGAGGCGAAACATCTTGGTGGTTGTTTCCTTGGATCCAAACCATGCAGCGGAACCCCCAGACTCACGCAAAAAAGTGCCCATTTGCCCGCGCCAAAAGCCCTTGAGTCCTTCGTGTTTGTAGACATCGCGAATCACAGACATCACACTGGGTACTTTTGGTGCTGCGCCATCTACGCTCGCGGGGACCTGGACCTTGCATTTGACCAGCTCTATTGGTGTGAGGACGACGGAGGTGAAGGCACCTGCAAAAGCGCCCGTGAACCACAATGCCGGCAAAGGGAGAATGCGATCGCGCGAACAGTACCCGGAAGCGTACACGGCCTCGCGCCCAATGCGCTCGAAGAAGAAGAGACTGCTCGTCTCAGCCGCTGCACCTACAAGGGGTGCGCTAATACCGCGATAGAGTCCAAGCACCCCGTCGGCTTTGATGGATTGTCGGAAACAGTCGAGAGGGCCGGTGTAACGGGGAGGGAGATGGTCAGGCTGGGATTGCAGCCTGACCTTGACCGTGTCGAAGGGATATTCTATGTACTTGCCCACAATGCCTGCAGTCTAATCACCGTGAGCGAGCGCTTCAGCGTGTAGATATCACTATAGCAGGTAGGACTTACAGATCCGTACGAAAGATCTTCAACAACCTCCATCGCGGCAGATTTTTCTTGGGCAGGCGATCGCGAGGGAATAACGGTGTTAGATGTGGCCTCTGTTGCTGCCATGGTAGCTACCCGACCTCGAATGGCTGTGAAAGAATAGTGTCAAACGGTGGGTGTCGCCAGTAGGCCTGCCGGGCGGGATGATCGATAACCTAGCACAACGGCAGGCGATGGCGACAATTTCCGGCTTGCTGTGCTATAACATGTTATCTCAGTTGGAGAGTCACGGGTTGACGGGGAAGTTTGTGATAGGTGGGCCTGGCAAAGCTGGCGGGAGTTCTGGTATTGCTGGTGGAGGAAGATCTGAGAGGGCCTGAATGCGCGATCCAAGCAGCGTCGGGAGCCAGTCACCGCCAATGACCAACTAAGTGGGTGCACATGACGCAGAGATAGGGCGGCGCCGAACCGAGAAGCCAGCAGCGTGTTGGGCGGAGGCGGGACGGATGAAACTGGAATAAGAATTGGGTTGAATCGCTAATTTAATAGCTATCAAGGTGTGGCGTACACGATAATTTTCAAACCTTCCGGTTTATGCTCGGTGAATTGGAGTACAGCTTCGGGTTGGAGATGTGACTTCAGGCAAGAAATTTCTGCGAAGCGGAGCGATGTCGCTTGGAAGCGCCCTGTTAAAGTGCGCTGCAGTGGAGTATGCGACTCTTGGAGGTCCTGACTAAGTGGGGTGTTATATGGAGACAAAAAAATTATCTTATCAGATCATCAGTACTTAGGTACATGAGCCCGCTGAGAGCCGCGGGACTCTCAGCTGCCGTCAGCTGTGACAGAGGGGTAAAGCATCACTTTTGCTTGAACCTAAATCAAAATCCTGCGTTCGTGGGCTTCACGTGTCGACATATTGGTGGGTTTTAATTCTTTTATTTTCTCAGGGAGTCACTTGAATCACACTTTTTAGCTGAATTCTGGTAGTCCAACCACTTGATCTTAATTTTATCTCTACCCAGTCAGTTTCTGTAGGTACATATCCCCCCATCATGGCGAAGGACAAGAAAGACAAGAAAGGCAAGTCAGAATCAAAGAAGCAGAAGCTCGCCGAGAAGAAGCAGAAGCAGGAGAAAAAGGCGCAAAAGAAAGAAAAGACCAAAGCGGCAAAGCTGGATGGTAGCGATGCTGAAGATGTGGATCTGGACGCTGTCTTGGCTGAGTACAAGAAGCAGCAAGAGCTGTTTCTCAAGGTTACCGAAACCGTCCTTGATGCCCCTCCCAAACCTCGATCATCCGCGACTTTTCTAGCCTCTCCGTCCAATAGCAACCAACTCTTGCTCTTTGGCGGTGAGACATGGAATGGCGCTATTGCCAGTTTTTTCAATGACCTCAATATCTATTACACAGATAGAGATGAATGGCATTGCGTGACCTCTCCTAATGCCCCTCTTCCAAGATCTGGTCACGCATGGTGCCGGGGAGGTAATCAAAAGGACTCTGTTTTCCTGTTCGGAGGTGAATTCAGTAGGTTCGTAACAATGTCCTCTTAGATTAAGCCATGGTAAACAGCATGGATGCTGATACGGTCCGACGATAGCCCGAAGCAGGGTACATTTTATCATTATAATGATTTTTGGCGTCTCGAGCCTAGTACTCGCGAATGGGCACGTATAGAGGTCAAGGGGAAAACTCCGCCCTCCAGAAGTGGTCATCGTATGACATATTATAAGAACTATATAATTCTATTTGGAGGTATGAGCTTCGAGAATGGGTCCATGTTCATCTTCTAAAGCTTCTAACCCTGGGTCCAAGGCTTTCAAGACACATCAAATCAAACGAAATACCTGAATGATCTCTGGCTGTTTGATACCCAAGTATGTTGACACCAACTAAAGCTGTGAGAACACCAATTGCTGATAATTGTCAAATAGAACTACTTTTGGTTTAGCCCAACACTCCCCCCAGCGCAATTAAAACCCGATGCGAGGTCTTCTTTCACATTTCTTCCCCATGAACAAGGCGCTGTTCTATACGGGGGCTATTCAAGAGTGAAAGCAACCGTCTCCGCCAATAAATCGGCAAAAGGGACATCGCAGGGGCAGAGAAATATTCTAAAACCATTGATACACCAGGATTGCTTCTACCTGCGCGTCACCCAACCACCAGCAGACTCGCCACCAAACACGCCTCCTACTGTAAGATGGGAGAAACGGAAGAAGCCGGCTAACACGCCTAACCCACCTCGTGCTGGAGCAACCATGGCGTATCATAAGGGCCGCGGGCTGCTATTTGGTGGTGTCCATGATGTGGAACAGAGCGAGGAGGGTATCGACAGCGAATTCTTCAACCAACTCTTTACCTGGAACATTGAGAGAAATCGATTTTTCCCCATGATGCTTCGCAAGCCAAGGACTCAAAAGAAAGCACCTGCTTCAGAGCAAAGGGCTGGCCGACGAGGCAGGGCCCAAGCAAATGAGGAAGAGCTATTGAAACAACTTGCAGCATTACAAGCTGGGGCGTCCTTAGAAGATGCTGAAGATATGGATATTGATACCAAAAATGAAGAAGATGAGGAGCCTGTGAAGCCAGTTCGAGAGATGCCTGTTTCAATGGAATACCCTTCCCCCAGGTTTAATGCCCAGTTAGCTGTACAGGAAGATATTCTATATATCTATGGTGGGACCTTTGAGGCAAAAGATCGAGAATACACTTTTGATGATCTACATGCCATTGATCTTGGCAAGATGGATGGTTGCAAAGAGATATTCAAGAGAGAGGATGAGAGCTGGGTTGTAAGTGGTCTTCTCTATTTAGACTGCAGTCCGACTCCTTACCCTTGGACGCCCGCTAACATGGTATTCACTAGGGTTCCGACGACGAAGACGATGAAGAAGACGAGGACGAGGACGAGGACGAGGAGGACGATGAAGAGGATGAAGATGAAGATGAGGAAGGTGATCTCGATGGTGAACCAGAGAAACTGGTATCGCCAAGTAAGCGGAAAAACAAACAGGCGGAGGAGATTGCAAGTATAGATACAGCATCTGTGGCCGAGTCATCTTCAACCGATGAGGACATGAGCGAGGCGGATACTACTGTAACTTCAGTCGACGACGGACTCCCGCACCCCCGAGTAAGTACCATAACTTCCAGGAGATCAAATAACTTATATCTAACGTTATTATAGCCTTTCGAATCGCGACGAGAATTCTTTGTTCGGACTTCAGCTGAATGGCAAGAGATCTTGATGACGAGCCTCAGATGGAAAGGGATCCAGCCGGAGACCCTAACTATAAAGGAGATTAAGAGCAAAGCATTTGAACTCAGTGAGGAAAAATGGTGGGACTGCAGAGAAGAGATTACCGCACTCGAAGATGAGCAGGAAGCCGCTGGCATTGGCGAAGTCGTGTCTCTTAATGATAGGGGTGACTCTGGTGCTGGAGGTGCTGGGCGAAGACGTTAATGTAGCGAAGCTCGGTTCCTCAGAGCTGGGACGGTTCAAACAAAGCATACCATGCTACCGAACACCAACCCCTGCCTTCTAACCATATCAAATTCATGATAAGAAGGATTCTTAGATTTGACATGTAAATACGACGAATCAAGCACGCGAAAGATCCGATGCAATAAATGCACATGTAAATGCACGTGTAGTGTCTAGTAAGATGTTTGAGGTCTAAACTCAGTCGAACTCTATAAGCTAACTTAGGTGGCGTCGGAGTGAGACAGCCCCACTGCTCTACAGGGGAGACCTCACTGAAGTGAAGTGCCGTAACGCCGCCCCCTTTGACCACCGGCGCTAGCGATTACCTACCATCCTGGGCTAATGGTGCACCTTTGCCACAAGCAGAGACAAACAATCTCACAATCATCATCATAACTCATCACGAATACATGCTTGGTCCTTCCTCTAGGCTATTTTACACGCGGGTAGTATAAGATCCGTTATAGCCTGAAGAAAAAAGAGTTTCAACGGCTCAGCACCATCCTGAAAGGGCGTAGAGCGATGCCTCTGGGTTTCGAGCGACTAAACGCCAGAAAATCCCAACCTAATGACCACATCAATTTCATCAAACCCTTAAAGGGGAGGGACGAAACGATCGCGCAAGATTTTCTGGAGCGCATTGCTGCGCAATGTGGTAAGTATACCAGCCGGATCGCCTCCAGTCGCTACCGTGCTGCTGGCTGTGTTTCTCTTTGAAGGCCATACATATTAAATGGTAACAGTGCCTGTCATGCGAGACCATCATATTTATGTGATGTCACTTGAAGAGTACGAGCCGAACAGGGAATTCGTCGGTCGCAACTTCAACGCGGGCGAAGTCATACAGCTGGTCCTCAAGTCCCCATCTACTGGACGATGGCTCCCATTCGATTACGTACAGATGGTCATGATGCACGAGTAAGTGCACCTCTTTGTATAAGGTAAGCCGCTCGACACTAACATATGGAGGTAGACTTGCCCACTGCAAGCAGATGAATCATTCTAAAGCTTTCTGGGCCGTCAGAAACCAATACGCGGACCAGATGAGAGTCCTCTGGTCCCGTAAATATACTGGTGAAGGACTCTGGGGACGGGGCACATTGCTTAAGACTGGCGAATTTGAGGCGAATACTATTCTTGCCGATGATGCCTTACCCGAACATCTGTGCGGAGGAACCTACCGGTCAAGAGGAAGGAAACGACGGCCCAAGAAGCAATTATCCTACCAGGAACAAAAAGAACGTCGCATCCTGAAGAAGTTCGGAGCGAACGGAGTTGCACTGGGTGAGGACGAGGAGATCAAGACAGATCTAGAAAAGGGCAAGAAACCTAAAGGAAAGCCGAGGGTCGCAGGGAGCAAGAGAGGCCGCGAATTGAGGGCTGCTGCTGCTCTGGCTCGGTTTGACCAGCAGAAACAGGTCGATAAAGTGAAAAAGGAGGAGGATATCGACGAGGACGAGACGGTTAGCGACTCCGGGTCAGAAGCTACGTCTGACTACGACGACGATGCCCCAAGCATCGTCGACAAAGAGGGTCGGCGCTTGATCAAGGTATGCGAAGATGAGAATCCAGCGGACGGCGATGCACAGAACGAAATGCGCGAATTGGCTTCGGCATCACGCATCAAGCGTGAAAGGTCACGATCACCTATAATCGTTAAGTCTGAGATAGACGAATCCTTACTTCACAATATCGAGTCGAGACCGGCTACCAGCAGACACCAATCGTCTGCGGCTGGAGAAAGCTCGAGAAACGGCCTCATTTCACCGAAACCCGAAGTTGAGACGAATACTGCTACTGGAGACTGTCCCATATGCTCGTTCAGGAATATACCCAACTCTACGATTTGCGGTGCGTGTTCTCACGTGTTGGCGCCTAGTAAAGTGGCTTTCTGGAGATGTAAAAATAAGTCATGCCAAGGGAGTATGTATCTAAACCCAGAGGATTCTGGTATCTGCGGAGTTTGTGGTGAGCGCAAAGGGGCTACGAGATGAAATCCATGCAGGATATGGCACTCTATGGTGATGGTCAGGTATATCTATACACTGTCTTGGCTATGGACCTGGATGAATCGATCGCAGTTTAATGACTATTGATTGTCGAGCTGTCTCATGGTTCAACTTGAGATTGACACGGGGTTGTGTTGCCGGGAAAACATAATTGTCTATATCGATCGACGAGCTTTCGGAGTACTAATGGGACATAAGGATTCATGTTCCCCGACATAGCGAAACATTTCCAGCCATGATTCGGGTCGATAATAACTTGAACATGATAAGCTTGCTAGCCACAACTCATATGGACAAACTTGCGATTAACGGCAGATATGCTTCTTACAAGTCCAGCAACTAAATTTGCTCCTGGGGATTCATTTCAAGTGAAGAGGGTTGATCCTTAAGACGCTCACGGCCTAACAATAGTAAGGTTGTCGGTCCCATTATAAAGCGTGTTCGAGCCGGTTTTCTACCGCGATCTAAGCTTGGCTATGCCCAGTCGCGCTGTTACGCGCCCTACGTCTTTGTCTTGTCTTGCAGCGGAGGAACCCTCCAGCTCCTCAAGCAATCCGGAGCTTACTGGATTACGTTATTGTAAATCTTTGTTTTCAAACAGAACTGGAATCTACGATTCTGGGGAAAAGCTTAGCTTGAGAAGTTCATTACCTGACCCCCTAAAGTTCAATACTGGAGGTCGGCTTCCTATTATAGGTATTCCGTACAGTATCTGCAGCTCTTCTATTGGTCAAAATTGCTAGTGCGGGTGCCACCACAATTTTAGAGACTGGGTAGGTGCTGTGGCTTACGTATTGTGAGATCTTTTTGGTGTTGCGAAGCGCTGAAGGCCGCTGAAGAGGGGTCGTATAGGTACCTAAAGAAAAGAGCTTTACGCAGCGCTATACGGACTCAACAAAGGCGTATAGCGCAACGCATGCAAAAAGGGGTCAAAGAAGGTCTTCTACTTGAATTTACAGCATGTTGAAGATAGAACAGCGTCGCCCGTAAAGCTTTCTATTTCAGAGACGATAACTCGGTGATACTCAGCGATTTTACATCTGGGGAGTTGATCGTCTTCCGCACGGGTTACAGTAGCAAGAAATGAACCGCGGACCTTTATCGCACAAGCTAGCAGCGTAAAAAGAGTGATTGAGCGTGAGCCTTGCCTCTTGAGACTCGAGGTCAGCTAGAATGAGCCCGGAACCGCTGAAAGACAGCCAGAAGAAAGGAGTACGCTGTCGGACCGGCTGCTGGAACTGTAGGCGCAGACGGAGGAAATGTAAGTATCTTGATATTACTACCAGCTACAAGTACTTGCAACACTGCGATGCATGCTTTTATTTACCTATCACTCGTGGTTGATCCACATTCGAGATCCGAGGCCGCTGATCATGAGTACAGGCAATGGAAGGCGACCTACGTGCGAAATCTGCTCTCGGAAAGGCGAAGTCTGCCAATGGGGTATCAGACTCTCATTTCGCCCAGAGAATAACTGTTCCGTTCCCGAGTCTCACCCATCCATGCGACAAGCCTCGGCTCTTAGTCGTGGTTGTACCATCGAAGTGAGTACGGTATAAGATGGTATTATAGTAATGGCTGCTTCCTCATAGACGTGCTGATATAATTAGTTCTGCGATATCACGCATGAGATTATCAGAGATTATCAGGCCGAAACTCATGCTGCTTCAGGAGCTGAAGGCGGCTCAGAACAAGGTAACAGTATTAATGATGAGAGAGGTATCGTCAGTCCCGCGTCGGCGGGTCAACCGCCAGCTACTCATAAACAACCCACGAGCAATGGCACAGTCACGAACTCTCCGGAACCTGGCGCCCCAACAACCCCTAGCTTCAACCAGCTCATAACAGCTACCTGGCCGGGTTCGGAAAGTCCCTTGAGCATAAATTCCACTGAATCTCTCACAATATTGCAGTCTGCGGCTGCACAGCTCCTGGATCTAGGCACCGCGCCTCCGGCAATTGAACCTCTCGTTCTAGATCACGATTGTCCTTCAGTTCAAGTAGGTATCGATTACTCGTCCCAGCTGGCGGATGCTTGTGTACTATCCCCCGCTGCTACCCGCCCATCTGATCGTTCCAATTGTGATGATGGAATATTCATGCCGGGTTCAACTTACTTGGAGCTTCACTCCGCTCTCAGAAACTGTATCTTCGACACCGCTCGATCGGCACAGTCTAGTAGAGCCATGAGCCCTACAGTCCCAATTAATCCAAGTGGCGCAAACAATGATTATGCGAACATAGACTATGATGCTTCGTCAATCAGATTTGGGACCCCTATTCCACCACCTGTTTCTACACCTCTATTCGCCGAATTGGAATGGCAGGAAGAATACAAACTCTGGAACAACTGGGTTGATGAGGTCGCACCCTGGGTAAGTTTCCTTCAGCCTGTTATCCCATTTACCTTTATTCATCATTGTCATTCCGCAGCTCGACAAATTCGACAACGACTGTCATTTTGGTCGTACATTACCCGTCATGGCACAAGACCATCGTCATCTACGCTGTTCAATGCTCGCGCTATCGGCTCGGCAGCAAGAACAAAAGTTTCCTGAATGCCGATCCTCTGCTAGCCTCGCCTTATACCAAGAAGCCGTCCATCAGCTGATCCCAGAACTGCAATCGAGGTCGACTGCTGTCGTGGCCTCTTGTGTTGTACTGTGTGTCCTAGAGATGATGAGTTGTAAGCAAGACTCGCAGTTTCGAGTAGCCATAGTCGCTAATACATACCAAGGCTCACCGACTATGTGGCGCCGACATCTTGATGGTTGCGCCAGCCTAATTCAATCCGTGGGCATCAACGGATTCTCGGTAGGGCTGGAAAAGGCCCTCTTTTGGTGCTTTGCACGCATGGGTTTGTATCCATACCGGCATCGATCCGAGCACCTAAACTAACGCCATGTCCCGACAGACGTTTGTGGTGGCTTCATATCATCTCAGCGCACCCTCATCCCGATCGATAGCTGGTCCCCGGAGACCTTACTGGAGAAGAATGTTCAGCTCTATCATGAAGCGTCATGCTCTGGTTTCTATGCCGGTTACGCCGTCTTTCTTTGCGCTGTTGTCCTGGATCTATTTGCTAGCAATTATACAGAGGATGCTTTCACACAACGTTGGAGTGAGATATTTGCGTATATTGAGGATTGGTATACTCAACGGCCCTCAGAGATGAAGTCTATACTTGAGCTGAATGCACCAAAGGGAGACTTTTCTCGGCCTTTTCCAGTTGTTTTGTTCTCTAATGCAGCAGCAGTCTCTGGAAATCAGCTCTATCATACTGCAGCTTTAGTGATGCTACAGAGGAAACCACATGGCGCCTCCATACGAACCAAGCCTAGGTCTATCCTTTGGCATGCCCGAAGAATCTGCGCCATCTCTATTTCGAATATGCAACACTCCTCTTGGACCAATAGTATCCAGCCTTTGTGGATCGCCGGGAAGGTCATGTCACATCCCAGTGAACATCAAGCCATCCTCGATATATACGCTAAAATCGAGAAGGACACTGGCTGGAGTGCTAAATGGCGTGCCGATGATCTGAAGATTTATTGGGGAGAGCTAGATAGCTAATCGGCCAATGCGCACGGCAAGATTCCATCATGAAAGCTTTTCTCGAGAATTATTATGCTGACGCACAATGGCCACCGTCGACTCTTAAGTCGGCTCCGGTCATGAAAGAACTGCCAGCTGACAGCAGAAATACAGCGGGAGCTTTGAAGTCCTCGGGGGCACCAAGCCTGCCCAACAACGCACCCTCCATCCAAATTTTCTCTATCTCTGGGGCGGCGGCTAGTAGTTCATCCGTCATGGCGGTTCTGATATAACCCGGTGACAAAGTGTTAATTCTAATCCCATACTGACCCCACTAGAGTCATTGAGTCAGCTGTCTCCATTGGCCAAAGAGGTGCGCGAACGACTCGAAGATGTTACTCACCTCCTGCGCGAGAGAACGACACATTTGTTGTACAGCGGCTTTACTCGTGTTGTATGCAGTGCAAGTCAGACCCTAATGTGCCATCCGGTCAGACTCAGGGATGAGACGCGCGCCTGCACCGAAGATGGTGTTCACTTACACGATTAGCGATTTGGCCCGACATGGACGCAATCAAAACAATGCTTCCCCGCACACCGTTCTTAATCATGATCCGAGCGGTGTGCTTTGCGGTTAGAAAGCTCCCAATGACGTTGACCCGCTGGATACGCTCAAAGTCTGCTTGAGGATAATCTAAAGCGGGTATCCTCTGCTGGATGCCAGCGCATGCAACGACACCGTAAAACTGCGCTCCTACTCTTTCTGCGTCCAATTCTATCTCATTCAGGGCGTTTTCCAGAGCCTCTTCGTTGGTTATATCGCATTTACGGTAGGAAACTTCAAGGTTGAACTGCTTTGCAGTCTTCTGGAGGGCGGCCCATTCTTCAGCGACCGGTGTCTGAAGGATGTCTAGACACGCGACATGGCCACCAGCTTCCAAGACTGCTGCAGCAAGGGCAATGCCTAAGCCTCGGCCACCGCCAGTAATGACCACTAACCTTCCCGACAATGAAAATAAGGCGCTGTGCGAAGTATTGGCAGGCGTTTGCTGGGACTCCGGAACCTTGGCCGGTAGCGATAGATCGTTAACAACTGTGGCTGGGCTCATGGTGTCTTATGTCATAGCAGCAAATGTTACTTCGAGAGGCTGGGTTGGAAATATATACAACCTATGTGACAAACACGTAATCTGAACGGAAAAGTGAGTGAGCAAAGTATAAGACGAGAGAATCGAAGGATAGTTTTGAAAGAAATTACAACTGCTAGGCTCACTATTAGATACTTAAAGGAGGAAAATGTGACATCTTTTGCTTCTTTGCATACTACGTTTTCTTTGCTATCGACTCGCTATAATATGATTCGGTGGTTTCTATAACGCAATAGAGTATTGCAGTCAAGTTGAAGCGCCACTTCGTTTTCGGTGCTACCAGTCTATTTACTGTAGTTCATTGCGCTTAGCGTTGCCTAATGCACGAAGGTGGTAAGCGCAAGCGCACTGCACCGCAATTTTTACCGTTGAACTCTCTTTAGGGGCTGGGCGGGGTGGAAAGGGGGCCAAGGACTTCGATATCCGCCGCAGCTACATATTAAAAGAGGAATTCCTAAGCGCCGACACTTTTGAATGGCCGCTCGACGTTGATGGCATAAATGAGAAGCGCGCAGTATGAACAGAAAATCGATTGTTACAGTAGAGATATACAAACATAGCTCTTTTCTTGGGTGATATCTAATACATTCGAACACGGTCACGTCTACAATGGGTCCGGTCGACGCCGTCTACCAAAATGGGGAGACTGGGACCAAGACGAGGATATTTGCTTCGCAGGACGCTGAAAGATCCAATCGTGTTCTCAGGATATTTCGATGTCTGATTGCAGATCTTTGCGAGCAATTCAAGGGTGGCCATCCCGGGTGAGTCGGCACCTGCGATGTTAGTAAATATCAAGAAAATGTCAATATGCTAAGTTGCTGGGGATCATAATTATAGGAGTGCTATGGGTATGGCCGCAATGGGCGTTGCGCTGTGGAAATACGTGATGCGTTACTCACCCGACAACCCGAACTACTTCAACCGCGACCGATTTGTCCTATCAAATGGTAAACTGACAAGTAATTGTGCACTCGTTAATCTTGTTTTTAGACTTATTATTTATCAGGTCACGCTTGCCTATTCCAATACGCATTAATGCATCTTGTCGGTTATAAGCACATGACGTTGGATCAATTGCGCTCGTACCATTCCGAGCGGACTGACTCTTTCTGCCCGGGTCACCCAGAAATTGAGCATGAAGGCATCGAAGTCACAACAGGGCCACTGGGTCAAGGGATTGCAAATGCGGTTGGCTTAGCCATGGCCACCAAACATCTAGCAGCAACATACAACAAGCCAGGTTTTCCTGTGATTAGCAACAAGATATGGTGTGTTGTGGGAGATGCGTGCCTACAAGAAGGCGTAGCTCTCGAAGCGATCTCGCTGGCTGGGCATTGGAGATTAAACGACCTCATCGCCATTTACGACAACAACCAGATCACATGTGATGGCTCCGTCGATTTAGCCAATACCGAAGACGTCAATACCAAGATGAGCGCTTGTGGGTGGAGAGTGCTTACGGTGGACGACGGAGATGAAGACATCCCGGCCATAGTCGACGCTCTCTCAAAGGCGAGAGCAGAACTGACCCAGCCAGTTTTCATCAATATCCGAACGACTATCGGTGTCGGAAGTAAAGTAGCTGGTGACGCAAAAGCTCATGGTGCAGCCTTAGGTCCAGAGGACGTTGCCAACATTAAGCGCGAATCAGGAATGAACCCCGAGGAGCATTTTGTCGTTTCCAAAGAGACTTACGCCTTCTTTTCCGAGGTTTGGGAGCGAGGTCACCAATACGAACTGGAATGGGAGAAGTTGGTCGAGGCTTATAGGAAGGAATATCCTGATCTTGCGGGTGAGTTCGGCCTTCGGGTCAAAGGAGAGATGGTCAAAAATTGGAGGAATATCATACCTCCAAAGGAAGCTCTCCCAACGAGTCCTACAGCATCTCGGAAATCGGCCGGTCTGGTCTGCAACCCGCTGGCCTCAGAGTTGCGGAACATAATGGTTGGCACAGCTGACTTGTCACCTTCGGTCAACATGGCCTGGAAGGGAAAGGTCGATTTTCAACATGTAAGAGCACCTACTGGTTTCTAATGCGTTACTACTAATAACTGCATCCAGCCTGATCTCAGACCAGCTTGTGGTATTACAGGTGACTATACCGGCCGGTACATCCACTGGGGTATAAGAGAACATGCGATGGCAGCTATCTCAAACGGACTTGCCGCCTATAATAAAGGGACGATTCTCCCTATCACTTCATCATTCTTTATGTTTTATCTCGTAAGTATCCTAGGATAATTATCGAGTGCTACGCTCAGACCGCTAATTGTCCGTGTCGTAGTACGCCGCACCTGGTGTCCGAATGGGCGCTCTGCAGCGGTTACAAGTCATTCACATTGCCACTCATGATAGTATAGGAACTGGCGAAGACGGCCCGACTCACCAGCCAATCGAGCTGGCCGCATTATACCGCGCAATGCCGAATCTCCTATACATTCGACCGGCAGACAGCGAAGAAACTGCGGGTGCATTCATTGCCGCCCTATCCGCTACCGATTCACCGAGTATCATATCGTTATCGAGGCAGGACTTGATCCAATATCCCCAATACTCTTCCCGAGACGGCGTGCAAAGGGGCGCATACGTATTCATTGAAGAAAAGGATGCCAATGTGACCTTAATCGGCGTGGGTTCGGAAATGAAATTCGCGGTAGAAGCTCGTGAGATACTCCAAAGCGAATATGGCATCAGAACACGCGTGGTCAGTTTTCCCTGTCAGCGGCTGTTCGAGAAGCAATCGCGAGAATATAGGTCAGAAGTCTTACAATACGGCTCGAAAATGCGGCGCGTTGTAGTTGAAGCCTACGCAGCTAATGGTTGGGAGCGATATGCACACGCGGGTTACTCAATGAGCACATTTGGCCACTCGCTTCCGGGTGCTGCCGCTTACAAGTATTTTGGTTACGACTCGAAACTAATTGCTTCGAGGGTGAAAGAGTTCCTTGACGATGTAAAAGCGGAAGGGTTCAACGGCCTCGATGGCGAATTTCGCGAATTGAACCTCAGACCTCATTAGATGAATGTATTGTGGCAGGCTGTAGTGTAGGCAGGATAATAGGACATGAATTATACACAGTGAAAAAGCAAAGAGTTAACAATATAATCTCACTTCAAACCGGGTCAAAGTTCGTTACTTCGGGTTAACTAACTTCTCGCTCGCCAGAAACTCGGATTCAGAATCACTAGATACGGCTGTCAATTGCCACAGAGAACAACGCGCAATGAATAGTAGAATTCACGTACAACGTACTTAAATAGAAGACTGTTTATTGCATATTCACGTATTATAGAGTATGTGTATTGTGAAGACCTTTGATGTATACCCAGTAGGTAGTTTACCCCTCGTCGACAATACTACCTTGAGCACATAAGGCACCTTTTTACGGGGTTGTATGAATTCTAGGCGATGACCGATATCTAGAATAAGAGGGGCTGTAAATTAGACAGCTCAGCCTCAATAAGGTTGCTTATCAGCGTAACTTAGGCACCAATATCGCCAGCCCTTCTTTCATCCTCAGCTTGTTCTTCGTGTTACGCATCGCAGCTAGAGATCGAAAATGCCTGTTTCTTTTGGTTTCTCTATTGGCGACTTTATAGCTGTAGGTCTCTATGCTACTCTCTTGTCTTTCCCTCTGTCTTTTCTTTTTTTTTTCTTTTTAGCTTTCTTATAGTTGCCTTTGAAGCTCACGGACCCTATAGGTAGCCGGGCTTGTGCATAATATCATTCGAGCTATCAGTGAACATAATGGAGCTGTCGCGGAGTACCAATCTTGCGTGTCTACTCTTAAATCGTTACATAGCTGCATCTACGCGATCAAGGAAGGTCTCAGATTCGCTCAAGATGTTTCAAGTTTGGACTTGCACGAAGTCGCGCTCCTCAATGGACTCACGTATGAGATGAACATCTGCAGGGATCTTCTGAATACATTTTTAGATAGCACCTACAAGTACACAGCAGGCTTGCTTCCCACCGGCGAAGCACGGAAGTTTAACGAGGCGCAAGCCGTGATATCGCTATTCCGCCGGGGGAAAGCAAGTATCAAACGATTAGAGACAGCATGGAAGAAAGTATCCTGGGCCATTTTCCGAAAAGAAGATGTTCGGAAGCTGGAAAAAGATTTGCAAGGACATCTGAAGGCTCTACAATTATACTTATCATCGCTTGAGCTGTAAGTGTTGGCGGCTCCATCGTGTGAGCGGGCTCCTCTGCCATGTCACTAAACGTAGGTATCTAGCTTGACATTATTTCGGCTTGGAAACCATGCGGCAACAACCGAGCTAGCAATCCGAAATACCGAAGCGACTGCAATGAACATATTGAACTCCTTAAAGCCCCTTATCGACGTGCTCAATGCGCTTCCTCCACAGATTGGCGACAAGCCGAACCACTGCCGACCGATATTCTTCGAGGACGCCCTCGGGCGTACGATTGAAGTACCCCGAGAGTTTTGTGTATCTAAAGAGGTAAATTGCTAGAGGTTCTGATGCCTTACTAAGTCACGAGAGCTCACGAATACAAGCGATTTCAACGACACCTGGAAATATTATTTCAGGATTTGCCTGGGCACGACAAGGTTATCAATAAGCAGTATCAGTTGGAAGACCCGAAGGGGACGACCATTATTTCAGCTGACGCCTGGCATCTTAAAGTAACCGCCGGAGTAAAGATTGCTATGACATTCCTTTTCCAATTTGCTGCTACAGCACAACGCTCAACTACCGAGATTTGCCCAAAATGCAGTACTGTGAACCACAAATCAGGGCTACAAGGAGGCATGACTGAATGGTATGTCACACAATGCCGTTATTATATACTATGCTAAATGAACGATTTCTTTCCATAGTTTCAACTGCAAACTCACATTCGAAATAATCGATACGAAGTTCGTGGACAGGGTAACAGACGAAGCAATGCACGCCGCATTTCGTAGGATCCGCTATCTTCGCAAGACTCAAGTAAGTTGCAACTCCAGATGATAAGTTACACTTTCTAACTGCCGTAGCCTGTAAGTGTATCCGATCAAAATTTTTTTGGAAAATTTCCAACGTCTCTGATATTCTAGAACACCACACTTAAGGTAACACCCCAAGGTCAGCGCATTCCTTGGAACGGTGGATTTTACGAGTACCGGTGCAAATACTTCTACACTCACGAATGCCCTAATTGGGTCTATATAAATAATACGGGATGCGCAGAGTGCTCTGCAAGTGGACGTGAATGACAAAAGCTTGGTTCAAGATAGCTGGTAGCATTTTCAGAGAGCGCGCGCTGGAGGCTCTCGCCTATTGGAGATAGGCAAAACCTAAGGGGCAGTTTCTTGGGGTAATTGAAAATACAATTTTCTTGGGATTCTCTTCATTGACGCAAGACAATCTAATTCAATTAATATACAAATTTTGGCTCCATTGCTGGTGTGTTTCAGAGTCTGGTATCCAGAGAGTACTTTATTGGCCTGTGTTGTTTGGGGATCAGGAGTACGTCCGAACTGAGGTGGTTGGCACAATGGGTGGCTAGAGACGATAACCGATGGTATGCAGAACTCTGAGAACGATACTACGCTAATAGCCCCATTGCATTTATATTATCGCTTTACTTGCTTTACTTGCTTTACTTGCTTTACTTGATCTAATTTTCGTTGTTTCTTTTGTTTGGGAACTCATAACCGGAAAGGGGGTAAACCTAAATATTTACAATGTTGAGAGCGCACTCAATTACCGGGACCGTACAGCAGCATATATAACTCATGCATATAATCAACAGTTCTTGAACCGTGCAGCTTTCTGTCCCTACTTCTGCACATATAGAAGAAGGTTTGCGAACCTCTGCAGAGAAAACTGGGGAGAAGGGACATATTAGTGGGATGGGCCCGATTGCATCGGCCTTATTGTGTTCATAGAGAGTCAAATACGTTATATAGCACAATAGGGTTTGGGGTAAGTGAGCTAACTATTGTCTAGGAGTGCCGTTGGGGCGATGCTTTCCATTGCATCGTTCCAGGCTGAAGATTGTGCCGCTTCGCGTCTTCCCATTGCTTGCGGATAATCTCTGCCCTCTTCACATCTCGCGGTGTAATAATAGCCTGGAAAGGCAATGGCACGGCCAGGAAACCTTGAGTAATCTTCGTGGGATCTGGAATGATCTCGTTCCCTTCAGCGTCAAGCGGTCGTTTGATATCAAACGCCCACAACAGCCTCGAGATGCTAAGGAAAAGACTTCGATCCGCGACGTGCATTCCGGGACAGATCCGTCGTCCGGCTCCGAAAGCAAACTGGTCGCGCTGCGAGACGTCCGGGTTGACAGCTGCGTCGTAGAAACTCTGCCTGTCGTCCTTAAACCGGTCGGGATCAAACTGATCCGGGCGCGGGTAACGAGCGGCGTCTCTGTGTATTGTGTAGACATTGTTCACGAGTGCCGCTCCTTTGGGCAATCGGAATCCCATGTAGTGATCATCCTGCGTAAGAGCATGAGGCATCGCGCCCATAATGGTAACGGGCATCCAACGAAGAGACTCCTTGACGCACCCACGTACATATTGCAGATTTGGTTCGTCTTCGGGCGAAGGCATTCTGTCTGCGCCTACGACTCGGTCGAGCTCAGCTTTTGCGCGCTTCTGCACTTCAGGGAAGACGAGCATAGCGCACACAAACCAGATGAGAGTGTTCGCTGTGGTATCAGTCCCCGCTTCCAGGAGCGTTCCGGTAATGTACGCAGCAAAGTCGTCGTTGAATCCATGTTTCTCTTGTTCTCGAATAAGGCCAACGCTGAAAGACGGGTTTGCTTTTTCTGAAGACAGTATATCAGCTTTGGCTTTGTCCCAGTGATACCTGTAAAGAGTCCTCTCCCGCTGATGGTTTGATTGAGCAAGTTGCTTTATGGGAAGCATCCACGTTGGAAGCTTTTGCAGAACTGGAATGTAGTCAAGCAGCGCGGCTTGGCCTGCTTGTACGACTCGGAAAAATTCATCGAGCACCTTAAAAAGCTCTTTGAAGTGTTGGTCATCACAAGTCGGGACACGGTATCTTAACGTTTAGCTATTGATCAGGGCAAATTGTGTACTATCAAGACTTACTCACCCAAATGTAGTGGTTGTCATCAAAGAATTCGAATATCGACGAAAATGTTGCACGAAATTGCTGGGGTCGTTGAGAATATCGTACATCATCTGTTGATTCTCAAGTGCTTGATAAGGTCCAAAAGCCTCCGCAGCACGTACGTTCAATAGGTCGTGCATAATCCGTCGGATCTTGTTGATTATTAGTGGTTACCCAAAAGAATAGCAAGATAGTGGCATACCATTCTCCAAGTTTGTCCGTATTGCTGGTTTTAGAAGAAATTCAGCAATGGGTCGACAGATCTCACTAGAAATGACTTGCCATCATGAGTAGTCTTAGACCCCCGCTCGCTACCGTTTGGCCGATATACATATCCATTCTGTCGCTGGATATCGCGCTTCTCTTATCCATGATGTCCTTTATGGCACGGTCGCTAGAGAGGACAATCATGATTTTAGTTCCTAGTATCAGACTATACACTGGTCCATATTCCTGCGCCCATTTTTGGAACTGCAAATGGATATCGTGTTTAGGTATCTACAAATTATCAAAAAGGGCACAAATGGACTGTTTTGCTGCAAAAAGTAACTGAAGTCTTACTAGGTGAAGATTTCCTAAGATGGGGACAGTGGGAGGCCCCGGCGGTAGGTCTATCGGCCGCCGACCAATCTGTAGAACCTTCCGGGAAAGGATGAAGAACAAAATAATAACTCCGGAGAAAATGATATGAGATGAAGCGTAGGCCATTTCCTTTGTTCACGATGAGCGAAGCTGGCGAATCGATTAGACTGAGTCCACAGATGCACTCTCGGCTGGCTTGAGGTATGAAACACGAATGATTGTGAGCGAGATATGAGCTGGTGACTCTGCGAGTTTCTATTACTTGCATTTATATGATAAGCATGAGTTATGAGCATGCACGTCTTACTTCGAGTAGCATATGACATACCTCTCGCTTGATCAATCTCTTATGCAAAGTCTTCCTTGAGATGATCTCAACACAAAAGATTGAATCCGTGCGGGGGTGGGAAGCACTCACATTTGCTTCCTGTTTGCTGTCTCCGCATCAAGATTGCCTCCTTGTATTCACTCAGCTGTGTCCCGCATCATCATACTACCTTGCACAAATAGTGCCGCTCCCAGTTAGGGGAAACCCCCAATCTCCCCGCAGTGGATTCTCCCACGGCCGGCAGCTTCTTCGTTCAGGCAATCCTAGCGTATTGGGTAAGACGCAGATCATGTGCAGAAGTAGCAAGCTCCTGCGGATTAAATGAACCTGGAGGTAGGATTACCAACTATCCCCCGGAGTGGTGTCAGTACCTAGGTAGTATATGTCGGTTTAGCCACTATTGTGTGGCTGAACAGACCTACCCGCAGAGATGAAAAGGGGTCGTTGACAGCAGGAAGGAGAATAAGCACAAATATAGCACGTTTTCTCGATGCACGTGTACGCAAGTAAGGGAACCACTAATGCCTACAATACCTTTGGTGACTAGGTGCCTAAAGGAAAGTTTATATTCTACCTTTGAACTCTTCACATTACGAATAGCAAATTGGTGTCTACGTAACATGTTAGCGGCATGCAAAGTATCAAGCTGAGCCAATACTGTCTTACCTAAAGGATGACTGCACGAAAGCTGGGGTTTCTGGCTGTACTTTGTCTCCAATACATCCCGGATACTATTAAGCAACTCGACATAACTCTGTTTCGGGTCTTGTTTCAGGGCCTTGACGAAAGCCCACGACATGGCACCCGTGGCTTGTGAGGCAATAGTGGCATCAGCGCTCGTCTGGTCGTCCTTGCTGCCAGACCACATGATGACGTCCGCCGGTGACGTCTTTGTCGTGATTGTCTTCTTGTAACCTGAGTTTCCTTTTAATGCAGATTTGGCGAAGCCCATAACGGCACTTGCAGCACCGCCCGTGTCACCGGCAGCGTATGACGCGAGGGCCGATAATAGGCCTTTCCCTGCCTCGGCCGCCAGGTTTGGTTCTTTCAACACACCCTTCGTCGAGTATAGATACGGGAGATCTAGAGCGGAACCAGAGTGACAGGCGTCGAAGATTGCAGTTAATCTCACACCTGCAACCAGGGGCTTGACTACGATGTGATGCATTTCATCATCCGTGAGGTGGCCAGCCTGCTTGTAGTCGACCGGATAGATGACTTCATCATAGCCGTCTTCCTCGTCTCCATCCAGATCTTCGGCCTGTCCACCGTGTCCAGAATAGTGCAAGAAGAGGGAGTCGTTGGGTTGGGCGTCCTTGACGAGCCACTGCATGGCACGAATCATGTTGGCCTTCGTAGGCTGTAAGATGGGATCGTGCTGGTCATCAGTGAGAATGATTGTGTCCTCCCTCTTATATCCGTAGTTTTCCGAAAGGAAGGCGAAGAGATTCTTGGTGTCATTGATACAGCCTGCGAGTTCCCCGTCCTGGCCGAAGTAGTTGATGCCGATCAGCAGGGCTTTGCGCTTGCCGGTACAGTTAGAGTACTGGAAGGTATAACCTTCTGGAGCTCCGTGACCGAACTGCTGCGGCGTTGTCGGCGGAGGAGGCCCAGCACGGTGCTGTCCACCATATCCCTGGACCGTCAGGTAGCCATAGGAATCCAATCCTGGGGGAGGCGCAAAAGGTGGCGGCGGGTAGCGGTTAGACCGCGACTGCTGAGGCGGCGGATATTGGTTGTAGCCATGGCGAGGCGGTGATCCTCCTGGAGGCGGGTACTGATTGTGGCCGTGCTGAGGAGGTGGTGGTTGCTGATAGCCTCCTCCGTAGCCTCCTCCATGCTCTGCTCCGTAACCACCGCCGCCGCCGCCGCCGCCGTATCCTCCACCCCCTCCGCCATATCCTCCGCCGTGGCCTCCGTAGCCACCACCATAGCCGCCTTGGTAGGACATGTTTCAGCTAGAAGCTAATGGTGGATGCTGTTATTCCTTGCCGATCGTGCCAAAGTCAATTAAAGAAAAGAGTGGAAGTTTGGCAGTAACCAAGACAGGCGCGTGGCAGGAGTAGGTCCAGGTTATAGATATCTGCGGGTTTGGGGTTTGTTGCAGGCTGACGTGTGTTGTCGAGGCGCAAGGTCAGAGGTGGGGGGAATGTGTGTATTGTTACCTCGTTAGTCCTGTTGAGGACCCTGTAAACGCCTTCAGCGCGCGACTATCCGCGGATATTTCGGCACCCATTCAGCCCACCTAGGCGTTGAGTGGACAGCTTGAGGCCTCCAGATCCGCCTGGCCCAAGTCCTGGAGGAGCGCTAATGCGTAGGTACCGCACTGCGTCTTTCAGCGTCTTCCTGCCTTCCAACACTTTGGTACTAAGCTGTGACATACCCAACGCACCTAAATGAGGGGTTAGAGAGAGTACTTACAGATTACCTACTACCAGCCCCTCCACGAAACGTCAACAAATAAACCCCGCGCTGTACCATAACTTGCTGTATGGTGTATGCAGAATTGCGCATGCCACTCAAAACAACAAACCTCAGCCCGTAAGTCCTTGCCTACCTGCATAGTATTTATTTAGGCGCCTGATTCCTCTAAGCACTCGGTGTCTACATAGGTAGGAATTAGTAATTACCCTGAGTCTCACGCTGACAGCCTCCTTATCCTGATCTTGCAGCCTCTTACACATAAACATTCACTTGGCTGCATCAGTCCTCGCTGGCGGCCTCTTCGCAAGCCCACATCGCAACGAAACTTGTACATCCAGCGTTGCCGACGCGGCAATTCTGTGCCGAAGCGCCCTGTCAGCTCATCTGCGCTCAGGTGTCTTAGCCGCCATTAAATATTTCTGTTCTCTCATCCACCTCAGGTCGGCGGTGCGACAACAACGACAACAACGCGAGCCTCCCCGGCGCAAATAAAAAAGAACGAGGCCAATATTATCTCTGCCGACCGCTTCATTCTTTCCTCTTGATCCAGTTTGCGTGAGCGGATCTCTGTCTCCCACACTCAGCCCTCACCATGTCGTCGTTGTTCAACAAGCTAGCCAGTAAGCTAGACGACCTTGACCTAGGGGATAAGGACAGAAATGAAGGACGCCATCGTAAGTATATATGTTATGACTAAGCTGGTTGCGACCAGAAATCTCATGCGTTCTCAGAGAGTCGTGACTATCCGCCTCCCTCACATCAGTACGGCCATCAGGGTGGCTCGCCTCAATCATACGGATACCCAGGTCAGCACCAGTCCTCATACGGCAGTCCACCGCCGCCTGAAGGATATCACCAGCAATCTTACGGTAGTCCGCCTCATCCGGAGAGTTATCATCAGCAGTCCTACGGTGGCCCGCCGCCTCCTCACTCAAGAGACTATCCCGACCAGTACCAGCAGCGTTACAGTAGTCCTCCCCCTCCCGGCCAAGAGCCCGTGTACTCTCATCCTGAAGGCAGACCTCCACTTCCGCCCGGATGGATCCCCCAGTGGGATCACAAGTATCAGCGCTGGTATTATGCAGAGGAAGCCACAGGCCATACCCAGTGGGAAGCCCCCGGTGCTCGTAGTTCCGATAGCCGCGGGTGGGCGCCTCCGGGCGACCACGGTGCTCCGTCTCACGGCGCGCCAGGCTATGGTAGTTACGGACATGAGTCCCATGATTATGATGCCCGTGGATCGTCAGGCTACGGACATCATGGTGACGGGGGCTACGGTGGCTACCACGACAGCGGCGAGCACGTGGAGAAAAAGAAGAAGGATCACACCTTGCTATACGCCGCCGGTGGTTTGGCCGCTGGTGCCATAGGCGGTGCTCTGATTGCGAACGCGCTAGGTACGTCTAGTCCCCAGAACCCATCTGGGGTATAATCCATGATAGCAACATCAGACATGAGCATTTCACTGACCTTTCGCAGACGACTCTGACGATGAGGAACGTCGTGCCCCGCCTCCAGCTTCATATGAACCTTCATATGCAGCGCCGGGCCCCGCATACGAGCCTGAGTATAACGCAGATGGGGAATATGTAGATGCGAGTGATCGCGAGTCCGTCGCTGAGGCGCGCGAGGAATATGAGGAGGCACAGCGGGCCGCGGCCGATTCCGATGCAAGCAGTAGCGAAGAGGAAGAGCTCGAGGAAGCTCGTGAGGAGTACTATGAAGAGTATGAGGAGAATTATGAATGATGAGAAGCCCTGGGCAATTCCTTCGCGGAATTACTAGGTGGCTTATTGGCCTAGGTGTAGGATGGAGTGAGTAACGAACGCATGTAACACATTAAGCCTTAGGTCTTGAGGATTGCGTGGGTTCGCGAGTACTCGCCGGTATCGCATTTATGACATCATTTCTCTAGGAAACTGATAGGAAACAAATAAGCTGAGTCACTGAAATAATAAATTGGCATATCAACAAATTTAAGTGACGGGTGCATACACATGCAGGCGTACCCCCTTGACTGCCGACTGAGCTGCAAGATGCCAAGCCTAAGGAGTGGATTTTGAGGTAACTTAATTGGTTCAATGGCCCCTATCACCAGCGGCTAAGCATTTTGCAGCTGAGTTGACAGTCGGGCATAATTGAGTGGTATAATGAATGATGATTTAGGGTATGTCAAGTGACAAGCACCAGGGGTGAGCTCATAGCTCTCTAGAAGAACATACCGCAAGGGTGAAATGTAATGTTACGGATGTTTGTCAGTTCCAACTTTTCACCTGCAAAATGACTTTCAAGCATTTCATGAACGCCTGGGGTGGCTGGTTGCTATGCTGCAGGGCCTGGCGCGACTGCCGAGTGGCACTTAGCCACTTATACGCGACACCATCCTTCCGTGCAACCACCTATACCTTCTCGTACCCAATTTGTATATAAGGTTCTTTTTTTCTCCTTGTCGGGACTGATACACACATGGTCCTCCCAAAATAGGAGCTTCGCCTTCGCAAAGCGCACCAATCGCGACATCGGAGTAGAAACTCAATCCTAGGTTCCAGTCCTATCTGTAGGTATTCCTTAGCCCTGTCCAATACCTAGCCAGTCAGCGGCTAGTAGGCATATTGTAACCCCTATAGAGGTGATTGAAAACATAAATTGAATATCTGTTCGATGCTTGGAAATTCTCACTGCATACAATTGATCTGTGAGATGATTGAATTATTAGCGTTCATATTTGGGGTTAACCCCTTGTTTGGCTTATCCTTGAAGGTGGAAAGGAACGGTGCGTTACTTACATAGTTGCTGTTCAGTAAAACGTTCCTTGCCAGGTATTCTTGGCACGCTAACAGCTAATCCTCAGCGCGAGAGGTATCTCATTTCGAAATACTTCACCAAAATCCCCCAGCAACTGTGTGGAGCTTTGCCGCGCCTATGCCCCCTGGAAGCCCGCAATACTTGACTAGGCACGTCTTATACCCTACTAGACTGGTAGTGGATTCCGCAAGGATGCAAGCTAGCTGCGGGACATCCCGCTTCTCCCCACATGGAGCTGGACCCCTGCCACGTGTCAAGATTAATAGTTCACCTTAGAATGGCCATTAACAATACCTAAATATATATCATGGCGAGGTCTGACTTAAGTCAGTTAGGACCATAACCCCTTTGATATTAGAAAAGAAAAACTTACTGTGTATATTATATTGTAACCAAAAACATTTATTTCTTAAGAATTATTGCTAATATCTTGCTATGTTCATTCTTCCGGAAATGATGTTTAAATAGAGAAGGCCGGAGAAACAGTGCCTAGATTGCCCTGCAACACAGCACTTATATTTGGCCGTAATAGGCGTTCTTTATGGCCATCCTAGGTGGGCCGAAATGCAACTACCTACCTTTGCTAGTGAGGCAGATGCACCGCCGAATAGTTAGATTAGGGCCGTGACTGTCTCGATCGATTAATTCTTCGACTCGGGGCTGACACGCACGCTACCGGAGTATACTTAGCTAGACTTGTCTGGTTGGCCGCAAAAAGCTCTATTTCATCATTTACTTATTTGGCGTATCCATGGCACTTTTATATGAGACTGGTCCGCCTTTCGAAGATACATGGATTAAATGTCTAGGTGACTTGGGCAGATACAGGTATTGTTGACAAGTCGATATATTTTCTCTTCTAACACTTTCATGTATAGAGTGTCAACCGAAGATCACACAGGCGAGCCGTCAAGCATCGGTGTGAAAGTTTTCGGCTCACGCCACCGAAGCGATGTCGCAACGCATCCTTCCTCGTCAGCATCACGCGCGGCTGCGAGGAGATTGTCGACGCAGCTGGAATTTGGCACATACGTACATAAGATAGTATTTATCCATGTCATTAATTCGATACAGTATTGGTCTCTTATATTAAGTCACCAGCGTCGCCGCCGATTATCGCCTTACGCGTCACCTCGACAACAGAGATGCCTTTACTTAAGCGCGCATAACATACTGGGCTCAATGTAGCATTATATGCACTCCCAGAGATCCAAGTTACTTGCCTTCTCGCTTAATATCTACGGCTGATCGTTGCTCAAAGTTCAATTGCAGCTGGGGGAACACGTTCGAGTCTTCCCCTTCTCCTTATGAACTCGATAGCTGCACGCTAGCAAAAGATAGACTAAATCTGCACTTTTTGAGGCCTTCAGACTAGCCAGTTACATACTTTCTCTTGGGGAACTAGGTGACCGTCGCAAAACGAAATTCAATTGAATGAATATAGGTCAACGCATGCTGTCCTGCTACTCAGGCACCAAGTGGCTAGCTGCCCCTTACTGAACCTCACCTCCTTCGCTCGCTCCACTTCAATATGTAGGTACATCTGTACGACAAACCCCGCTCGTCATGTTGATAAGCTACGGGGAAGTTGTCATAATAGGCTGTCCCACGACGGTAGATCACCAATAAACAGCGAACTCACCATGCATGCTGTGCCATCGAAGGCTGGGCGGTAGATCTGTCACAACCCCTGTAAAAGTTGTCCACCTCGTTCGCCTAAACCCTGCAAAAGCTGTCCACCTCGTTCGCCTAACCCCTGTAAAAGTTGTCCACCTCGTTCGCCTAACCCCTGCAACAGTTGTCCACCTCGTTCGCCTAACTCTACATTGAGGCAACTATACTTGCAGGAAACGTGGATGGGCGCTCTACCATATCGGTGAGATATTGTTTGTGTTGCGTCGAACCTTATCATACAGAATGCAGTTCTCAAAGCCTGTAGCATCTATTAAGCTATACTTATTCCGACAAGGGCGAATTATAACATGTCCTGAGTTGCACTCTAGGAGGTACTTGCTAGGTATATTCATTTCAACGCCACATGATTCATTTATGAAGAAGTACTAATTCGTGGGTGGACAGACAATACTATAGATCGAATTTATTCTGTGAAATTTAAGGGGTAGTCTTCCTTGCAATATTACACCAGCATCGCTTTAAAGTTTCATTTCTGTCATTGGTAAAGTAATTATACCCAGTAACGAGAAGCCATATTCTCAACTAGACACATCAATCCCATTGCAAGAGTGTATACTGTCATGTATAGTCAGGTCAAGTTCTGTTTTACATGGTGTTAGCTCGGCTTCGTAGGATAGGGTAGAGATTCGTTTACGAAACACGGGACTGACCGGTATGAGCCAAACTGAGCCCCCATTCCAAGGAGTTCTTCTTGCTGTCTCTTCTTCTTGTCCTTCTTGCTCGACGCATGCTTTGGTTTCATAGAGGACCCATGGCCATCCCGGTCAGAAGCTAGATCCACTGATGTGAAGCCATTATAATCGGATGATGCGGGATTTGAGGAGCCGGTGGTAGCAGCAGTGCTCCACGCGCGCCCGGAACTATAACAGCTATATCAGCTGTCTTGATTTCTTATCACTAACAGAGAGGTCCCATGACACGCGATAGCTTTAATATATGAGAGGATAACGTGGGTATGGAAAGGCTTTTCTCAAATGTATACGCAGCCAAGAGCGGTGTGAAAGGGACAGTAGGGTCAAGTTGAGTGAAAGGGCATACATACCTGTATGATGCTGGCATTATCAGGCATGTGGCACTTTGTGATTATCTTATGAGTGGATAGTATTGGGAGCTTTGAACAGTAGCAACTGGGGTTATGGCGGTAGATAGGGAGACGGTAACAGCAGCGGCAGCAAATGCAAAGGCAGAAGTAGTGTGGTACTATTCTGGTCAAAAGAGACTGAGAAAAGGTGTAGGAAAAGGAAAGAAAGCCTCGAGTATAACAGGCGCGAGCAGGGCAAGTTTGGTACAGCTTGGGTGACCGAGGACGATGAACAGGAGAGCATGAGGGCGGGCAGTGCCCGCGAGAGGGGAGCCGGAATATATAGACATATCTAGTAGGATAAATTGGCGCAAAGTAAGAGCTTCGAAAGCAAATGTAATGGTTAGCGAGAGCCTTGAGCAGATCTTCGACTCGATGGCGTTGGATCAGATTATTTTCGGTCAACAGCTTGCAGGATATCCGGCTAGAGTGAGTGCTTGAGAGCTCCTGTGCCCCCGGTTGGTGATTCGAAAGCCAGTCTACCCCCCTCCCCTCGGATGCCGATGGGTTCCTCGTTACGAATCATTCTCACAAGATACGAGCATCAGACGTCCTAGGCACCTCTCATTTGCTGGGGAGGAATAGCTTCTCGCCCCGTCTAATACTGATTGTCCTGGATGGCGTGGACTATTACGGAGGCCTGCTGCCGAGCGCTAGGTGCTCAAATGCTTTTTGAATCGATGGTCACGTAGTGACGCATCGTCGCCATCTTGATATCCCGCTCTTAGTATGTTGCATTTTACATGCCCATATAGTAAGCTGCATTGCCATGGGCGCATGCACAGGTGGGATGGAGTCTACAACACCCTCGCAGACAACGAGATTGGCCAGCGAAGTTTTGTTTAAGTGAGTTACCAGGATAGCCCGCCTTCCACCAGCAGCCGCTTCTGCAGCTAGTTGTAATTACGTGCAGGGAAGATGCTCAGGTGAGTGTGTGACCCGAATGCGTCAGGAAGCATTAGAGCCGTAGCACGGCAGCTGCGAGCATGTATAGTCGGCCTTATTGGCCAATGACGTTTTGTTCGAGGTACGTACTGTATTTGTTAGGAAAGCCACAAGGACCGGACAAAATGTCAGTAGCCAATCATCCTAAAGTGCATTTGTCGGTTGAACTTCTGCTAATACACCAAACAGCATCCCAAGTATTGTCCTACACGATGTAGGCGCATATGTACATTTTCGCTTGCTAGGTCCCGACAGCAAGGCAGCCAGCACCATTCAAGGGCCACCAAGTGAGGCGGCCAGGATTACCCAATACTTGTGACTTGGCAGCCGCGCCCCAATACAAATAGGTGCTGCTTTCTCGAGTCGCTGTCCCAAGAACACCGGCCTCCTTTCATCGACATCCTCTCGCCGCCTATCCACCACCACTAACCCAATTCCTTTGACATCATCCCTAGTCCGATTCCACTGGCACCAATCCTAATTTACTGTAACTATGGATAGAATTCCTGCAAAACTCTATCCAAAGTCAGACCAAGACAAATGTCTCCATGTCGCGTACAAGGACAGATGGGAACGTCTTAAGCCCATCATCGTCGAGCTCTACTTGGGCCCTTATGGCGTAGGCGACAAAACCATGACACTCGACCAGATCGTCGAGTTCATGAGAGCCATCTATTCATTCCATGCGGCGTAAGTTGCATATGCATCTTCCCAGCCCTCTCACCGCTCTCCCCTTGAGAGCTTATGGCTATCATACTCAAAATGTCCTTGTTCTAGAGTTACGGAGTATCGACACCGGCTTAGAGCCTGGGGAATTAGCAAACGCGTAACGAAGAACATGAAAGACGGCGCCCTTTACGCTCTCGCAAAACGGAAACGAACTACCACAAGCACGTCACAAGTTACCGTTACTCATGACGGGCGTGACCAGCAACTCCCACCCAGAAAACTGATAAGACACCTAAAAGAACAACAACGTCAACGCCAAGTTCTAGGTATCATACCAGGATTGTAAGTTTCGCCACATGGGCCACCCTTTCTTGCTGACGCATTTTGTCAGGCTTTCATCGTGGAACCTTCCATACAAGGCCTTCATTGCTTCCATGTTTCGCAATGAAGATAGGCCGTCTCCTTTTGAGCCACTGGGGGCAACTCCGGAGTGCCTGAACATCAAGAGCCCCACACCCGTAACCCCAAGCCGCGAGATGGCCGCCCCTTCTCCCAACATGCAACTAGTTTATCGAAAGGCTAAGATAGACCGTGCGACTCTCTTCTTAGAGGGAAGGCTTGAGCATCTGGTTAACGATATGTGTAGAGAGGATCGCAAGTGAGTTGATTATGTTAATTTATTAATGGACTTCACCACCCACGTCCAATGTCGGCACAGTCACGTGTAATTATGCCCAGTACTGACGAGTAGTAGATTATTTGTTAACTATTTCCATGACTTCTACATGAAAGGTTTCGTCATGGCGAAGAATTGGGGCCAAATTCTACCAAACTGGCCATCAGTCGTTAGTTCCCTGGATTCTCCTCAAGGACGGGCAATAGAGACACCATCTCATTCTTCGAATCTTGCCTTGAGCCCATCGTCACTCGAGTTCCTCAATCTGCCCGACGTATCTAAAGCACCGACACAGCTTTGTTATTGGTCTATCCATCTCCCGCGGCCCAAGGGTGACGCTTATTGTACCGATGATACAGCTGAACAGCCACAGGAACAGCCTCCCCCTCCGTCTTTCCTGGCTGACCTGCGTGAGTCCCTGTTATGTAGTAACTTCACCAGTTTATCATCGGAAGAGTTACCAATTGCACAAGACGTTGTCGTGAATGCAATAATGGATGATCGGAGAGCACTGGATACTGATGCGTGGAAGCTCGCAATAATGGCTGGGAACTGGGAACTCCTGTACAGTCTGTTTGATGAAAACGACAACGAGGTGCCAGACGGTATTGAGGATATTCACCCTTTTCATCTTGCAGGATCGTTCCTAAATGGTGGCCGTGCGTGTTGTACGGTGTTCGAGGTGTTACTCAACTTGCTTCGCCCTGAATATCCTTTCCGCCACCGTTTCGACGGTCATGGACATACGATTCTTGACACTCTCATAGTCTCTATTCTCCGGTCTCACACCAAAGTCGACCCTGCCTCAGTGAGCTATGCTTTTCGCTCTCCCAACCGATTTCCTGGCGAAGAGATGGACATATGCAGTAGATGGAGTCCAGATGCACAGATTGTTCGTGATTTGTTCAAGGATGGCGTTTTTCGAATCCCTCATTCATGGAAACACCCTTTCTGCCACACAGCTGTTCAAGCAATCTGTCACGCCATTATCGCGGTTTATACCCCAGCATGTGCCCCGAATATTAACGATATGAGCGGGTTGTTCATTCGCCGTTGCACTGAGTGTGGCAGGGAACTCAGGCTTGGACCGTTACATACACTCGTGGTGACTACATTCTACTTGGCCCAGTCGGGAATGGAAGGCGAGAACTTATTTGGAGCGATATCCGTGCTAGTATGCCTTCTCAGTTTAGGGGCCGATGTTACCATTACGGCAAACATCTCGGTCGAGGGAATATTAGACGCTTCCGAAATGGTTCAATGTCGTCATATAGACCTGTCTCCGATAGAACTCATGAATAGGGTCCCGAAAGAGGTCATCGATACATGGGCTGATGACTGCAAAGTTGGTTGGAGCTGCTTTGCCCAGTTACTGTCTCACAGTACAAGGCATACTCGGAATTCCCAAGCTGGTGTTGATTCGGACGACGACCGTGGAGATCAATCTGACGAGGACTATGGCGATACGTCCGCCATGCGCGTATCTGATGCCCCAAGTGAGAACGTATGCCACTTCAACCAGATAGCCGAACACGTTCATGACGGATGGTTGAATCTCAAATGCCATGACGAGGATATGGGCCTCCTTTGGGCCACAATCCAGACTGAACTTCTAACATATCGCAGGATAAATGAAGGCGACTCTTGGATATCGGCAAACTTCTCACTCAGGGCCCTCGAAACCTGGCTTTCGGGTAAATCAGCCCAGTTTCTGACGCCACTAGTAAATGAACGGATGATGATGGCGCACTCAAAATGCGGCTGGTTTTATAACGCAGAATGCTTCGTGATTCCTGCCGCACAGGAAGTTTCTGCACACTATTTTATGAATATGGACATCTACAGAAGAGCGACATATCTTGATGTGCCCTATTTACTCAAGTTGTGGGAGCGTTTACAACCTCTGGACAAAGAATCTACGTGAGAACCTATGTAGGTGTAGGTCTCGTCAGGTCGGCGGTGCTTTGAAATAGCTTGAATTATGGTCACATCCTGGGGCTAGCTACTTCTATTCAAGTATTTCGGTAACTAATAGTTGACACCCAACTTTCACAATCGGTATAATTGATGGCAACATGAGACAGCGCGTAACTTCGGTCGGAGGCCTATGCTAGCATTTCGTTCTTGTATATCCTCACGATATTTAACACCCCGGGGAGATATATGTAACCCATATAAATTCTGCTGCGCTACTGTACTCAACTCTAAACTAGACACAATCGCTATCTATGTTAAGTCCTAAGATCTGACAAGCAAGAAATTCTTTACGCAACACCAGCAGTTATACCCTCTAACTTGCCCTCAGCGCGCCACTTATCCAGCACGTCCAAAAACGTAGGCATGCCCGCGCTGAATGGCGACCGCCTCGCATCCCGCATGAGCTCCTCCTGCGTCTTCCCCTGCCCCATCGTCCCGGGCCCCATCTCAGCCGTCAGATAACCCGGCGTGCAGACGGAGATGGAGGCGAAGCGCGCGGCGCCCTGCAGGATGCGCATGGACCACGCCTGCTCGGCGGCGCTGTCGACTTCCACGGTGACGCGGCGCTGCCTCTTGCTCCCGTCGCCGACGCGTGCGTGGCTCTCGCTCACCATGTACGCCGCCAGGCGCGCTAGCGAGTCCAGCACGGAGGCGTGGTTCGAAGACACGGCGCTCTGCGCCACGCCGAGCCAGAATAAGTTCGGGAACCCGTTAGTGGCGACGCCGTATAGCGTTGATATGCCCTCGGTCGTGTACTTCTCGGATAGATCGCGCCCGTCCCGTCCGTACACCTTGATCCCCGCGCGCACGGCCGGGTCGCCGCCGTCCAGCGCGGGAGATCTGTACCCCGTGCTCAGTATGATGATGTCGAGCGGGTACTCGATACCATTGGCAACGACGCCCGAGGGACTCACGCTGTCGAGACCCTTGCCGTCTGTGTCCACGAGGTGCACGTGCGGCTCGTTGAAGGTCGGCAGGTACGTGTCGCTGTACGTCGGGCGCTTGCACCACGACGGATACCACGGCTGCAGCTTCTCGGCCGTGGCCGGGTCGCGCACCGTGTCCTTGATGCGCTGGCGCGCGCGCGTCATGGTCGGGACGTCGAGCGCCAGGAGCTTCCCGATCACCTCGGGCACCTGCTCCGGCGCGACCGTGGCGAACTCGGTGTCGCCCGTGACGGCGCGGTAGGTGCCCAAGTGCGACCACTCATCGTCGACGAGGTTGGGGACGCCTTCCGGCAGGCCGTCCGCCATGCTCTGGACGAAGTTGCGGTTGCGCTTATCGGACCAGCCGGGCTCGCTGGCGATGGACGTGGTCCATTCCTTGGGATCCGTCGGCCTCTGGCCGCGGGGGAACACGGCGCTTGGCGTGCGCTGGAAGACGTAGAGTTCCTTGGCGAACTTGGCCAGATTCGGCACCGCCTGGATGGCCGTGGCGCCCGTTCCAATGATTCCGACTCGCTTGCCAGCCAGCTTGGAGAGCTCCGGGAAGGCTTCTTCTGACGAGCCGCCGGTGACATTATAGTCCCACAGCGAGGTGTGGAATATGTCCCCCTTGAATCCTTCAAACCCGACACCCCCAATCTTGGGCACTTGCGGCGTCGTTAATAGACCCGCGGTCATGTAGACAAACTCGGCATTGACCGAGAGGGAGCCCTTTTCCTGCCCCCTTGGCCCCCGCCAAGTAGTCAGGTCGACCTTGTATCGGCGGGCTGCATCGTCCCACTCGACCTTGTTGACCTGCGCGCGAAAGAGGATCTTATCCTCTAGGCCGTACTTCTTGACTACACTTTGCAGGTACTGGCGAATCTCTACGCCGGGAGCATACTTGTGCGTCGGCATGTAGCCCATTTCTTCCAGCAGAGGCAAGTATATATAAGCCTCGACATCGCAATGCAGACCTGGATACCGGTTCCAGTACCACGTGCCGCCGACTCCACCGGCGGTCTCGACAAGTCGAATCTGATCGGGCGAGAAGCCCTGCTGGACGAGCCGCACAGCGGCTACGATGCCGCCGAGACCGGCACCTGCGACCAGGAATTTAGGGCTATCGCCCGGCTTGAGAGGGGGGTCTTGCGCATCGAGAGCCGCGTGGTCAGCCCAGATGTCGTCGACCAGATGGCGCAGACGATCACTCTCGCTTTGGGAGAATGCCTGGAACTGCGAGATGCCCTCTGGCTTCACGCGCTTCTGGGCCTCTTCGGCATATTTCTGTTGAAGTTGGGCGAATTCGGCAGCCATCTTAACAGACTGAGCAGGAGACTTGCTCTATGTGGACTAGGGCGCCTGTGTTTCTTTCAGAGTATTCGGGTGGCATCTTAAGAGGAGGGCCATTGGTGATATATCTCTAATATCCTCACCCGAATACGGGGCGGGACCGGGTGTGCTATAGGTGGAGATGGTGCCGGATACCCCTGATGGGTAAGGGGCGGTATACAGTAGTAGCGGAGTCATCAGTTCAAGTTGTATCGTGCAAAGTTATGCACAAGACCAGTTATCAGTCGCCGGATAGTCTCCCAGATTTGTCATGAAGCGACCTTGTGCAAAACGCGCCTTTGCGCCGTCAAGTCAATATCGCTAGTATAGACATGTTTTTTGGTAAGGGCTAGCCTTAGCGGAGTTCCTGTGCTGCCCGCGCCATCTCGTATGGCATGTGCATGTTACCAGGCGTGAGATGTCCATGTTCAGCTGTGTCCCGATAAGCTTGTGTTTAGTGAATCTGTAATGCAAGGTTCAAGAGATGACTACAGATCTTCAACTACCTTTCCGTCTAATCCCTTCGTCCCCGCTAGATGCGTGCTAACGACTAGTAACAACAACCAATTTTACTAGTGCAACCAACCAAACACGTGATGTGGCTTCTCGGTTCTGGCCCTCCAGCATCTATCCAGATTTTCCAGGGACCTGCAAGAATTGCATAACTTGACCGGAACTCCAGACCCCGCATGCAAGAAATATGACAGCTAGTACCCCTCGTATGGTGCCTCAGACCATAGCGCCTCGGAATCGCAAGCACGACAGCTGAGTGGCTTTGATTTGCCGTCTGGAAGCGCGTATTCGGTGGCGTCAGCGCGACTGCTACGCGGAGACAAGCTTGGCTCTCATGATAACAAGAGAATCCCTCACGAGGGACAATGGTGAAAGAGGGGATGCATGTGATTACGACGCATATTTGCCAAGAATCAACGATGGTCCTTACGCCTTGGCGACTGGAATAGGGACGATGGAGTTAGATGCATTGCATGCTGTAGAAGACCCCGCACGCACATCTAAGCGAGGTCACGGCAAGTCGTGCCACCATTGGTGTCGGGGTCGGGCAATATCTACAATGCGAACGCTACTAGAACACATACTGATTAGTATCTATACATAGTATACAGATGAATTCCAAAGAGGTCATACACTGAGGGGAGCACTACCCAAAACAGCAAGTGGCTAACATGCGGAACGTCGCTATTCTGGTTGGCAGTGCTACCTGGTCCTTACTTATATGAGGAGCGAGGGCAAGAAAAGACGCCGCATAAGTAGGTATTCTCTCCGCATTTGATACGGTGAGCAACAAATAGAACAATTCGAAAAGATGGGTAACACTGAAGTTCCAGACTTCGATAGTCTTCCAGAAGTGAAGGGGATGCCTCAAGGTTGTGCCTGGGGTGTCTTCGACAAAGATGGTAAGAAAGATCTGCTAGGAACTTTGAACCTATTGACCACGGACGTCGTCAAGGGCGCATGTGCCGAAGCCAGAGATGGCGTATCGATATCTCTCAAGTCAGTCTCGAGAACTCAGCTTTCAGTGTATCAAGCGCGACGGTCATTAACGCGTTGTCTGCAGCTGGCCGCTCAACGCTATGGGCTTCCCCTTACCAGGAAGAATACAGCCCACTCATAAGCAGGTGACCCTGAAGGAAATAGGGTTATCTGAAGGTGCTGGCTGGGACGACGAGATTCATTTCAACACGCAGCTCAGCAGTCAATGGGATAGTCTGGTACACTGGCACCACCAGCCCTCCGGTCTTGCTTATAACGGCATCAAGGTGACGAAGGAAGGGCTCGCAGTGGCGAACACGGCCGCGAACGAGACTCCAACGCTTGACCACTGGCACGCTGTTGGTGGACTGGTCGCTCGCGGTGTCTTGATCGATTACAAGGAATGGGCAGAGGCGAAGGCACGCGCCGAGGGAAAGACAGGCGAAGATGCCGTCGTTCATCCGCTCGATGGCCATCGCATCACGGTAGAGGAAATCGAAACCATAGCCAAAGACCAGGGAGTCGAGTTCCGACACGGAGACGTTCTCGTCGTTCGTACTGGTTTGACAGAGTATCTCCAGGCCCCGACGCCAGAAGTGTTTGCAAAGCTGCAGAATCAGAAGATCTCTGGCGGTAAGTTGAGGCATCTCTTCCGTGGAATCTCTTTGCGTCGTCACGTTGCACGATCGGTCATTGGGTCCCGCTTGTTGCCATGGAATCACACTCTGACTGGAGCGCCTTAGTACACGGGAGCATTGAGTCCGCAAAGTGGTTATGGAACAAGCATTTTGCTGCTGTTGCCGGAGACGCGTGGGCATTCGAGGCGCTTCCACCGGTCAAGGAGGACGGCTCTGCTGCAACGCATATCGATCTAGGTAAGGCGAAAAGCGCCGGCCGTACCGCAGATATGTATGAGACCATGGCTGATGAGAGATGTGCGCTACTTAGTTCTCCATCCATGGCTCTTGGCCATGTTCGGCATGCCCATCGGTGAGCTGTGGGATCTCCGTGCTCTCTCGGCACATTGTAAAGCGTCCGGGCGGTATAGTTTCATGCTTTCGTCGGCGCCGCTGAACATTCCAGGCCTCATCGGTTCGCCGCCCAACGCTCTGGCAATCTTTTGAGTCAGAGGATTATCAGGAATTGCCCAAGGTAGGCTGTTTGGTAGCGAAGCACTTATACTCCTGGTACAGTAAATATGATCTTGTTTGTGCCCCTTTGCCTTCCATGTATTTCATGAGTCGTGATGCGGTTAAGAATAATACGCGAGCATGTTTCAGATTATCTAAGTGGTAATACCTAGGTGTCTAAGGCCCGTCGCACTTACCTACGTGTACCTACGCAATGTAGGTATGGTATCTCCTATGTTACAGGGTAAGATGAGCCGATAGGGGGGGTGGGTAAGGGTTAGAGCTACCGGGACGCTAACTTCAGCCCCAAGTGCAGCCCACGAAGGTCGTATATATACTTTTAACGACGGCTAAGATACGCAGAGCTCTTAGTACCTTATACCGGCTCATACATAGCCCCACCTGGTAACAACAACGCGATCAATCATGGATGTCTGTTGGCTGGAGAGCACTCCAGTAAGCAGTAAGCACTGCTTTCCCCTTCCCGTCTCTCCCCGTCACCCCATCGGCGTCCGGTTTCCCCAGTCTCCGGCAGAATCGTTCATCGGCGCCTCACTCTGCCGTGGACCTTGCTAACGCTGCTGCCACTGCTGCGGCGGCCAGTCCACCAACACTGAGCTGAGGTAGCAGTTAGTTAATCCACTCGCTCCGCCCGCAACGCCGACCATGGATCCCGCCTCGTTGGATCCCCGCCTCCGCGAGGCAGAGGACCACGACTCGATTACTGTCCATCACCATCCAGCGCAGGACCGCAGCACAATCAACAACACCAGCAATTCTGCCCACAACACCAGCACCATCACCGCCGCCACAACCATCACAGCCGCTGCCGCTGCCGCTGCTACCGACAGCGATGAGGATTCTGCTGATACTCCGTCGCCCCCGCGACGTCGGCATACCTTGACCACGGGCTCGACCACGACATCGACGACGAGTCCGGCTCCGACTCTGACTCCCCTCTACACGCCACAAACCCCGGCTAATAAGGCTTTCCCGCCGCCTCCCGACCCTGCGGCCCTCACCGTTGCCATCGCCCCCGCTCCCACGGCTCCTTCAACCACCGCGGGCACTCCCCACGACCCCAACGACCCCAAGCGCCCGCGTGCTTGCGAAGCGTGCCGTGGTTTAAAAGTCAAATGCGAGCCTGACCCGCTCAACCCGGATGGACCATGCAAGCGGTGTGCGAAGGCCGGCCGCGAGTGTCTGGTTACGCAGCCCACCAGGAAGAGGCAGAAGAAGACGGACAGCCGTGTCGCCGAGCTGGAAAAGAAGATCGACGCCCTGACTGCGAGTCTGCACGCCACGAGAGGCAACGCGAGCGGAGGACCAGGAGTCGGACCGCCGCCACAGCCAGTGCCGCCGCCCGTCGTGCAGCAGCACCAGCAGCACCAGCATCCACATCCGCACCGCCCCGGAGCTGACGAGGCAACTTCAAAGGTTGCTCGAGAATGGGGTCCGCCAGTGTTCCCCCCTATGGAGCATGGTGATGAGGGCGGCCGCCGGCCATCCCAACCTCAGCCGGCCATGGCTGGTCAGAAACGCAAATTCGTCGACACCAGTGACGCTGCCTTCGAAGGGCGCGGGGACCTCGGCGCGTCACGAACGTCAAGTGCCGGTCGAGACCAGCTTCAGCCCGACGTCGTAGACCGGGCCATCATCGCCCTCGAACAGGTGCCTGTGCTCTTTCACAGGTATACAGACCGCATGGCGGTTCACCTACCAGTTGTCGTCTTCCCGCCCGGCACGACTGCCGCTGACGTCCGGACGAAGAGCCCCATCTTGTTCCTCGCCATCATGTCTGTAGCGTCCTCAGAAACGCCAAATCTACAACGCCAGTTGGTCAAGGAGTTGATGCAGATCTTCGCCGACGAGATTGTTGTGCGCGGCCACAAGAGCCTGGAACTGGTGCAAGCCCTCATAGTAAGCGTGGTCTGGTACTTCCCCCCCGAGCACTTTGAGGAGCTCAAGTTCTACCAGATGGTCCACCTTGCTGCTGTCATGGCCCTTGACATCGGCCTCGGCAGGAGGAAGAACAGCCCCAAATCCAGTCTGATCCCGTATACCTGGCAGGATCACCCTTTCCGTAAACAACCACTTCCGGATCCCTCCTCCATCGAGTCACGCCGTACATGGCTGGCCGCGTATTTCTTAGCTTCCAATGTAGCCATGGCCTTGCATCGCCCAAACCTGATCAGGTGGCAGTCATTCATGACGGAATGCATGGACATCCTGGAGTCTTCGCCCGAGGCGGCGCCAAGTGATAAATACCTTTGCCACCTAGTATGGACTCATCGTCTGGCCGAGGAAGTAGGCATTCAGTTCTCCATGGACGACCCCAGTATTTTCGTGAACATCACCGAACAAAAGGTACAATACGCTCTGCGAGGATTCGAGAGAGACCTAGCCAGGTATAGTGAAAGTATACCTAAGGAGGACAGGCAACGTAAGTACACATACTCCTTCTCATGTTGGTAGCGATTTCACTAACCGATCTCAGCATCACTTCTCCTCAGCTTTAGTGTCATGAGTCTCTATATGCACGAGATTGCCCTGCAGACCAACGAGGAACGCACGGCGCCATCCAACGCTGAAGCACTACGTGATCCAATCCCCGGGCTGGGTGACAGTCTTACCGCCGCTCACATAAGTGCTCTGTCCTCTTGCCTTACGGCTATAGATGGCATATTCGAGACATTTTTAGCACTTGATGAAGCGACTATACGTTGTTTGCCCATATTTAATCTCGTTCGCGTCTCATACGCTGTCGTCGTTCTCATTAAAATATACTTTAGTGCGACGTCTCCTAATTCAGAATTAGGGAAAGTTATTAATAAGGATAATATGAAGGTGGCAGAGTATATTGATAGGCTTCTCGAAAAATTCCGCATGACAGCAGCAGCAGACAAGTCTCGTCCTGCGGGCAAATTCTTCATGGTTCTCGTCATGGTGCGGAGTTGGTTCCATAAACAAGGTCAAGTTCGACAGCAGGGCGATAAAAACAGCGACGCTGCCATGAAACCATCACCATCTGCCCGAAGCAATTCTATCGCAAACTCATCTAACTCTCAGGACAATGTGTCCCAATCCAATCCACCTCTCAATCAACAGCCGCAGATCAAGACCCAGTCTGAATACAACCTAGCGAATACACCCCTTCAATTGCTCTCCGAAATCGCCACAGGGAACGGCCCTCCACGTAACAGTCAGAGCAGCGCACCGCCACCACAAGCTGCCAACTTGAATACCACTGGCTATCCGGCCTGGATGAATTCCGAGCCCCAGATGCCGTACCTCTACCCCCCGACCTCTGGCTTGCCAACATCCGCACCGAATGGGAACGCGGGTCAGCAAGTCATGCCTTGGTCGGCCGGACCCTTTGGAAGCGACATGAATTACATGAATATGGGCGACGGCTTCGAGCAGGCCATGGGCCTCACGCTGACTGGATTTGGAGGTGGCAGTCCCGGCGACTCCGTCAGCTATGAAAACAGCCTACGCATGATGGCGCAGAACGACGCGAATCTTATGGCTCTCATGGATGAATTTCCGTCCAATCCGGGAAATCCCTTTGGCTTCTGACACTAACCCCACTTGCTTCCGCTTTTTAATGAGCGCGTATGGGAAGAATATCGGACATTAAGGGTGTAAAGACGGGGTACAGGGTTGGGAAAAGCATGGGTTTAAATTTTTCAGATGGGCTGTTGTTTTCATGTTTTGTTTCCCTTTCTTTTCTTCCCCTTCTATGAAGCAAGACTGCCCTGTCTTCCTGCTCCTCTCGAGACGAGATTGTGCTCCTCACGTTTTATACTGCATTATTAGCGATTCTGTTCTCTTCTCTGCTTGTACAACACTGTTTTCTTTCTCATGGGCTCTGTTTTATCAGCGGGAGTTGAGAGACTGGGACTGCTTAGGTATCAATCATTATCATAATCATGGACTAAGGAAGAGGACAATGGTTTTGTACTTGAGCGATTGTCTACTATGGCAAAAGAGGCGTCCTAGGAAAGGGGATACGGGAACAGGTGTATAAGGAGGCTATTGATTTACTTTATTTATACTGGCTTCACACGCTGAGCTTCTACTCCTCTGGTGCAATGGCCAATTAATCAAGCAAGCAATCACACCACCTTGATAAAAGTATTGTATAAACGGGGATATCTCTGTCCCAGCTTAGTGATACTTACCTTTCTTTTCCCACCCTACCCTGCCATTATCAACTCGAGAATATAAACAGGGGTAAAGGTAGGACAGGATTCAATCAAACTACTTAGCTAGCTAGGTACTCACCTGGCTTAGCTGATACAGCTCCTGCAATACCGTCGTGGACCTCGAGGTATCCATTACCATTATTGAGCCCAAAGGACTACTATGAGCATGTCACCCGTGAGGCAAACATGGCGTTAGGTGCCCCGATTTATCTCATGGTAAAGGAAAGTCCAGTAGCGCGCCCCTTATTAGACCTACATAGTACTTACCTAGATAGCTGACAATCACGACTAAATAACTATTTTTATTTCCTCTGCATACTGGGAAAAAGTTTTTTTGAATTTTTATTTTTTTTATTTTTTATTTTTTTTATTTTTATTTTTATTTTTATTTTTATTTTTTGGCTGGTATATCTCATTTATATGATTTATGACCTTTCAGAATTAACCCTCTTTGCATTGCATTCTTAAGAAGAAATCTACCTAGGTACTTTTACATCTCTTAATTATTGTGATCTTGGATGTAGGTCGCATGCTTGAAAGAGTGAAGGCTAAGAACAAGGCCCTTGTGAGTAATTGATGAGTAGATGATACTATGAAGAAATTAGCCTATCACCAAGTTACAGTACGAGCAGTTACTCTCAACTCGTTCTCGATACAGTTCCTACGTAGAGCATCTCAATTTGTTTGCTACCAAACCAAATGAAATATATCCTTGGATATTTCCTTTCGTTCATACATAATGCTGCCGACTTTCTTCCTGGCGCATTGTCTAACCTTTTGCATACCAAAAAGGTCCTGGTAAAGCACTCATCCCCACGAGCCGAAATTGTACATGTACATAGAACGCCCGCATTGCGAAGTCGTCTCCTTGAAGGTCAAATTGTGGAAATTCTGACTTATCCCTTCCCTTGACCGTTTTCCGAATCAGATACCGAGCCATTTTCCGTACATAAAATTTGAACAGTCATTTGTGCCTTACAGCAGATTAAGATTCTTCAGGCCGGAGCCATCTCAGCCCCGTATGCAGGTACAAAGTTTAGTACCTTTCCGCCTTCAACCTTTAATGTGCATCGAGCCTGGTGAGCCTCAGCCGTTTTGCCAGTACTCATTCTACACGTTGAGACCGGTAAAGCGAAGCGCAGAGCTTTCGTAAAATGTATGTGCAACAAAAAGAATATGGTGAGCGATACAAAGTCGGAATAGCATGATAGCGGACGCCAGTGTGATCATTTGATTGACATATCATCAATAGATCCAAGTCAAACGCCGTGCCATTTGGTCTCAATCCATGTAGAAGTCACCCTTCAGGATACGCTCCTGCATATGATCAGGCTTGGGGCGCTCGGGTTGCCGGGGCTTCATGACCTCGGGTTGTCTTGGGGGCGCCGGCATGTCAGAAACCGACTTGGCACGGTCGTGGTGAGGGGGGCCACGAGGGGGTGAGCCAGGGGTGGCTGCGGGACCAAAAGCAGGGCGATGGCCGGAAACGCTGCTTTCAGCACGGAATCTAAGCTGCTCAGTCCAGTTGTAACCGTTGTCTGAGCGAGCGGAATGCATGTCAGAAGGTGTTCTTGCGGGTAGTGTAGTGCTTGCCTGAGAGGTGCTCATCCGTCTCGGCGTACTAGCGGAGAGGGACGAAGCACCGGGGAGTGGCGGGTGGCGTGGGACTGCAATGGAAGTCCGTCTTGCTTGATGGGTAGGCCTACCGGAACCTGGGCTCGTCTGGCCAGTTCGTATGTTACGCATAGCCTGGGCGCCGAAGCTGGTGCGGCGAGTGAAGGGAGAGCCCGCCGGCATCTTGGCAGGCTCGTCGTCATCAATTGCATTCTCGTCAATGGAGTTGGAGTCGGAGTAGGTGGTGGAAATACTGCCTCGTCGGATGCCGAAGGGAGTGTTTGCCGCGGGCGGCGAGGCACCTGAGAGTCCCAAAGTGGTCACAGAGAGTCGTCGACGCTGATCTCGTGCGGCAGCAGCCGACACGGACTCACGAGAAGCACCGTTGCTGTTGCCATTTCCGGCTGAGGTCGAGTTACTGCGATGGAACAAGTTGGAGAAAGCAGCAGAAGTAACGGAGCCACGACGGTCATTGGGCTGTCCGCTTGAGCTGTCGTTGGACATGATGACAAAGAGGTGGTGTTTAGTCCTGTGAGGGGGTTCAAAGTGTAATTGGACAGTCAACTTGATAACAAACGGGGCTAGGTCCGTCTAGAGAGCACACTTAAGTGTCGGGTGAGTGGGGAGCGGTTGTATATGATCGTTTTGGTGGTTAGAAGATAGATAAGGGAGTTTGTCGTGGGTAATCTAGGCGGCAATTGTAGTTGAAGCTGCTTGTTGATAGTACGAGCACGCGACACCTTTGTCCGTCCTTTGTGGGAGTCTGATGATGAAAGAGGGGAGAGAAGGTTGGTGGGAGGGGAATCCGATTTGGGATTTATGGGCAGAACAAAGTAGGGGGTCGACAGGCCGGTGGTGTCTTGAGGTCTGATGTGCCAGAACACTCGACAACGGGAATTGGGGTCGTGAAACAGTCGGTCGGAAGAGACGGTCCTTTGTATGGCTGCAGTATGGAATGATGTATCGTACGAACGATCAAGTAACCGTGTGACATGTGACGTCGGCCAAACCAAGATGCGACGAGCTGGCCTGGCTGCTTTGACTGTTCTGACGCTGCGGGTTGCAAACCACGGCGAGTTTTTGCGTGTTACGTGGGAAGAAGCTGACTCGGATGCGTGCTGAAAACGAAGTGGTGTTCTACAACACCTGGAAGGAGTGGCTGCCTTTAGCAGGTAGTTACTTAAACTCAATGATGGGATTTGGGATCTCAGATCTGGAGCTTCGGACGAAGGAGTGACTAGGGGCTTGGTACAAGGCGAGCGGGGTAAAGTAGAAGCAGTAACTCTAGTATGTACACGTGTAGTGCAGAGCTGAACTGTAAATAGTATAACTAAGGTAGGTACTAGGGGTCCGATACCAGGCGAGGTCTGGTAAGGTGTAGGCAGGCAGGTACTACATACGTAGCAGGTATCGAGGACCAGGTCTGCTCAGATAGAAGACTTTAGGTTTTGAAACTATGTAAATATCTTTCGAGCGTTGGAATAATAAGTAACAATGAAGCGGTGGTTACAAATGAGCTTCTGGTTGAAAGAATACGGGTTGAAGGACTGACTTTGCTCTGTTTGCTAAAGTAAAGTAGGATTGTGAGAAGTACAGGAGTCGAGAGGGTTGATGTAATGATCCGACACCATCGGTGTTGTATTTAATATTGGGGATAAGAAGGTAGACTACGCATGTAGACGTGATACTGTACCTACCCCTAGTCGTTCGATCCCTCGTCCCATTTGCCTGCCAGGTAAACTCCGCAGGGGTGGTATACGTTACTGCTACATGTAGTGCATGGATAGTATGCACCTCATGCAAGGATATACCCAGTATCTGCACCATACTCCAGCGTGCAGTGGACAATTTGCACAACCAATGAGTAGGCGTTCAAGCAAGGGCATACAGGAGAGATACCAGAGGCTGTAATAACAAGAGCAGAGCAGGTCAGGAGGGTTCTCAAGTTATACACAGATATAAACGGATCTACTAGTGATAGGTATCTACTGATTTGTATATCAGATCTGCAGGCAGGTACCTATCTCGCTCTCAGGGCCAGTCGAAAACCTCAGTCAAGGACTTACCTACAGTATATATAGGTAGCCACAGCTAACGTGCAGTACAGAATAAGCAGGTAGCGGGAAGCTTCAATATTGCTTACCTATGTACACTAGAAAGCCGCTAAATACCCGGAGTCGTACCATCGAAGGGCGCCGTCGTCGCCTACCTCTAAGTACTGATAAGGTGTCGAGGGTGTAGCAACAGTACCTAATGTCGATAGGCTTAGCCCCACCATTAGCCCCAGTAACCCCGGACTCCACTGTACTAGAACCCATCGACGTCACATGTCATCCAGGCCCTCTATAGATTTGCGGGGTAGGTAGAAGATATTCCCTTCTATTTCTTTCTACCTCCGATTTGCTGTAAGAAGCCACACCAATAAACTTCAATCTTCATTCACTGATCTTCCCCAGTACGAACTCCTTAGCAGTCCGTACTTACCTAGCTTGGTATTTACCTTGCGCTTGAGAAACGCCGGCTCGTCTTCTCTATTTGGCGTGCCCTATGGATGTTCATCTTTCAACGCTTGTTTGTGATTTCGCGGTATCTATTCACACCTACCCAGATCGGCTAATAGCACGATATGGACTTATCTTGGGCAAGGGATCATGAGATATGCCTTTTACTGAATATCCAGGAATCTTTTTACCAATTTACCTATCTGGATGGTTCTTGCTGACAGCAAGCATAGACATATAGTAGACATACGCAGTAAACAACGTCAATGATACGGTGGTTGATAGCTGGCCTCCCTCGCATCTCACTCATCCGGTCTTGTCTCGTCCATTCACTACGCGCAGTCGCTCGCTGCCCAGTCTCACCGCCAGCGTGCGAGGGGGTCGGCTCGCAGTAGTGCGGTATCAAGTGTCTACGGATGGGTCTCCAATGTCCCAATCCTAATCATCATGTCAATCACCATTCCAATCACCTTTCGTATACGGCCGAATGATCTGCGTAATTCGTAATTCGGCACCGGCGCCAGTGCTGTCATGCTGGTCTCTGCAGCGCGACCCGCCCATGCTCGGCCCTTAGTCAGAGAACAGAATCCGGCGATCAAAGATGAATTACAGTAGGTAGGAGCAACAGGGGGCCCGCATGCATCTTGAGTTCCAACGCACCCCGTCGTCCAACCAGCCTGCGTCTTCACTACTCCACAGAGTTCGCACATGGCTCCGGCTTCCAGTCCGAAAGCCACACCCACGCTGGTAGCCTTATCCACATCTACGTCCGATTATAGTCAAGCTTCCCCGTCGCAATGGTCTTGACTGGTCTGGCTGAATCAGAGTTCGCGCCGACTGGTACTCTGAATAAGGCCCGCGGGTTTCCCCATACCCACATCGTCATCCGCAATCTGGGGTATGTAGTCTCTTTATAACACCTCCTCTATTAAGCAGATTCAACACAACGAAAGCCGGCCCTGGTGACTACCGTTAGCGTCCAACGCCACTCAACTTCAATTTCGCGACAGCTTTTCGTATGTTCCTCATTTTTCTCGATTTCGGGCCCCTATAAAATGACTACAGCCCCTTCTGAGGATCTTTGTGCGGGGTGCGCGCTGCCTTCTATTCTAGATGCAACAGCAGCTTAATACCACGCAACTCTGCAGACATGTCCTGATCATTGCTGAGATGCATACTACCCCCCCAGTTCCGCCGACCATTGGGCATAAAAGCTGCCCTGCATGGAATCCCTTGCATTCTCTGACCCCCAGTTATGGAGTTTTCAAGAGCGAAGTTGCTTCAAAATGGACAGCACATAAAAATTTACCAGATTTCAATTCGTGTTTAAGTGTCCACATAGCATATTACGGGCACTTTGTTCCCTTGCATCTGTACAGTGAACACCCTCTCCACTCCGTATAGCAGCAAAACAAGAGAGTCGGCATTCGCATCCAATATGCGCCATTCCTTACCTATACGTGCGCACATGATCTTGGTAGTGACAATGCAAACAACGTTAAACCCGGGATTCTACTGCCGAAAGACCCTCTCTGCATAAGTAAGTCTGCTTGGCTCAAATGAGCTGAGACGGCAAGATCGGGTACTCCAATTTTTGCTTCTTTATTTCTTCACGGTTGCTCCCTGGAACTGAGACAGACTATGGCTAAAACCCGTGTGGGTGCAGGACAGATTATGGGCATCTGCATATTCAGATGAATAGTACAGTCTTTGCAACGATGTACTCTGCGTGTAATAAGCAGGCTATAGCCTAACTAGGACGCTGGCATCTACCAATTCCAACTCCAATATCGCTGAACTAGTTCATTAACTCTAAGGGACCCGTGTGTTCTGTCTATTTATTTGAGGAGAGCAAGAGCAGCATTTTGACACCCTCATATTATTCCTGTAGCAGTCTTTGGAAGCTTTGTGAAATGGCCTAGGTAGGTCGCCCATGTAATGGCGTTCGTTTTCTCGTTATAATCGTAGTTGAACTGCCATACTGACAATGCTGATCTTCGAGAGAGGGTCGTTGCCACCGACGGGGTTTAGAAATTGAGTTCAACAACCCCCAAACTATCTCTATGCGCTAGATAAAATTGCAATTGACGTCAGAGTTGGCGGCATATCCTCTTAAACTACGAACACTGATCGCCAAGATACCTAGTCACAGCCGAAAGAGTTCATTTATCCATGGTCCCTTAAATTCTGACCTTCTAAATCTCTACCCGGACTTCCAAAAACCTTCTATAGACTCCGCGACGCTGCCGCTTGACGTAATGGGTAATTCGTGTCCCCCCTCGAGGACCACGACCTCAACTCCCTCGCGACCTAACACCGCATGCGCATCCTCGATCATCTCGTCCATGACAATCACGCCATCATCCTTGCCGAGGACTACGAAGATCTTGCCCCCTTCCAACCCGGCCGCAACCTCCGCGTCACCAGAGGGGCCCCGTAAGCCGCTGTGCCGCCTGCTCTGCAGGATCCGCGACAACGCCCTCCAATCTTCCTGCGGCGCGTAGATAGGGGCGTTGCGGATCGTGCTCAGGAACGCCATCACGAAACCCTCGTGGTGATCCACCTGCCAGGCGACCACCGACGCCACCGTCACGTGCGGCCGGGTACGCGAGATAGCCGCGCTGTCGAATCCCGCCCCGCCATTGGCGTCTCCGTCCCCGTTTACGGGTGCCACCCGCTCGCTGCTCTCCGCCGCCACGAGATCCGCGGGTTTCCTCGCGGCGGGGCGAATCCGCCGTCGCACTAGGCGCTTGACGAGAACTTCGGGTAACAGGCCCGAGTTGTAGTACAGCCAGCTCCGCCAGCCCACGTGACGTCGCCGGATGAGCCCGCAGGGCGCGATGAGGGTGAGAGAGCGCACGAGGTGCGGGAAGTACCGCGTGAAAGCGACGCTCAGACCGCCGCCTAGGGAGTAGCCCACGAGGTGGAAGCCGGTGGGTGGTGTCCAGCGGATGCTGGAGGAGGCGAGGACGAGCAGGAGCTGCGTCACGAAGAGCCGGGTGTCGTAGGCGAGGTCGTTCGGCGCGTCGGAGTAGCCGCGGCCGAAGAGATCTGCGGTTGTTGTTAGCTGCGCTGATTCTCTCTTTATTTCGCTTTTCGTCTGTTACTCCATGAAGAGAGAAGGGGGGAGAGCGAGAGAGGGAATCTCCGCAGTAGGGTAAGCGACTGGAAAGGAGTAAATATTGACTAGGAAACAGACACGTCCATCTATCCATGGCGCATATACGTACCGAACATCATGACCCTATACCCCCTCGCAACCATCTCATGCCCCAGGTCCCCGAGCGCCACCACAGGCGTGCTAATGCCGTGAACGAAGAGTACGCGCTCGCCGTCCTGCGGCCCCCACTCGTACACGCGGATCGAGCCGTACGGCGTCTCGACATCGCGCGCGCCGGGGAGCGTATCTGGCGGGTACGGTAAGTCTTCTATATCATTATCCACACCCTTGCTCTCACCCCTGGCCTTAGAGTGCTTTGAGGAGAGGGTTTTGGCCGGTGACAGCTCATATGGTGTCTTGCGCCTTCTTGGGGGCCGCCAGAGTAGTGTTGCTGAGACACAGAGCACTGCCGATGCTAAGATGAGTTTGGGGACTAAGGTTTGCTGCTTGTTTCCTAGGAAAGAAATGGGGTTGAGCGCTTGCATCGTTGGTGCCGCTTCTCTTATGGTGCTGTCTAGCAGCAGTACCGACCCGACGATGAAGTGCCGTGCCTTATCCTTTTAAGCTAACAATAATTTTATACACAAGAACTTAGTCCACAACTTTGTTCCTAACGAAGAGGTACGCCGGTTGACTTCGGCCTCGACGAGCTATTATGACCTTGGCTAGATAGAAAAGGTGGGTTGAAGGGTCCCGTAGCGGTTCCGGCCTGCCGAGGTGGGGTCCGAGGTATAATAGGACTTATTCCCGCCTCTTCTGTAACGTCTATGCCGAACCTTCTATGCAACAAGATGCTTACAAAATGGCTCTAAGCGTTCTTTTTATATTCACCAAGCTAAGTTGATTATATATTTCAATGTAGGTGCTAATAAGAGACTATGGTCTGTTGACATTTCGATTAACCTGTTAATTTTTTCTGAGGTGATATTACCTTAGCGGGAATCTAAGGGGGCTAACAAGGGTTGCAGGCCTTATGCAAAGGTAGCAAGTCTCCCTAGGTTTATAAAGCTATTATAAGCGATTAGCCTTGCACCAGGGCTACAACCTTTACAAAATAAGCAAACCTTGCAACCCTTGCAAAATTACTCACTATAAATGCGCTGTAACCATTTAGCTCTACTACTATATATATACTATAAATTTACTAAAAAATTATTATAATGCATTAAATTATAATAACAATTATAGTTAAAATTATTATTTATAGTTAATTATTTATTAGTTTATTAATATAACTTATTATTAATTAATTAATTAATTATAAACTATATATTAAAAAATATTATATATTAAATATTATATATATATAAATAATTATATTGTTTAACTTTAATAATAACTAGATTTATTATTATAAATAATATATGCACTTATTTTTTATATTATTTTTAATATATAATATTTATTGTTTATTAAATTAAATATTATAATAATTTTAAAAGTTAACAAAAAATAATTTTAGTTTATAATTATTAAAAGTCTTAATATTATAGCCGAATAAATTATTTACGATAAAAATTAAAAAGTATTACATGCAGTCGAAAAAAAAAACTAGTCGTAAATAAAATTAAACAAATCATAATATGTTAAAATAGCTTATATAAACTCGCATATACTAGATGGCTAATAAGCTAGGCCTCCCGGACACATAAGCACCATGGTCTTATTAGGTCTAGCAACATTTTTTAACTTAAAAAGTGTACTTTTTATATTTAGAACACTATGCTGCTTTAGCAAACCTAAGGTTATTTATTAGCAAGAGATACTCGTACCTACAGCATGAAGACGAGGCGGGAGTTAGAGTGGGCTAAGGAGGTAGTAGCATTGCAGGTCCTACCTAGGTACGTAATGGGCATGGGAGCATTCCAAGGTTGGTATGCAGGTGGGGATAGGAGTGGTAGTATGGGAATAAGAGACGATGTATCTTTCGCAGACAGATTGGACAACTTCCATGTACCATTAAAACAAGGGTCTGATGGCCTATATACCGTTCACGCCAAGCTCTAGAGCCAAGCAATGCACAATTTATAGAGCTCCGTTTCGCAAACATAAAGCTAGACTGCTCAGGTGCAAACCTTAAAGAAATTCAACCTGCTAGTCAACCCACACAAAAGTCTTATCGTTAATATAAACAATATAAAGCTTTTTAAGTTAAATAATATTAATGCCGACAATAATAAAATTATTATAGTTATGTTAAACTTTACGAAAGTTTAATAATTTATTTTTTTTGTCGAAAATAATAACTAAAATAAAAACAATAAAAATATAACGATTGCTTTTAAGCTTATAAATAAAAACTTGCTCGATAAAACTAAGTAAATTATTATAACTAACGCTAGCGCTAGTATTATAAAACTTCTCGCGATATTATATATAATAGCCACGCGTAAATATAAAACAATAAAAATCTTTAAAAATAGTGGCGTTAATTAATATAATTATATTATAAATATTATAGTATTAAAATATTATAGCTAAAAAAACTCTCGAACGCGTTAACTAATTTTATAAAAAAATAAAATCGACTACTTAATAAAATTTTAAATTATTTTAACCGAAATATTATTATTAAATTTAAGCTTAAATTTTTATTTTTATTTTTATATCGTTATTACTCGACAGCGCTTAAATATACGCGGCTTAAACTTAAACAAAGAATTACTTTTAATAATTTAAATTAAATTTTTAACTCGAACAATATAGTTTTTATTACTCGTCGAAATATTAATACTAAAATTTAATAAATTTTTCAACTTATTTTAGCTTATAATATTATTATAACTTTTCGCTATGCTTTATTTTTATTTAAAACAATAATTAAAAAAACTAGCTAATTAAAACTATTTATTATATTATATTATAGCCCAAGCTTTTATTATCTTAAATTATTAAAAAACAAATAATTTTATTATAACTTGTTTATAATATAATTATAAAGTAAAATATTATTAAAACAGCGTTAAAACAACGTTAAAACAGCGTTAAATAATTATTAAATTATTATTACACTTATAATCACAAGCTAAATCGTTATCGCTAATATAATTATTATAAGCTTTCTCGTTAATTTATTATTATAAGCTTATACGCTTTTTATTATAAATAAATTATAGCTTAAATTATTATTAAAACATTAATATATAAAATAAAATTTAAAATTTAATGCTTTAAAAAAAATAATATAAAATAATAACTTTATTTATTAATAAAACTAAACTTATTAATATATTAAAAACGGCTTTAAAATATATAAATTTCCGGCTGTTAATAATCGTTTATATAAGTTTTATAAAGCTTAGCTTTAAAAGCGTTTAATATTTTAGCATGCCGGGCTAAAAAAAGTTAGCCGTTGTTAATAATATAATTAATAATCTTGTCGCTAACTTTATTAATTATTATAGCGCGGCGATAATTAAAGTTTGCGCCACCGGCAGCATTAAGCTTATAATCTTGCTTATTATTTAAAAACAACTTTTTTTATTTAGTTTAAAGCAATATTAAGTCGAACAATATAAAATATTTTTTATAAAAAAAATTTATTTTATTAATTAACTTTAAATTTATTTAGTCGTATATATTACGCAGTAAAAATTAAATAATTAGCTATATATTAACCTTTATTAAAAAAAGCTTTTTAACGTTAAAATAATTAATTTTATATATTTTTTTATTTATTTATTTAAACAAAATTAATAAATTAGCTTGTTTTAATATTAGCTTAATAATAAACTTATGTTTATTTTTATTAAAAAAAACGTTTATATTAACCGGCAGCTTATACTTTTTAAAAATAAAAAAATAATAAATGTTTATATAAACATTAAAACGTGTTATAAATAAAATATACTTTATAATTTATTTAAGTTTTATAACCTTAAAATCTTAGTTTTTTATTAATATTATAAATATATCGGCTTGTTTTATAATTATAAACGTAAATAATAAAAACAGTAATAATATATTATTAAATATTATTATAATAAAGTTAATATAACCTTTAACTATAAATAAACCACAAGTTTTAGCACGGCTATATATATAAAAATTATTAATAATAAACTAAAACATAAAAAAACATAACTATTAATATATTTATTTTATATTTTAAACATAGGTTTTAATTATAGCTTTTTTTTTAGCTAAGATTTTAAAGCCCATTAAAACGCTGTTAAATTTTGCTAACTTTATATATACTACAATAATAAAATCAACGATATCTTGCTTTAAGTAATTAAAACGTTTACGGCCCTTAGTAAAAAATTAGCGATAAATAAATTCAAGCTTTAATTAAAAACAAAGCAAGCTTAAAATAATAATAAACTAGCAAGTATAAGCTAACAATAAATAGTTTTTAAAATAATAAAGCAGTAATTAAAAGCGCTTTTAGCCCGGTAAAAAAAATTAAAAATAAAGCTATTAAATATAAGCTAACTTGCCTTAATCTATAAAAATATTATTAATAAGTAATATATACATTAATTTAAATATACTTTAATACTTAAAATATACTAGGTTAAAAAAGCGTGATAAAATAAAGTTAAAAATAAAGCTTAAAAACTAAAAAGCTAGTTTTTTATTATTAAGGCCTCATTAAAATACGTACGCTTTAGCTTTAATATTAATAAGTTTTTTTTTTAATTCATGGCACATTTTTAAAGTCTAGTAATAATAACGGCTATAAATAACAATATTAAAGTCGAAAATATTACTAAAATTACTTAATTTAACTATTTACTGCTTAATATAATAAAATCGATAAAATTTATAAGCTTTCGGTTTATAAAATCTCAAGTTTTTATCTTGTTATAATATATCGTTAATATAATAAAACGTTAAAATAATTATAATAACATTTTTGTCCGGAGGTATAAAATAATAAACGCCGCTATTTATATTATTAAAAAATTAAAAAGCTTTAATCGTATTATTAAAGTTAAATCTATAAAAACTAAGTATAATAAAAAATATATTCGTTAAATAATTATGTTTTTCTTTAAATAAACTAGCCGAAATTACGTATAGCTTAATTAAAAACTAATATAAATTATAATAAACGTTAAAGCCATTAATAAAAACTAAAATCGGGCAAAATTTAATAAAAATTATAAAATTATTTAACTTTTTAAAAGTTTCTCGGCTATATATATTAAGCTTTAGTTTACCGCGAATAAAATATATATAATATATTAAAATAAGTTAGTTATAAATAATAACCTAGTAAATAAAAAAAATATAGTTTTTTATTTTAATAGTATATTTATATTTAAGCATGCTCGCTTTTAAACTTTTATTTATAACACTAAAACTTAAATTATTTATAATCTCTCTTTAATAATAATTAATTATAATACCGATATTTTTAAAGTTTTAAATAATATTTTTTTTTAAAATATAATTAAAGCTTATATTTAAAAATAATTTGTTTTTTTTTTATAAAATAATAATAGCTTAGCTAATAAATAAATAAAAAAAATAAAAATATTAAGTCGTTTCTCGATATAAATAAACAGCTTTTAAATTTAAAAAACAATTTTTTTTTTCTTTATATAATAATTAATATAATAATTTTTTTTAACACTATATACGCGATTAATATATATTATATTTAAGTTATTAATATTAATAATTTAGTATTTATATATTATATTAATATAAACATAAAAAACAAAATTAAATAAAAAAATTAAAGTTAACCAAGTTTTATTTTTAATAAAAACGTAAGCAAATTATCTTAAAATAATTTAAATAAATAAAGTTTAGCTATAAAAATAAAAAAGTTTAAAAAAATTATTTATAAAATAAATTAATTTTTTATATATAATAAAAACAATATTAAATTATATAAAAGTTAAAAAAATATTAATAAAATTAATAATATAAAACTTTAATATAATAATTTTATTAAAAACATTTTATTTTTATAGCTTTTATATCGCTTTTTTAATTAAAAACTTCTTAACGTTTAAAAAAATTATAGCTTTTTTTATATTTATTAAAAAAAACTATTTAAAGATATAATTTTTAAACGTTATAAGCTAGCTTAATAGCATTATAATATTATTAATAATAATATTTTTATCGTTATAATTTTAAATTAAAACTATAACCTCTTAAAACGTAGTATATTTAGTTTAGTTTATGTTAAAAATATAAGCATAAAAACTAAAAGCTAGCTAAAAATTAAAAATCTTCAAGAAAATATTTTAATAATAATATATAAGCTTAAAAATATTTTTAATTAGTTTACGCTATAGCTAAAATAATAAAGCCCGAAAAATAAATTATTTAAAAAAAACTATAAAAAGTTATTTAAGCTTAAAACTTTTATTAAAAGCTATTAATTAAAAATATAGTTAAGTTTTTTTTTCGACCAGCTTATTATAATTTTACGCAGCTATAAGCTTTTGTTTATTATATTTAACTAAAAAAAAATCAAGTTTATTAATATAAAAAAATTCTTATTTAATAATATTAATATTAAAAATATTTAAAATAATTAATATTTAATAAATAATAAAAAAAAAATATAAATATATAATAAAAATATACTTTTATTATTAAGCTAGCTATTATTATTATTTATATATTTAATAATAAAAATATTATTAACTTTAGTTTTAACTTTAGCTTTAGCATTAATTTTAATATCGGGTTTAATTATTAAAATATTATTATTAATATTATTATTATTTTTATTACTTTTATACTCGAAATAAAAGTTAAGTTTATTAAAAAAGCAGCTCTCGTAAAAAACTTTATCTCGACAGCAAAATTATTTTTTATAGCGTGCACGCTATAAAACGTTAATACTTTTATTAAGTTTAGCTTAAAGCATTATATATTTTTTACAAAATATAATAAATTATTATTAAAATAAAAACTATTTAAAAAAACTTTTTATAATAATATAAATAAAAATATAATAAAATAATAAAATTATAATAATAAAAATTAAAAATAAATAATAAAAAAAACAGGTTAATTTTAAAATATAAAAAATAAAAATAAAAATTTTTATAAAAAAATAATAAAAAGTATAAATAAAATATTATTTAAGTGTTAAAGTTAGCTCATTATTATTTTTTTAAATAGTTGTTAATATTTAATAAAGCGTTTAATAATTATATAAAGTTTAATATAACAGCTAAAAAAGCTATAAATATATTTAATTTTTTTAAAATTTTATTAGCTGCAGCATTAAAATTAAAATTAAAATTAAGCCGTTATAATAAATAATTAATATTAATTTTATAAATTGTTTAGTTATACCTGCAGCTTTTTTATTAAATTTATAGTTAGCAAGCTACTACACTTATTTACTACGTTTACGTATACTTTAAAAATAATAAAATAAATATAAACATTAATTTTAATCACAAGAGAAAATTTTTAAACTTATAGTTTAATGCGCAAGCATATTTATATTATAATATAGCGGTATTTTAATACACGCACTCTTGCACCTGTTAAACTTAGAGGTTTTTTGCCACCACTTATACTTTTTTTTACACCTCTCACCTCTACACCTCTCACTTCTGCACCTTTACACTTTTCTTTTACATTTTTCTTTAATATAAACCTTTAAATTTCTTCGCCGTAAATATTATTGCGTGAGGTTTAGCCGTCCGTTTTTTATACTTGATTTACTTAACTTTTTTATTATTTTATTATTAATACCCCTTTATTTTTTATATTTTTTATTTTATTTTACCTGCGTATTTTAAGCGATATTAAGTCGTTAAAAGCGAGGTCGCAACAAAAAAAACCAGGCTATTACTGCTAATAAAACTACTAGTTAAAGCTAAAACACTTTTTAATTAAATAATTAAAGTTTTATAACTCGGTTTAAAGTTTTATCCCGGCAAACATAAGTGCTTGCTTTAATTATTAAAGCTTTATAATTATAAATTCTTATTATAATAAGCTTTTTTTTTGCTTTTACTATTAAACTATTATATTACTCGTTAAATATTATTTTTTTTAATATTTTTTAGCCCGGCCGTAGTAGCTTAAGCCGATTATTAATATCTAGACCTAGTTTTTAAGCAAAACCTTTAAAATTTAAATATTAATCTTTAGCTAATATTATAAGTTTACTTTAATAATAATTATAACTTCGCTAATAAAAAAACAGCGTAATATTAACCTTTAATTAATTAAAGCTTAAAAAAGCGCTATTTAATAAGCTAAAAAATATAACTAAAATTTAAATAAACATTTAAATTAATTATTTATTTTATTAATTATTTTTTTTTATAGTTTTAGTTTTTAAAGCTTTCGTGCATTATATAAAAGTTATTTTTAAAAATTATTTAATAATTTTTTTAAATATTTTTCTGCCGTAAATTTTTTTTTACTATTATAAAAATAAAATTATTAACTATATATAATTTAAATACCTTAATATATTTTTTAAAAATATAATCTTAAAAACTTTAAAAATAATTCTCGTTTAAGTTTTAGCGTATAAACTTCGATTTATTATTAAGCAATATATTTAAGTATTAAATTAATTAAGAAAAAATTTCTTTAGCTATTTTTCGAATTTTATTATTTAATTATTTACGCGTAAAAAAATATATTAATAATTAAAGTTATATTTAATTTTAAAAAACTTATTTTCAAGGTATAATAATAATAACGCTTTAATAATATTGCCGCTAAACTTAGTGCGTAAAATATTATACCTTAGCTAATTATAATAAAATAGCTCGATAAAACTATAAAAATATAATTAATAATTAAGCTTAATATAAAATATTATTATAATTAATTTATATTTTATAAAAAAATTTTTATTTTTAATATTATTTATAAAATTTTTAATAAATATAATTTTAAATTAAATAATATTTATATTTTTTAATAATTATATTTAAATTAATATAATAATTAATAGTTAAAAATTTTTTTTATTTAAAGCTTATATATTTAATATTAAAAATATATTAAGTTTAATTTTAACGTTTTTTAATTAGCCGTTATTATTATCGACATTAAAAATAAAAAATAATATTTATAAGCTTAATAAAAATATTAAGCTATAATAAAAGCTTAATTAATAAAACTTATATTTAACGCTATTTAAAGATTTTTTTTTAATTTTTTAAATTAAAATAAAATATTTAATAATTAATAAAGCTTAGCTTTTTTTTTTATTTATTTAATATTTTTAACTTTAATACTAATAATATTTTAATATATTTAAAGTAAATATTTTTATTTTATTTTTTATATTAATTTTTATTTATTAATATTAATAAAAAAATAGTTAGCTATAAAAATCAAAATTTTAAAATAAATATTATTAATATATATTAAAGTTTTATTTTCGAGTAATAATTTATTAATATTAATAAAAATATTTTTTATTAAATTAAAATAGCTTTTAAGTATTATAAAATAAATAAAATAAATATAACTTTTAATAAATATATTTAATATAATAAAAATGTTTTTTTTTTATTATTAACTTATAAGTTTAGCCTGCAATATTTTTTGCTAAATATATTTGTTTAAAAGTTTTTAGCTATATTATTAGCTAGTTAAAGTAGTTAAAATATTTCTTCGTATAAAAAAAAAATAATTTAAAATAAAAAACTTTTATTAATTATTATAAACATTTTTAAAATTAATATCGGAGTAAATTTTTTATTGCTAATAATTTAGTATATAATAGCTTTATTAAAATTATTTATTATTATTATTATTTTTTCGGTAATAATAACGTTTATAATTTATTTTTTTAAAAATTATTTTAATATTTTGCTGCTAGCTTTAAAGTTAATAATAATATTAATATTAAAAGCTAGAATATTTTTAGTAGTTTTAGTTTAGTTATTAAAAATATATTATATATAAGCTATAAAAAGTATAAGCTATATAGCTATAATAATATACTTGAATATATAAAATAAAATATATATATATACTTTTCTCGTAAATAATTTAAAAAAAATTCTTTTTCTTTTTAAGCTTTAGTTTTAAAATATACTTACTTATGTTTTTTATTATTATATTTAACTTAAAGAACTTCTTAGTTATTTTAACAATTTTAAAGCTTTTATTAAAAAATTACTTATAATATATTATTTTAAAATAATACTTGTTTATCGACTAATAATAAAATTAATAGCTTAACTAAAGGATTTTTTTATTATTAAATAATTAAATTAAAAAATATTATAAAATTAATTTAAAACGCTTATAAAAAATAGTCGAAAAATTAATTATAGTTTAAACTTTTATTCTTTAATAATAAAACTATTAAATTTATCTTAATAAATATTGCAGTAAATTAACGCTAACTTGTAGGATTTACAAGAATAATTAATATAATAAAAATATTATAATGGTAATTTACGTCGATTTTAAACTTTAGCTATATTTAAATCGAAGAGAAAACGTAAAGCATAAAATCAACAAACTATAAAAAATAAAAATTCCGAAAACCTTAAATTATTTAAATCTTTTAATTCTAGATTTCTTTACTTACGTTATTTATATTACTTTTGTTATAATAATAATTATTTTAATTATATAACGTTACCCCTAAGTTATTAGTTTTTCTAGGATTATTATAATTAAAATTTAAGCTAAAATTATATACGTTATAGTAATAATTTTAAGTTAAATCGAGGTTATAATAATATCGACCTTAGTTAATTAATTAAGTTTAATTATTTTTATTTTAGCCTTAGCTTTAATTATAACAAGTAAATTAAATAAATTAAAGAGCTAAAAATTATATTTTAAACTATAAAATAAAAGTTTTATATTAATATAAGCAAGATTATTTATATAGTTAAAAAAATAAATTAAAAAGTTAAGAATTAATATTATATTATATTTCGGCGTAAAACTTATAAAAAATAATATTAATTAACCCACGATTAAAAAGCTTTTTTTAAATAAACTAAAAATAAAATTCGTTAATTAACTATATTAAAAGTTAATATTAATATATAAAAAAAAAATATAAAGTAGCAATAAAATTAAAACTTTCGATTATTTAATTATTATTTAATTTAAATTAAGACTTAAAATAGCCCTCGAAATAAAAAAAAAAAAGCTATAACTTATTATTTAAAACTTTTTATTTTACTTTAGCAGAAAATTTAAAATTTCTATAACCTTTTACTTATAACTAAAACTAATATAATAAATATAGCATAACAATATTAAAAACTAATATTAAATAAACAATAAAACATAAATTCTCGGAAATATTTCTAGCAAAATAATAATTAAAACTTTACCGAAAAAAATAAGAATTTTTAATAAAACTAAATATTTTAATTAATTACATTTTTTTTTAAATTTTTTAATAATAAAAATAAATTTAAACGAGAATAAAAATATATATAAATAATTTATAGCCGCGATAGCTACTTTTATTAAAATTAAGCTTTTTAAAAAAATTATTCAAATAATTAAAGAAAATTATTTAACCCTCGCTAGTTTAACTTTAAAGAAAATTAATTTTAAAACCTTTAAAAAAATTAGTCGAATAAATAATAATTTAAATTAAACTTTATTTATTATAATTATAACCGCAAAGGTTATTTTAGTCGTAATTATTTTAAGCTTAATTATAAACTATATAATAATTATAAGCAAAAAATCTAAAAAATATAAATAAATAATATATAAAATAATAATAAATTAAACTATAGCTATATTAATATAAATTATACACTTAATAATAAATTTTTACGTACTTTAGATTTTAATTTTTACGATAGTTTAAAAAATAATAAATAAGTTAATTTTTATTTAATTATTTTAAGCAGAAAAGTTGGCTTTATATATTAACTTCGCGTTGTTTTTATACTTTATGCACTATTATAATATTTAATCTTAAAAAGCTTATAATTAAAATATATATTAATTTAAACTTATATATTAAATATAATTATATTAATATAACCTTTATTTTATATTATAAATTAAAAAAAATATTTTATTGTATTTATTAATTATAGCATGCTATAAGTAGCAAATTTTTAATATATAAAGCCTTTTAAGTTAACTATTAATTAATTAATTATTATAGAATTATATAATAATTTAAGCGTATATATATTAAAATTTAGCGAGATAATTGTTTAAAAAATAATCTAGTATTATTATTATAATTAACTTTAAAAAACTAAGATATTATATTTAATTTAAGTATAAATTATTAGTTTTATAAACTATATTATAATTACTTTAAATTAATTTTACTCTGTGTATTTACGCGTGTATATAAAAATAAAAAATTTTATTAAGCATTAATTTAATTATTTAAACTTTTATATTTATAAAAAATTAAGCTTATTATAAATTTTTTTAAAATTAATAAAATTTTAGCGGAGTTTTGTAACTTAAAAAAGTTTTTTAATGCTAATAATATTAATAAATTATTTTATTTAAAACAAAATAATTTTATTATTAACTTAAAAAAAAATATAATAATTCTTTATTATTTTATTTATTTATTAGCATAAAATAAATTAGCTAAATTATATAAGTAGTTAGCTAAAATAATTAAAAATAAAAAAATATAAAAATTTACTAGTTTTACAGGCGCACCTATATTATTTATACCTAAAAAAAACAGCACTTTACGCTTTTATATTAATTATAAAAAACTTAACTTAATTATAAAAAAAAATCGCTATATACTTTTATTTATTTTAAAGCTGTTAAATAAAATTATACATGTAAAAATATTTACTAAAATCGACCTAAAAAATATATATTATTAAATACGCATACAAAAAAAAAATAAATAAAAAATAGCTTTTCGTATAAAATATAATTATTATAAATTTTTAGTTATATTTATAAGTTTATATAATGCTTTTATTATTTTTTAAAATTATATATATAAAATACTTAATAATATTTTAAATATATTTTATATAATATATTTTAATAATATATTTATTTTTTTTAATATTAAAAAAACTTATACAAAATATATATAAAACGTTATTAAAAAACTTTAAAATATAGAGTTATATACTAAGCTTTCTAAGTATTAATTTTATTAAAATAAAATTAAATTTCTTGGATATATTATTTTTAGCTAAAAAATTAAAATAAATCTGGCTTATATTTAAACAGTGAATAAATAGCTAATGCTAAATACTTATTATATGCTACAGTAATTTTTAAAGTTTTATAACTTTTACTGCTGCTTTATTAATAAATATTTCTAGGTTATAGCTTTATTATTTTAATATTTAAAATAAAACATAATTAAAATAAAAAAAGGTTAAATTTTTCTTGATATATTAGCAGTAATAGTATTTTATAAATTAAAAGCATTATTTAAAAAAGCTATTTTTTTTATTTATTTTAACCTTAAAAAATAAATATTAATAAAAACCGACGCTTTAATTATAGCGTTAGCGAAAACCTTATTTTAAAAAAATAATCGTAGTTAATAGCGCTTTATTATATTTTATTTTCGTAAATAAAACAAATATAAATTAAAATAAAGTACGCTAAACTAAAAAATATATATTATAATAAAATATTTTAAATATTAGTAGTATTATTTATAAAAAAATAAGCTGTTTATTAAAATATTAATTAATTATAATAATTTAATAAAGTTTATAAAAACTTTTAAATTAAATAATTAATAAACTTAATAATATATTAAATTAATTTTTTATAACTTTATTATTAAATATAAACTAGGCAAGCAAAATAAAGCTAATTTTTTTTTGCGTTGTTTAAATTATATGTAAAAAAAATATAAAATACTTAATCTGCTTTTAATATTAAAAAAAAAAATTATAGTTGCGCAAGTTTTTATAAAAAAAGCTTATTTAAAAGTATTAGTTAGTAAAATATGCGCTACTTGCTAATTAACTATTTAAAAAGTATTTATATAAGCAGTTACGCGCTCGCAAGCATAAATAGCTGCAGATATTAAAGCAATTTAAAATTTAAATATATTAACTTCGCTTTAAAATATAATTTAAAATATTTAACAAAAAAACCTTAAATATCGTATAATATATTGCTTAATCTAAAATAAAGCGAATAATAAACTTTAATAATTAATTAAAAAATCGTTAATTTATTATATAAATAAAGTTTATATATTTTTTAAAAAAATAATATACTTTTAATTAATTAAGCTTTATTATAATAATTTATTAATAAAATATTTTAGTTAAAATTAAACTTTAAATTTATTAACACGCAAGTTTTATTAAAAAAATATAAAATAAAATATATAAAACTATATAAAAAATTATATAATATGCTTTAAAACAAAAGTAAAATACTACTGAAAATATAATAAACTTAATATACTGCTTTTATTAAATAAACTTATGCAAAAGTTATTAATAAACTTTATTATTAAATTATTAAAAATATTTTATAATAAAAAAATAATTAATATAATATTAATTATCGTAGACCGATTTATTAAAATTACGCACTTGTTTTTAGTTAATATTAAAATAACTTTAAGTATGCTAGCAAAACTTTTCTATCGAGAGATTAAATATAAATATAATAGCTTAACAAGTATTATATTTAATAAAAAATTAATATTTATAAGTAATTTTTAATTAAAATTATATTATTACACTAAAGTTAAATAATATTATTTGGTCGTATTTTACTTTAAAACTAATAAATAAATAAAGCAAATAAACTAAATAATTAAAAAATACTTAAAATATTTTATAAATAATAAAAAAACTAATTAGCTATAATTATTATTAATAATATATTTTGTAATAAATATAGCAATAAATATATTTACAAGCAAGTTTTTTTTTAAAGCTTTATATAGTTATATATTAAAATTTTATTTATTTATTAAAAACAATTTTATATTAAAAAAAGTATTAGCAGTATATAATTGTTTAAATAAATTATAAAACTTTTACGATAAATTAATAAACTAATAATAAATTATTAATAAAGTATATTAAAAATATTATAATTAAAAATATTAGCTAAAAATATATAAAACTAATTAATTAATCGTATTATTAATTTAAAATTTTAAGCTTAAATATTTTAAATTATTGCTTAAGTTTATAAGTTTATTTAAAATATTAAGCTAAATTAGTTTATAAATATATCGTTTAGTACTTTTAGTATAATATATTTGTTTTTATAATATATTTCTAGTTTAATTACTAAAGCTTTAAAATATAAATACGTATAATAATTTATTTATACTTAACTTTAAAAATAAAAATAATAAATAAAAAATAAAGAATATAATAAAACAATAATAATATAAAAATAAATTATATTATAAAATTAAATAAAAAAAATAGCCTTTAGAATATAATTAATAAATATTAGCTATTAATGTTATAGCACTAAAAGTTATTAAAATATTTAAAAAACAGCAGAGTAAAAAAAAAAAAAAATATTTTAATACTAGTAAAAATTAATATTAATTATTTTAAACTAATAATAAAACTTAATTATATTTTTATTAAACTATTAGTTTTAATTATAAACTATTTAAATAAAAACTTTATAATATTATATATATATTATTTTTTTTAAATATATAATAAAAATTAAATTTATACTTTAAATATAAAAATATTTACGCTTAATTATTAAGCTTTACGCAGAAAATATATAATATAACTACTTTTTAAAAAAAAAAAAATTTATATTTATTATAAAACTTATTAAATTTTTTTAAAAAGCCTTATTTAATTTTTTTTTAATAATATTTTTTATTTTTAAATAAAACGCTGATATAACCACGCGCTAAATAAAAAAACTAAGATTAAGATATTATATTCGCAAAAAAATTTATTAAAAATAAAATACTCGCGTATTAAAATCTTATACTAATTAAAATATACTTTAAAATATATATAAATTAAAAAAAACTTACCGTATTAATAAATAAAAATTTAAAGGTTAAATGCTGTAATAAATAACGCTTATAATAAATATACTTATAATTAACGCAAAAATTTTAGCTATAATATTAAATTATAAACTATAAATAAAATAAATATAAAATATTTTAATATTTTATACTTTACTAATAAAATAATAAACTGTATAATAAATTAAACAAAACTAAAAAAAAAACTTTAATAAATAAAATTAAAATGCTGTAATTTTAATATAAAAAAGTTTTAAAGCTTATATAATTAGCTCGTTATTTTTATTTAAAACAATTTAGTTATTATTATTTACTTAAATATTAAAAGTAGTCGAGCTTTATTTAATAAGTTCGCATAAATAAATAATATTAAATTTAATTATAGCTAAAAACTAAATTTAATTAATATAATAAAATTAAAATAAAATAAATATAAAAATATTTATAAGCTTGTAAATATTATAACCGATAATATAGTTAATATATAAAAATAAGGCGAAATTTTAAAAACTATAAGCTAAAATTAAAAAAAAAGCTTTGCTAAAATTAAAAGCTTTTTTTATATAACTAAAACAACCGCAATATATTTATAAACCACGCATAATTAAAAGGTTTTAGCAGTAATTATATTTTTTATTTTTTATTTTGCTTAATATTTTATGCTTTTTTTTTTTTTTTTTTTAAATAAATACGTTATTAATATAATTAATAAAAAAATTAACTATAAATAATATATAATTAATAATATTAACAAATAAATAAATATATTTATTAAAAATAATATTAACGCTTGTATTATTAGCATTAATATTAGCAGTAATATTAATAAAGCTAGCAAAAATAATTTTAATGTTAAAATTAGCATTAAAAATATTAGCAGCATTAATATTAGCCGAAGTAAAAATAAAAAAATTAAAGTTTAAAATAGTCTTAATATTATTAAAATCTAATTTTAAAAGTAAAAGTATAGAACGCTTAACAAAAAAGTCGCAACAAAAAATTAATAAATAAAAACTACGGCCATAACCGCTGCTGCTACTGCGACCGCGACCGCTATACGCAGCACTTTTTTTAAAAGTTTTAAAAAGCATAATTAATATTAATATAAAAAATATATAATTAAAAAATAAAAAATAAATAAATATAATTAAATAAAGCAGAGAATATAATATAAAGTAGTGCTAAAAACTTAAAATAAGCAGCGGCTAAAAAAAAAAAAAAAAAAAAAAAAAAGAAACCTTAACTTAAATTAAGAATTAAATACTTTACTAAGCAAGCGTAAACAAAAAGATTTTACTATAAAAGCGGTATAAAAATAAAATAATAAGTTATATTAATATAAAATATTAAAATATTTTATATATTATATAATACTTTATTATATAATTATTATTATTTAAAATATATAATTAATTTTATAATAAAAAGCTAAAGCTAGCTTATTTAAAAAAAAAAATAATTATTATATATAAGCTATAAAAAGTATAGGCTATATAGTTATAACAGCATACTTAAATATATAAAATAAAATATATATATATATTTTTTTCGTAAATAATTCAAAAAAGATTTTTTTTTTTTTTAAGCTTTAGTTTTAAAATATATTTATTTACGTTTTTTACTATTATATTTAACTTAAAGAACTTTTTAGTTATTTTAATAAAATAATATTTTTAATATATTTTTTAAGCTTAATAATAATACCGAGATTTTTAAGCAAGATTTTAATAATAACAATAATAAAAAAAACTTATTTACTTAAGTTTTTAATTGCTTTCGACTTTATTAATATTTTTTAAAAAATATTTAAAACTTAATAAATATTTTATATTAAAATATTAATTATATTAATTTATAAGCTTAAGCTTAAGCTTTTAAAATGTTTTTTTCGTTTTTTTACGCGCGAAAAATAAAAGCTTTTTATTATTTAAACATTTTTTATATTTAAGCAATTTTTTTATTTAAAAAAAATATTTAAAAATATTTTTAAATATATATACTTTAAAAAAATTTGTTTATATTATTAAGTTCGGCATAATAGCTTAAGTTTTAAAATAAGTTTTAGCCGGTTTTTTTATTTATAATATAAATATAAAAAAATTTTCGCTTTATTATTTATAAGTTATAATAATTAATTATATATAAATTATTTTTATAAATTAAAATTATATTTATAAATATAATATATTAATTAAAATATAACACAATAATTATAGAATATATATATATTTAATAAATTTTAGTAAATAATCTACTAAAATTACGCTAAAATAAAGCCAGAAGTACTTTCCTACTAAATTTATATGCAGTGCTACATCTAGCTTAGCAAGTTTAACAATCTTTGCAGACGCAGCAACTCTTATAACCCTTGCGCAAGACTTGCAGTCCTTGTACAGGCCTTGTTAGCGCCCTCAGATTCCCGCTAAGGTACCTGACCGTGATACCATGCCCCACCCCTTAGCGAACCACACCCCTTAGCAGAACAGCCAAATCTAATGCATCTTATACAAATTACACTTAGTTCAACAATTTATAAAAAATTAGCTAATAAGTTAATTAATTAATAAAATAACTTATTAAATAATAAATTAATTAATTAATTATTAAATTAAAGCAGAAAACGCGATTAACGCTTTAATCGTGTGTAAATATTGCGTAAAATATAATTTATTTTAATTAATTTATTATTTTTTTTATTTTTACTTTTATTATTAATAACTTTATTTTTAGCTTTATTAACGGCTTTTAAATTAATATTTTCTAAATATTAATCTCTAGCTAGTATTTCTATTGTCGTTATAAATTTTTTATTAAAATTAAAGATTTTTTTTTTTTTTTTTTAGTTATAGCTGCTTTAGTTTAGCCTTTAAGCTTTTAATTTTATAATTTTTTATAATAAGCTTAAAAAACTACTTTTTAAAGGCTAAAAATATTTTTTTATACTTTAGCCGAGTGTTTAAACTTTTTTTTTATTAAAATTTTATAATTTTTTACGCTATTTTTAATGTTTTAAATATTTTAAAGTTATTATTTATAGTTTTAAAAGTCTTAAAAATTATAATATATTTTTTTTAAATTTTTAAGTAGTTTAAAGTTTTTTAGCGGCTAATTAATTAATTTTTTATTATTTTAAAACTAAATTTAATATTTTTTATTATAAAAACGTTATTTTAAGCTTTATTATAACACTTAATAAAATTAATTTTATTAACAAGCGCTATATCGATTAAATTATTTAATTTCTATAAATATTTTTAATATATAGTTTTTAAAACGTTATATAACTTATTATTTAACAGCTAAAAACCGTATAAAATATAAATAAAAAAAAATATAGCTATATATTATTAATATAAAATAAAACTATAAAATTATTTTTAAAATAAAAGTTAATATATAGTTTATAATTTTTTATTTAAAAAAAATCGTAAAAATAAATAAATTATATATATAAAAATATAACTTTTATATTTATTAAAAATTAAAAATATAATATTTAAATTATTTTTATTGCGGAGTTTATAAACTTAGAGTATAAAAATATATTTTAATTAAAATTTAATTATTTTATTATTTGTTTAGCTTTTCTTAATATAAATAAAGTATTAATTAGCTATAAATTAAAATTTATCGATAAATTATTATACTTAAAGATTTTTGCTTTTAAAAATAATAATAAAATTTAAAACAATACTTGCAGCTAAAATAGCCTCGATAAAAAAAAATTAACCGCGCTTTTAAAAGCTTTTAAAAATAATTTTTTTAGTTTTTAAAAACCTTAAAACTAAAAAATCGAGCTTTATAGCTTAATTAATTAATTAACTAAAAAAAAAGCTATTTAAACTATTTACTATATTAAAACTAGCTATAATACCGCTTTTATTAATATTAAACGTATATTTTAACTTAATTTAACTAAAATTTTTTTAATAATTAAAATATTAATTAATTAACTTAAAAATAAAGCTATTAAAGCAAGCGGCCTTTTATTTTTTTTTAATTTTAATATATATCGATAAATTTCGGCTTTTAAACTTATTTATTTAATTAACCTTTAAAAAAACGTTATAACCCTGCTTTTTCGCTAATATTAATGTTATAGCTTATATAATATTATATAAAAAAATAAATCTTAAAGTTTTTTAATATATTATTTACTTCGTAATATTTTTTTTTTGTTTTTTAAATAATAATTATTAAAAGTGCGTAGCTTTTGCGCGCGAGAGTTTTTTTTAGAGTTTATAATATAAAATAGCTTTTAAAACGCCGTATTTTTAAATAACTTTATTTAAAAATAAACTATTATTAATTATATTAAACGCAGTATTTACTAAAGCTTTTTTATTATATAACAATATCGCAATAGTTTTATTTTTAGTTAAGTTAAATATTATTAAAAATAAATTATTTATTTAAATAAGTTTAATATAATTTAGCTTTAGTGCACTTATATTACACTTTTATAAATGCCGGCTTTTTATTAATTGGCTATAAAACAACTAAATAAAGCTAATCTATTAAAAAAGCGCTTTTCAGCAGTATATTTTATATAAAAAAGGCTTTATTAGTAGTTAATTTCTATATAAGTCAATTAGGTGTAATTTATATGGGATGCATTAGATTTGGCTGTTCCGCTAAGGGGTGCGGTTCGCTAAGGGGTGGGTCATGGTATAAAATTCAGTAACAGGAGATTCCACATATGAGTTATGCTGTGAATTCAGCGCCATGTACTACGACTTGCTAATACACTCACTTTCTCTTCATTTTAGATGAAGCTGCTCAGATCTAAGACACTCGGCTAACCGTTCTGGTTTGAGGCCCTAGGAGTGTTGTATAGAGACCAGTTGACTCTTCAAGTGACTAAGAGTCTTTTGGATAATTAAGTGGTCAATGCGCTCATGGAATGTTTTCTCATATTGAGTTGTTCTCCAAACCCTGTATTCCGCCCTTGTAATACTCAGTCGCATAGCAGGTTAGTAAAAAGGGGTCAGTAGCTATAAAGGTATATTGGTCTCTTGTTCCCCAGGTCTTCTAAGATGGACTTGGGAGGGATAGCCTGAATATATAGATGAAGGCTAGTAGGTAAACACCAGGGTGTTACCAAGCCATCTGACACTTAGTAACCTAGGTACGCTGAGATAGATTGTACAAGTAGTTAGGAGTACTCAATGCCTTGAAGACCAGTCAGATAACGTTCGGTTCAATACTGTCGCTGCATTTTAAACGTCTCAAGCAGTGACCTCGGTCGTGTCGTTTGTATCAAGCCACTTGGCGAATGCCTCAGGCATTCTATCGCCTGAGACACTGAAATCTTTGAGAAATGCGTCAACTTCATCCATGTCTTCATCTGTAAGTTCCACCTCGTGGATATTCTCCTTGATACGGTCCAAGCTAGCGGCGCCGGGGATAGGAATGATCTTGGGCATGCCGGGTCGCTTGGAGAGAGCTACAAGCCAGTTGATGGAAAATCTGTCCAATATAGGTGGTCAGTAAAATGAAGTTAACGTGAAGACGGTTGACATTAGAAGGGCATTGGCGAGGGTATACGCGGGATAAGAGGCAGAGGGGGAACGAAAGCCAGATACGTACTGCGCTGGGGTACAACTCTTTTTGGCTGCCCACTCCTTGACTTTCTCGACGAGCTTGAAATTGGCATCGAAGTGCTCAGCTTGGAGGCGCGGCACCGCCCTAAATAGCTCATACATATCTTCTGGTTTCTGGACTTTGCCTGTGAGGAATCCTCTCTGTAGCATAGGTGTTAACGAACAAAATTCAGAAATGATATACTTGGATTATTAAGAAGGGGCGATGTCGCTCGATCAATCCGGCTATTGGGTCACTTACACCGAGGGGAGAGTAGGCAAAGATGGGGATGTCGAGTTCAGCGCATGCCTGACAGATACCGTTGTGAAGGGGGTCGGTATGGAAGAGAGAGAGTTCTATCTCCACACCGACAACTTTCACGACTTTTGCTGCCTGCCGAATGCTGTTCGCATTCACCTCGCTAAGGGTCACGCCGCCAATCTTCCCTTGTTTCACGTAGCTGTCGATGACGCGTAGCGACTGAATATACTCGGCTTGTGTCGTTCGTCGAGCCATCTCCCACGTGTCGATCTTGCCCTTGTCTCCAATGAGCTTGAGGCAGTTCTCGATGGATTCACGAGTATATTCAGGGCTATTATCGACCGCCCTTGGGAAACGCAACCCACCCTTGATGCTGATAACCACCCTTCAACAAGTTAATACCAATCTCAATGAAAATGCTCAGCTACACCAAAGACTTCGTCGACAGAAAGTCCTAATGAGTTGGAAAACATAAAACTCACTTATCGGCGTCCTCAGGATATTTCTCGAAATACTGCTTCAGCAAGGTCAAGGAGTTATCCTCAGGCGTGCCATAGAATTCGCCGCCATTCAAGAAGTTGGCGCCGGCATCGAGAGCCGCTTTTATCATAGCAATCTTGTCATCCACTGGGATAGGATTCTGGCGAGGTAGATTCAGACCTGGAGGCGTCAGTATACGCCTTTAGGCCTTTTAATGGAGATGTGTAGATTTGACCTACTCATCAACCCATAGCCGATGTCTTTGACGTCCTTTCCTGCAATCTTGTAAGTCATCTTCGGAGGGAAAAGTATGGCTCAGATTCGGATAGTAAATTCCAGGTATGTAGGTTAAGAATGTAGAGCCACGTTTCTATACTGTTGGAAGGAGATGATGATGGGAAGATACAAGTCAGTCAAGCGGTGGGAGCATCTCATCTTTATATGCCGCTGACCTTGACGTACATTATCACATTATTACGGATATAAGGACGCAGAAATACCGACAGACAAGCACACGGAGAACTGTTCTGCCCGAGTGTAAAGAGCGAGATCATGAATCAGCTAGTTATCCAGCCCGTGCTTCTCAGAATCCGAGGCCATTATTCGGGGTGATGTAGGTACTCGTTACAACGACGTATCTGGGGGCGCCATTCGGTCCCCACTCAATTACAAGGACTCAGCTTAGAGAAAAGACAGGTAACAGCTATTTTAATACTCACCAGACGTTGCGAGAGTGCATTTTCTCGAAATCGACGCAGCTCTGTGGAGGTATTTTCTACAAATATGTCAGGCAGGAGTCGACGACCTTAGCGGAGAGACCGCTATAGCGGCTAGTCTGTATGCGGCTTAGGAACAGCCCTATCATGGGAAGCTAGTATGCGCTATACCTAGAATAGTTTCTGCTCTCCTACTGGTCAATCACACCAAAGTCCCGTACTTACTTACCCACTATACTGCCTAATACAGAAGCCCAAGCTGGGGGAAGGAGCCGAAGATTATTTGCATACCTACCGGTAGTCTATTTCTGTCTCACTTCTGTACATGTAGCTACTACTACCGAGCTAAGACACCTACCAAGCTTCGCATTTCGGCTCCCAGCTACCATATACACTGCTACGACTACCTACTACTTCGTCTTCTCTCTACATAAAAGTCGGTTAGGCGGGCGGGCTGCCTATCTGTCTGTGCACAATTAGCACACGTTGAACGAGTGCCGGATTGTTCGGTATCTGCCATTGGAGCGTCTCACGGTGGTACGATAGATACACCTTAGCGCATACTGCAGTACTGTAGGTGCCACGGCAGATAGATACCATTCCAGCCATGCCAATCCGGGCGCTCGACGCAGTCTTTGGCTATACCGGGCAGTAACCCGGCACCGCTTCAGGGTTCTTGCTGCAGGTGCCTCGACCTTCTGGCGTCAGTCGGCGAGAGCTTGAATCGGAGTGAATCGAATTGATCGAATCGAACAGGTCGGATGAGACAAGGCAAAGCAAAGCCAGACCCGAACCACCTAAACGAACCAAACTTCGACTCGCTCGGGCTCGCTTGCTGCCGCCACCACCATCATCACCACTACCTCCACCTGTCGCCACTGCCCGCTCCTATCGCTATCGTTTCCTGCTACCGGCCACTGTTACCGTGACCTTGGCTCTGGATATCGATCATGGCGGCCGGTGAAGACCTTCCCAGCCCGGCCAACCCGCCGTCACCACTGACGCTGAGGAGGACGGTATCCTCGCAGTCGGAATTAGAGGCACACCAGGAACCACCGCTGTCGTTTTCTCTGCTTAGGGCGACGAGTTCGGCCACGTCGGTGTCTGGGCGACAGTCTACACAAGACAGACTCAACGATATCCTCGAGGTTCGTCTTCCCCCGCTACCAGTACGGTGCATGAAAAGCCAAGCTGCAATTAAGCTTCTGGCCCCGCCGCGCCGATCCACACACTTGCCTGATGTGATCGCAGGTCGGGATGAGATAATCTGCAGATGCGCTAGGCCTGGACCTGGACTGGACCGACAGAGTTTGGGCGAGCTGACCGTCTCACATATCGTTTAGGTTGGCAGACGACGGGCTAGTTCCATGAGCTTGCAAGGCTTTTCTCCGAGATCAAGTCCAGGTACCATCATGCCGTCGGATCGCGCGCCTCCCTTGTCCGATCATGTTGAGGAACCGGACGAGAGTACGAGCTTCGCTGCGACCCGGAATGCTATGAACTACCAGGCCACACAGACAACCTCGAGTCTTCGAACTCGTCAGTTGCCCTCTCGCTCCGACACAAGTCTTGCGGGTACGAATGCGAATGCGAATGCAAATGCAAATGCAAACACCGATCATTGCGCCGAAAAGAAGCATTGGCTATGGGATGCTCTGGATGGCATTTGGTCCATCGAGTTGGAGAATAAGGGCAGTGTCGCTAGAGACCACCTCGCCGTAGGTATGTCGGATGACTTCCGTCGCCTACCTATATTTACCTGCTCAGTCTCTCCGGATGGCAGTGCTGACGTGGCGTGTGCACGTAGAACGAACTTTTCTAGCTTGGATGCGGACATCTCTCGCATTCGCCTCGATCGGGATAGCGATCACCCAACTGTTCCGGCTCAACGCTTCTCTGGTTGACGATAAGAATAATCAGCATTTCCGACGCTTGGGGAAACCACTTGGGATAACGTTCATCGGTATATCGATATTGGTGTTGTTGTTAGGGTACCAGAGGTTCTACCAACCTCAACAGTGGTTAATGAAGGGGAAATTCCCGGCGTCAAGAGGGCCAATCATCTTATTATCTCTTGTATCATTTGCTCTTATGATTGTCAGCCTTGTTGTAATCGTCATCGTACAGCCACCTGACATGTGAGTAAGCTTGGCCGTGCGACAAAACGGACTCGGGCCAGCAACAAAATTGAACGAATTGGATTCACCCTCAGTAGTACAAATAAAAATATGTGATGTTGTAATGCGCTCATAGAGAGAAGCTAGTAGGTAGAGTTAAGTACTGCAATAATTACCCACATACCGGTAGGCTTCAGCTGTTTCTTAGATACCTACCCGGGTACATCAGCAGGACCTAATGTAACCGAATTGGGTGGCTTTCAATGTTCAACTAATAGATACTTACCTGGGTACTGGGTTCAGGTATCCAGCGTCAAATCAGCAGACTTACATACCTATGTAGGTATGTAGGTATTTGCAGATTTGCTATACCGTAGGACTAAGTACTTAGGTACGTACCTAGGTTAGTAGCTTGTGGACTCCAAACTGCCCGATACCACACTCAATTACCACAAATGAAACCCTCCACAGCTCACTCAACTAAGCCCAGCCCGCTGTGTAAATAGTATCTTTATTGCATTGGTCGACATCATTGCGATGATAGGTCTTTTCAGAAGAGACAATCTACGGTAAGGAAGGATGTCGCCGCTCACGCAAGCGGTGGACGTCCCCGCCTTTGCAAGCACACAGCTGGCTTTGCTGGACGCAGAGCTCCAGAGCGAGCTGCAGGAGACGAGCGGTCTCATCTCCAACACGAGTCCCACCGCGCTACAGCGCGCTGGCCTCGCCATCACCAATCTCGTCGTCTCGTCCCAACGCACGGGCTTGGGGGGACGAACCGTCCTCGAGCTGAGCCCAGACAGCGCCACGGCCGGTGCTGCGGGCGAGCTTCCCGAGCACGGCGTCCGAACCGGGGACATCGTGCTGGTGTCGGAACAGCCCGCCGGCAGCGCCAAGAAGCGAGAGATTAAAGATCTCGAGAAGAAAGGCGCTCGGGGTGTCGTCACCAAAATCAAGAAGGACGCCGTCGCCATTGCAGTTGACGAGGACAAGGAGGATGCCCTGTCGCTGTCCGGTCGCGTCTGGCTGGTCAAACTCGCCGACGATGTCACCTATCGCCGCATGAACCTGACTATGGAAAAGATGCAGAAGATGACCGAGTCTGAGTATAGCAGCTTCATGCGCGTGCTCTTCGGTTTGAGCAGCCCTTCGCCTGTGCCCCGCGACCTTAGCTCGGATCCAGAGTACGGGAAGATAGAATGGCTTGACCCGACGCTCAACGACTCACAGAAAGATGCCATTAGGTTCGCGCTCGCATCACGGGAGGTTGCCTTGATCCATGGGCCACCGGGAACAGGCAAGACTCACACTCTCATTGAGTTGATTCTACAGATGGTGAAGCGAGATCTCAGAGTCCTTGTATGTGGGCCGTCAAACGTATCCGTTGACAATATTGTCGAGCGCCTATCACCACGCAAGATACCCATCCTTCGGCTTGGTCATCCTGCCAGATTACTCCCCTCTGTCCTTGACCACTCTCTTGATGTACTCACGCAAACTTCGGAAGCCGGTCTCATTGTCCGCGATGTGCGTTCCGAGATGGACGCCAAGCAGGCATCGATAAAGAAGACGAAGAGCGGGAGGGAACGTAAGGCTATTTACGGCGAGCTAAAGGAATTACGGAAGGAGTACAGAGAGCGGGAGCGGAGATGTGTCGACACGCTGGTCAAGGGCAGCAAGGTCGTTCTCGCCACTTTGCATGGCGCCGGTGGATACCAGCTCAAGAACGAGGAGTTCGACGTCATCGTTATCGATGAAGCAAGTCAGGCGCTTGAAGCCCAATGTTGGGTTCCTCTGCTCGCGGCCAAGAAGGCCGTATGCGCAGGCGACCACCTCCAACTACCGCCTACCGTAAAATCTACGAACTCGAAAATCAAGCTGAAACCCAAAGAAGGGGAGACCATGATCAAGGGCGTGACCCTCGAGATGACTCTCTTCGATAGGCTTCTGTCTTTGCACGGTTCATCTATTAAACGAATGCTTACAACCCAGTATCGGATGCACGAGGCCATCATGCGTTTCCCTTCGGACCAGTTATACGAGTCCAAGCTCATTGCTGCGGAAGCGGTGAAGGGTCGGTTGCTCAAAGATTTGCCTTACGGAGTGGAGGACACGGAAGATACGAACGAACCCGTCATCTTCATCGACACGCAGGGTGGCGACTTTCCGGAGAAGAACGAGGAGGAGGAGGGCACGGGCAAGAAAGGTAGCATCAGATCACTTTACGGAGAGAGCAAAAGCAATGAAATGGAGGCGGCCTTGGTGCGGCAACATGTTGGAAAGCTCGTTCATGCCGGCGTGAAACCTGCGGATATTGCGGTCGTCACGCCTTACAATGCACAGGTGAGTGGGAACGTATTCCTAGTCGTCCAGCCGCGTTCGGCATTGACCTGATCCGCCCCTTGTTGCAATCAACAGCTCGGGCTCTTGGCACCGCTCAAGGACGCCTTCCCCGGCATCGAGCTCGGATCTGTCGACGGGTTCCAGGGCCGTGAAAAGGAGGCTGTCATCGTAAGCCTGGTACGGAGCAACGCCGAAGGCGAGGTTGGCTTTCTAAGCGAGAAACGCCGGTTAAATGGTGAGTCACGCTGACATATGCCTCCCTTCGTCCCCGAGTTACCTCAGATGTCTGTGAGTCCGGTGAGACGGGTAATGACCAATAACAGTTGCTATGACCCGGCCGAAACGGTCACTAGTAGTGGTGGGCGACTCGGAGACTGTGAAGAGGTAAGTAGTAAACCGCCTTGTCTCACCATTTATCTTTCCCTCTCAGCCGGTTGCATGACCATCCATCTGCGAGTTCTCCCCAATCTTGTCACGCACGTTGCGACTTGAAATCAGGATTTCTAACTCGTGTTCTCAACCTCCCTTGCCCCCGAATAGAGGAAGCAAGTTTCTCAGCAGCTTGATGGATTGGCTTGAGAACAACGCCGATCTGCGCTATGTCGATGCGACGTCTATGGAGACCGCATGAATTATTTAGTTCGATTATTCAGCTCGCGTCAAGGGCAGGAGCATTCATTCGCCCACGATCGACCAAGCCCGGCAGCCTTGCCGCCGCCAGCTTTCATGCAGGACTTTCGAGCCAGAATGCTCTGGAAGCAACATGTCATCTACCACTGCCGGCGCGAGTATACTATATGTACGGCTTCGTCATTGGCGGCCGATCCCCAAACCACTGGTTTAGCTGGCACCTCTAACGTGAAGGCGCATGGGGGTCCGGCCGTCGTTGACAGGTTGAAAGAGATGGTAGGGGGACCCCTTGGCAATAATTGAAACTTATGATCCGTCTCCGGATCGGCCGTAGATGCAACGTGAGTGGCTACCTAATCCGCGTTTGAGAGGTTCAGGTGGACTCGCGTCGTGCAGGGGTTGACCTTGAAGATCAGACGATGATGCCGTGCCCCCATCTCCTCCATTGGTCTGTTTCAGATCCTTGGTCGTGGGGCTCAGCAGTCGGGTGGGCTTTGATGCGATATATATGTAGGTAGGTAGGTATTTGTCTAAATCATCAATGCGTTACAGATGTTTGTCCAGTAGCTGTGCAGCAAGCAACGTACGGTCGATGCAGCCGCAAACAAAAACGTTCTTGTTCTACCTATTTACTCGCTACTGCATACTACATTACATCCACATACATACATAAATATGCAGTACTGTAGCTGTAAATATGTGGTCTGTCTACCGTAGTCTACCGTACGTAGTAATCTCTAGAAAAAAAATCAGAAAATATTTTCCATTAAACACGTGGCACAACGCCAGAACAGAGCAAGACCCAGCGTCCAACGCCCACTGTCATCGCTGGCACGTCCTGGTAGGTAGGGTAGGGAATACAGACTTCCCGGGCTGCCTACCTAGATACAGTAAAAGTGGCTTCTTTTCCTTGTCTATTCTCAGGCAGTCCTACAGATATATACAGACAGACAGACATACCGCAGCAACTAACACATACGTATATGTAGGTACATACATGCGCACATATACAGACATATGCGTGTCTATTTTACTCTACTATTAGAGGTCGTGTATTATCATTACCATTACCGTACAGTAAACGTCTTACATAAGGTACACACCTTCCGCGCAACTACTAGCTCGTCCAGTCGCAGAGCTCGCTTGTTCCCCGAAGCCCAATTCGCCGCTTCACATAATGCGCGATTACTTACCCTGCATGGACGACGATAGGGGCTAACACTACTAGTAGTACGGAGTACTGTGAGTAGGGAGCAAACTTGAACACAACAACAACAACATACTTGTGAGGATTTCGCCGTCAAGTCTAGACCCGGCATTGGAAAGCCTTTGCAGCTCACGTGTCTGTCGCCCACACACATACACAAACCGCCTGCACAAGCCAAACAATAGGATGAGAGTGTATTGTAGGGTTGAGTTAGGTAGGCTATACTAGGATAAGTTACCTACAGACAGATAAAGGGATGACCGCGCGGGGCACAAGCAACAAGCGACGGCGGAAGCGTCGGCGAATCAAGCCGCGTCCAGATTGGGGTATTAGCCGAGCCGAGCCCAAGCAAGCGAAGCAAAGCAAGTGAGCAAGCGAACAAGCGAGCAAGCGAAGCTATCTATTCCGCGCATAAGCTATCATGTTTTCTCTACTTAAACTCCGTTTGGACGTGATCGCATGAAAATAATGCAGTAACAAGGCGGGAGCAAGATTAAAAATAAATATAAAAATAAACACCAGCGTCTTGTGATCGTTCATTCGTTGTAAAGGTAGGTAACAGTAACACGGCTTCTGTTTTATCTCGGGTGCACCACACACCTCGTGGCCAGAAAGTAGGGAGAGACAGAAACAGTGATAGTGTGCAAACGCGCACACTATCAGTGTGACAGCGGCGCCTACAGTAGGTGACAGAGTGATAGAGGGATGGTTGTGACGGGGAGTTCCCAACCCATGGTCTTCTTAAGGGGGTGGTATTTTTAAACACATATTATGTACGTTGGTTGGATTTGTGATACCCTCAGAGTTCCATGCCTCGTGCGGAGATGATGCGCATGACCTAACCCTTCGACGCGGAGACATCCGTTGGTTGGTCGCTCAGAGAGAAGCCTGAAATGTTCCGCACCCTATCATACCTACTTAACCCATAGGTTAGACTATATCCTGGACAGTCTCCATATGTAGGTTAAGTATGTGTTATCTCCTGTGCACACTAGGTCTACTACCAACATACACTTACGATGATGTATGTCTCGTCTCATGAAGTATCCAAATAGGTAAGTATCTAGGCTGAGCGGTAACAGATCGAATTGTCCGTGCCCTTTCTCTGAACCCGGTGTGATTCTATATGTGTGCTCGTTCCCGCCCCATGTCTGAGGCGGGGCAGATTCTGACGAGCGAGTGAGTAGAGACAGTATAAACTGTACAGTATGATGTAGTGTTATGGAAATCTAATATAGGACTGTCCATTCCAAACATCCCTATTCGGCGCGAATTCTAGCGAAAATAAGTACCCTTGACTCCGAATGAATGGATGAATGAAATGTTATCTTCCTGCGAGTCAATGCTGCGGCTGGCATGCGTAGCATATATTACTTACTGTAGGTGCCTAATTCACTTACACAAGGAGTGATATATTTTAGCGCAGCATAGGGCCATTGGCTGGGTAGTGCAGTAAATCGACACAAATGCACCAACCATACTACCCAGTATCGTCCCCTCACGATGTGCTGCAACCCAAAGAATGAATAATCCAACCGTTCAGTGGGCATCGGACTTGGGATACGGTTTTTTCCAGTGAGATCTGGCATTACACCGGAGGAATTGGAAGGTGCCTCGACCGTCGTATCGCGGAGGATTCACTCTCATGCGGTGGTAATGTAACCGCCGCTGCGCTTACGTGCCCGTATTTATCTATACGCCTACCCACGCCTGACCTACTAGGTATATCAAAAAAAAAGGGGGCTCCTAGTGGCATCTTAGTTTAACATAGCATATGTGGAGTATCAAGTCTGCGTTTCTTTCTACAGCTGCCTGTCTGTCTATCTGCCTGTGTCAACCTACTACAGTAGTACCGCAAGCCCGCATAGACAAAGAGCTAAAACAACTGCCAAGACCCCCACCATAGTAGTCTGGTATACTAGTATCGGTGTTTAGACCTGATTGATATCTTCTCGCTTGTTCGCAGCATGCCTATAGGTTACAGTTTTGTCACCGAGTCAGAATCCAGAGGGACTTGGCGATAGTAGCTTTCGATAGCTGCTTTGGGTATGTAGGACCAATATAGGAGAACCTCGGACGGAGTGGAATACCTGTTTACTACCCTCGCTTTGGCCAGCCCTTCCTTGGCTAGACTGCAGGGAGACCCTGACAAACAATCAACTAAAAACGTAAAAGAATAAAATAAAAATAAATAAAACCAATGGTAATAAGCAGTATGCTGCCGTGTGGGAGGTGGTAGCTGTGTCCTGTACGTTACAACTCCCTAATTATAAGCGGGCATTTACTGTAAACTGAAGTTCCCTTCCAGTAGGGGGGATGCATTGAGTAGGTAGTCTAGTTAGCTGCATGTATTTATCTTTGTGGAGATCATGGATATAGCTTCAGATGTTAGCATACATGTTTATCGAGCCTTCTGACGACCTAGTATCTACGCTATGGTTAGTGCATCTCATCCTCTCGCACTTGATGAATCGTGTGGTGCCTAGTTACACTAAAAACCCGGGCGATCTCCCTCATTTGCATGATTTCCGTTCCATCCCATTTCCATTCCCAATCGTGAGTAAGTGAATGTGTTGGCCGAATCCCGGCATCCAGGTAACAAACAGTAGCGAGGACACGGACCGCTTTGTCGTCTGCACGGTACTCAGGTAAGTGTACCTACTGCATGTAGCGTCCTGCGTATTACGGTGCACCAGGTAGACTTAGGTACTTGGGTACATTGTATGTATGTAGGTATGGCAGTAGTGGTATGTGTGGCATGCAGGTCCGAGCAAGGGGTTGAGCATCCTTCTCCACAGCCCTCTCGACCGTACATACCTACTGTAACCTCTTTCAAGAGGTGAGGTTCCCTTTCTGCACCTTCGTCATCCCACCTCTTAGCACCCCCCGGTTGGTGCCCCCGGCGTCATTCTTGCTGGCTCCCCTGTCGGCTGTCTTAGATTGACCCTTTCCGGCCAACGGCGCTGGGCTGCATGTTTCATCAAGCCACTAGGACTGGCAGGACTGGCTATACTGAGCAGTAGTAGCAGCAGTATACCGACCAGGCGAACATGGCTATGGCTATGGCTATGGCTACGGCTTTGGTTATGGCTCAAGGCTTGGGTCCTGGGCTCGGAGCCTGCATGGCCGTTGCAGATAGTCCGTTGCAACGCGCGCGCAGGTACTGCACTTCTTGTTGCCTCCTCTTCCTCCATCCTCCCTTGATACCCTTTTTCATAAATGGGCCTGAGGAACAGCCCCTCCCATCCCTCCGCAGCCTGCCTTTATTACCGACTGCTATGGAGCGACTCTCTAGTGAGTAGACTGTAGCGAGTGGCATTTCTTTTTGCTTTCTGATCCGAGTTACGACAACAAACGACGACGACTGTGTCTCGTATTTACTTATTCGCATTGCTAGCGATGCGTACATGCAGAGGACTGCTGGACGATATCCTCCTACAAGCATGAGGTAGAGGACGTGTGGCATCTGGGAGACTCATGATGGGTTGTTGGTCATCAGACTCACCTGCGACTCCTCTACCCATCACCGTTTGACTCGCGTAAAGGCTCTGCCAACCTAGCAAGCACAGAGCTACCCCCCCTTGTCTTTACGCACAATGAAGCTATTCAAGTCCGCCTCCAACGCCGGTCGAAACCGGCCTGGCCGGCCACCACCACGCTCAAATATCCGCGGCAAGATTAGTGGGCCTATTCCCATTCCCGATGACGAGTTCCCCATCAGGAACCCTAGATCGAGTACAGATATAGGTCCCGAGGAGGTTCCGGAGCCGCTTGAGCCCGTCGCTGAACGGGATTCCAGGGCAGCATCGACAAACAGCGCCTTCAATGCTACCCGTGAAGAGAAGACTAGCTCGCTTGCTCAGTCCGGGCCAAGTCAAGCCTCGACCACCTCGAATCCCACACGGCGGCGTACCAACCGATCTAGTGCCCTCAGATATTCGAACCTGAGCGACGCTACTGACATGGCATCGCCTTCCCGGAAGAAGTCGACCTTCAGAGTGGCCATCGGCAGGCTCTTTGGGAAACGCAACCGGAAGCGGGGTAGTCGTTCACACTCCGACTCTGAAGCTCAGATTATCCCAACCCATGACCACCATCATAGCGTGAGTTGTCTCTTCACATTTCCCAGAACGTCTTTTGGCGCGAAGTTGTGAATGACTAAGCCTTGTGTGCTTTTAGGATCCCGTTGTGAGGGAGCGAGACTTGAGTGACCCCGAAAGCGAACCAAAACGATCAGCATCCTTGCCCATCACGGAATTCAACAAGGCACTGAGGTCGCATTCGATCGGGCCGGACGACTACATAGCTATTCACAGCGCGCGCAACTCCCTCCAGTCAGATTCAGCGTTTCTGAGAAGGAGAGCTGCGACAACCTCTGGAGGACCTATCAGTTCTCGATTACGAGATGAAGGCGGAGATGTCTTCGGCCTGACCCCGAGGCCGGCAAGCTCCCAGGGCAATGATATAGTCAATGAACATGATCCTGAATCGATTGGCCGCGCCGTGTCAGTTGACATTTTCCCGTCGCGTCGGAGATCGAGGAGCCTGTCGCAGCTACAGGACGTATCCGAAGAGCATGGACTTGTCCGGAAACGTAGTGAGGAGATTCGGTACTGGAGAGCGAGTCAAAATGCAGGGCCTTTGTCTTTGGACTCATCGGTCTCGCAACGTGAGGAACCCGACCTGACTGAGACGACTGAAACGACCGAGCGAACTGCGGAGACGAACGAGGAGAGGGTACAACCAATGCACACACCACCACAGCCATTCAATTTCGGCCCTATACACACCATGACGATCACGCAGGCCGCGAGCTTGGAAGACCGCGTAACAACACTAGAGGTGCAGAACCAGAAACTCGAGAAACTCGTTTCTCAACTCTTCCACGTGGTGCCGGGTATCGATAATTACTCTGATGCCCTCAGCCATCCGGCGTCTCTCGCTTCTCCGGCGCCCCGTAACCAATATGCGGGGACAAGTTCTGCTACTGTAGAAAAGACGGCTCATCAGAACTCATCTGTTGATGCCGGGCCTCTTCCGTCCGGTTACAGCATTTCCGAACAATCGAATATGTCATTTGAAGATGAGAAAACATTTATCGGTTCCATCCACCCATCTACGAGGGAAGCTCCGCGGCCAATATCAAACGTTACGATAAGAGGTGCAGCCAGCCTACCCAGCTTACCAAGAGATGCGTCTGGTGCATTCACTCCAGATTATTACAATACGTTGCAGGCGTTGCTCGACGCCGAGCGAGCCGCGCGCCAGGCGCTAGAATTACGGGTTACCAAGCTATCTCAGACGGTTGATATAATATCCCAAACAATACACCGACTCAATACAAACCCACCAGCGCCCATGCATGTATCAGTATTTGACCATGATGATGACGACGATGACGATATGGGCCCTCCTAGTGCGAGCATAGACGACAGTTCAGAAGCCTTCAGGACACCACAGGAAGAGCAGCCAGTTCACGACTACGGTCTGTTTGGTGAAGACACTCAAGATGAATTTGACGATGGCTCTAGGAAGAGAGCAGCTAGGGCTATCTCCCTGGGCCAGCTAACGCTTGGCAAGCCCAAACATTTGCAACAGCCTGGTGCTGGTGTTGATTTATGACTACATGGCCTGAGCCTGATGCCTGAGGCAGAATTCAGTCCGCAATTCATCTAGGAACTGGGCACTTGTGTCGAATTATATATAAGTTGTCGTCATTTCACGGAGGATCAATAGTCCTTGCACCGAAACCTAGCAATTGGTCTGACTTTTTTGGCCTTTGGCATACTGCCGGCCCATATATGCAGACTGGTACTGCCAGCATACGACGCAAAGTCTTCACCACTTTCTACCGTGTAGAACGGCACGATAGCACGCCACGAAGACGCTTTCTCTTTCATTCCTTGCCTTGATCTGGTTTCCACCAACCGTGCAAGCCGAATGACTTTTGTTCAAATTTCGCGGTTTCCCATTCTCTTATGGCGTGCACGGCCGAGTATTGCCATCTTCAGTTGCATATTATAGCGTGTTATAGTTGCTAATCATTCTGGTCCCTCGTTTCATTTTATTTCCGGTTCCTCATCAGGTGGCCATGGCAGGGAGGTTCAAGTCCTATTTTAGAGGGAGAAGTGCCGTTATACCCCGCGCGATGAGAGGCGCCTATGCACTCACGAAGAACTTGAATACAAACCAGCGCTACTCTACGTAATGAATGACGAAAGATAATTAAGAAACATTCTCATCGATTTTATTCCCTCCTTACCGTCAAGCGATAATCCCGGTGGCATCTCCGATGTTCCGTTTGGTGAACATAACCCCCCAGGTTCATCATTAACCCCTCTCCCAGTTACCTTCGAGCTTCCGCATAGAGAATAGCAGCCAGCATTGTTTACGTCCTGTACCGATTTTACCAGATCTCCTATCGCCGTATGCCTGCTGGCCGCATCGATACTATTGGACAATTGCTGGAGATAATGTAACAGCGGAAGCTTGGCTGCCATTCCGGGCCTTCGGCCGGCGTAGTAACGAGAGCGGGGGCGAGACCCAAGCGATGAGATACCGGGGCATGTCGATCGCCAGCTCTGCTGAGTAGGTATATATAATAGAAGTGGTCCGGACCGAAACCCACTGACTTGGAAAGCAATGCCTGTTTCAAAAGGGGAGTGATAATAAACTAAAATAAATGCCGTCCACGATGATGTGGTCTAAACTCGTAATTGTTGCTCAAGCGGCTCTAGCCGCTGCTATTCCTCTCACATCGAGGAATCCAGCGAGCATCCTATACGGCCGCGACAGCGTCGCAGCGCCGGCTCCGACATTCGCGTGCCCGGCGGCGAGCTGGCCGCCGAATACTATCGGTAAGGCCAATGAGCCGCAGCAGCCGTCAAAGGACCTGGCCTCGATTCTAGCGCGTGTAGACCCGGCCCGCATCGAGGCCACGATCAAAAAGCTCGTGTCCTTCGGCACGCGACACACGCTGTCGACGCAGACGTCCAAGACGCGGGGGATCGGGGCCGCGCGCGACTGGATCCACGCCGAGTTCCAGCGGTATGCTGATGCCAGTGACGGACGGCTGAGCGTCGAGACGGTCGGGTACGTGCAGCAGCCCGACGGCGACCGCGTGCCGTTCGCCACGCGCATCAGCGATGTCGTGGCCACGCTCAAGGGTACCGACGAGAACAGGCTATACGTCGTCTCCGGCCACTACGACACCCGCGTCTCCGACATCCTCAACTACAAGGACGACGCCCCTGGAGCCGACGACGACGCCTCGGGCGTCGCCATCTCCCTCGAGCTCGCAAGGATCATGTCTAACCCGAAATATCCCGTCCCGAAAGCGAGTATTGCTTTCGTCGCCGTGGCCGGTGAGGAGCAGGGTTTGTACGGCTCTCAGTTCCTCGCGCAGACGTACGCGAATAGCACGCCGCGAGTCAATGTACGTGTTATCATGTGATGTGATCCATCTACAGATAGTGCCCCATTACGCACTTACTCATTTCTGTCTTGCTTGATATATGTTCACTTGTACGAGTTGGCCGTTGTTAATCACCTCCGGAAGCACAGGTAGAAGGGATGATAACCAACGACATCGTGGGCTCGCCCCGAAACTCCGCGGGCGCCTCCGATCCGCACGTCATCCGCCTATTCGCGCAGGGGCTGCCGCCGCTGACCGTCGAGAACTCCGCGACGCGGGAGTCGCGGCTGCAGATCGGCGGCGAGAACGACACGCCGGCGCGCAACCTCGCGCGCCTCGTGACCGAGGTCGCGGCGAACGCGGCGACGCAGATGAACGTCTCCGTCATCTACCGCCTCGACCGCTACCTGCGCGGCGGCGACCACCGGCCCTTCCTGGAGGCCGGGTACCCGGCGATCCGCTTCACGGAGCCGCACGAGGACTTCGCGCATCAGCACCAGGACGTGCGCGTCGAGAACGGCACGCAGTACGGGGACCTCGTGGCGTTCTGCGACTTCGACTTCATCGCGCGCGTGGCGCGCGTCAACGGGGCCGCGCTGTGGAGCCTGGCGAACTCGCCCGGCGCGCCGACGAACGTGCGCGTCGATGCCGACGTGCTCACGAACGAGAGCACGTTGCGCTGGGACCCGCCGGCGAGCGGCGAGGGGAACGTCGCTGCGTATGAGGTTGTTTGGAGGAATACGGCTGCCCCTGGGTGGACGGGGGTCGTGGATGTTGGGCTTGTGAACCAGGTCACGCTGGATCTGAGTAAGGATAATGTCGTGTTTGGTGTGCGGGCGCGCAGTGAGGATGGGTCGAGGGGTGTTGCTGTGTTACCTTTCCCGGCGTGAGGAGCTTGGATATATGTATCGCATTTAGGTAGTTTGCCGGTTTGGTAGACTACCGTGGAAGAAATATAACTGGACTTGCAATTCAGTTGTAAGCATGAAATTGTTGCGTCGGGAGACTAGCCCGGACTTCGTGAAACTGAGCGCTTTTGATGTACATGCAAGGACAGGGAACCAACACCATGTCTGGGTCAGCCTCGCATGTTTCACAAAGCAGAGTATGTCTCACTCCCACGTGAGTCTCAGTTGTCTACGTCCTGGTTGGCGAAGTGAAACTTTGACAGCGGCCCCGCTGCAGCCGCCTTTACCGTAGAGGAAATGCACCCCTAGGATCACCGAGACATGCATTAGCCTCCTCTGAAGCATGGATAGTGGAATAGAAAAAACAAGAAAAGATGAACCGTAATTAGTAATATTGGAAAAGGCGTCAAGCGGACTGTTGAGTTCTCTATATGCCAAATGACTTCCTCTAATATATTTACACTGGAAGATGCGCGATCGACTTGGCCCGTCAGCATCTGTAGGTGATGAGTGGTTCGTGTCTCACTATCCATTAGGTATCAAAGTAACGGAAGGGTAGTATCTCTTACCACCAGGACAGCTCAAGGCTTTGCATATCATTGCCGCATGACCGGCGCCAGCGTCTTCCAGAACGCGCACCGTTCCTCCTGCTCGTCAGACACTACCTCGATAGATACATTCCCTGTCTGCACGAGCAATCTCTGCTCCACGTTGCCCCAGCTTTGCCAGCGTGGCGTGTCCATATATCTCAGAGGTGACGGATCTAGCGTTCGCACGAACGATATCCAGTAGTCCATCATAATCGGTACCACACCTGCATTATAGGTATAATAGCTTTGAGGGCCTCTCGTCCCAGGCTCGCTGTCTGGTCCGAAGATAGCCCAGGATGAAAACACATGCGGCACGCCTAGGCCCGCGGCGATCTCGTCTTCATCGTGGACGTCGTACCGATAACCCCATACTCTGGAACTGTTCAAATGGCGCACATAGGAGTCCAATATGTGTGCACCGGGGCATATAAATGTTGTTTCGCCGTACGCCTTTGCTGTGGAGGGAAACCAGGCGTTGTGTTTTGGTACACTGTCTAGCTGTGGATAGTGTGCTAAAATTGCGCTGGTGTTGGATTTTGACAAAAGAGGGTAGTTACTTTGCAGGAAAGTAGTCATATCATCAGGCGTTGCTGCATCTGCTGCGAATACCGTGCCCTCTACATTCCCAGGGGTAAGTACAAATACACGGCCTCGGCGAAACGGTTCATGCAAGGGGAAACTCACCATCTGTGGTACTTCCCATTATTACCGGCACATTGACGAACTGTCCTCTCTCGAAAAGAAGGTATGGCAGATCACGCAAGAGATCGCCGTCTATGCACGGCGTCCAGAAGAATAGGGGTGTCGACATAGCCGGTGCTCCCGGGAAAGGCGCCGGGACATTCGCCGCCTGCAAGTCCTCGGTGCTCTTACTCCGAAGACAGGTCATCGCCCCGTCGTTCCCATCTGCGCTATCATCATCACAACCCGCCCGTTGCAATGTGAGATTAAACTGCCACTCCAGCTCGTCAACGAACGGCTGGGCCGGGAAGAAGACAGATTCGCCCACGGCGCCGGCGAACAACCGCTCGCCGGACTCGGGATCCGTCGCGTTGCCGCCGTTGGCAACGAGATGCAGCGCCACGGACCCGGCGCCGGCCGATGCGCCGTGGATCACGATGTGGTCGGGATCTCCCCCGAACTGCGCGATGTGGCGTCGCAGCCAGCGCATCATGAACCTCTGGTCCAGCAGCCCCGCGTTCAAGTCCCCATCGGCGCGCACACGCTCACTGGCGAGGAACCCGTAGAGGCCTACGCGGTAGTTGAAGTTGACGAAGACGATCTGGTGGCCTGAGCGCTCGACGACTTGTGTCCCGTTCCAGTTCGGGTTGCTGTTCAGGGTATATCCTGCGCAGAAATATCATCTTAATGAAACGTTCACGTCGAATTGGAACGGTGGATGAGAGCACATTGAGCGGGTTGAGCAAGTAAACAATGGCGAAATTGAGTGAGATAGGAAAACGCATAAACGCACCTCCACCTTGGATGAAAAGCCACACCGGGAGTTTCGACTCAACGGTTGCGTTCGCAGGCGCCCACACATTGGCGTACAGACAATCCTCGTCCTTCTGCGCGTTGGGGTACGGCTCCGAGATGCCTAGACATGCCGGGGCGAACTAAAGTACGACATGAGATTTAACCTTAATTCCAAGCTTAAATCGCCCAGTTCACAAGATGACAAGGAAGAGAGGATTAAATAAAGGGGAAGTCCCGCAACCTACCGCATCGGCCTTCACCTCACGACCCGTCCACCGCGCGTCCGGATCCACCGGCGCCCTGAAGCGGAGGTCGCCTACGGGCGCTTTGGCATATTGAATCCCCAGGTACTGCGCGACGCCGCCGACGAGCGTACCGCGGTAGACCGCGTACCCGAGGTTCGCGCGAGCGATGCTGGGATCCGAGACCTAGGGAAATATCAAGCGTTAATGGCATGCGTCCTAAATACAAATGCGCCGGCGACGTCACAAGCAATGACCAAACCGAACAGAACAAGACAAAACAAAAAGAGCAAAAGAGATATATGAAGAGAAAAAGACTACCATGCACACACATACCTTAGCAGGACCTCGATTCCCAAGTAATCCAATGCTCAACCCAAGGACAAGCGCCAAGACTACAGCCACGGCGCAAAAGAGCGCGAGCGCCCAACGACGGCGCCAAAGGGATGTTTTTTCCATTCTTCGTCCATTGGTGATCGCTAAGATGCATTCATACAAGCGCGGCGTTTCGCCAACAGGAAATCTGCGGATATAAAGCGTCAAATAATGTTGAAGCCCTATCGAGCCAAAATGGGAAAGGAAAAAAAGAAACAGAAACAGAGTCAGAAACAAGGCTCCCAATTGGAATCAGCGCGACAGCGCCGCCTAGCTGCGGCTGATCAGCATGGAAGGAAACCCGGTCGCAACGACGATCACCGGAGAGCGCCCGGCCATCCCAGCAAGCATCCTAGCATCAGTCCTACTTCAACACGATGTGGGTTCATTAATGGGTAATGAATAAGGGAAAATGACGTATTTTGAAGATGTGGTTTATTTTCTGCAACAAGGACATTCACGGGAAAAAGCTATTCATCATATACGATATCCTCCGACAATATACTGTAACAGTCGGCATTTGCTCGAAATGCCTTACTCTCAGCAACCAAACCCCTCCTTTCCGCTAGCACGATACCGTCGCAGCCCAGTTGCATGTAAAAGTAATGCACGAAAACTATTGCACGTCAAACCCATGAGTGTCCCCCCCCCCGTCCGATAGATATTACCAGCGCCATTATGTAAGAAAAGTCATCATCAGAGTGTCATAAAACAAGACGTCGTCACTCCGGAAGCATTAGCCTCGCTGGATCCTCCGATATGCGAAAAAGCAGATGTAGGGGCCGCAGTGTAAAAACCCATATGCACTTTTTCAACCAAAAAAACGCCAACGCATGCAGTTGAAACATGATCCAGTCATATATAATCGTCATCGTGAGTAGCAGTCCGCGAGGGGGTTATTAACAAGTGATACGCAAGAAAGCACCAGGAGCGAATAGAACGGATCAGCTGGTCCGAGTCGGCAGTGAGTCACAGGTCCACTACATCGCCGAGACTTTGCGGACGGCCGAGTGTGTGCCAGACGAGGCGTTGACGCTGCCGACGCGCCCGCTCGTCTTTCGGACGCCTGAGGACTCCTTCGTGCGAGCAGAATCCTGGGTTCGCTTGCTGCTTCGCACCTTAGTCAGGACGCCGGAGGCGCTCGCTGAGCGTGTGGGCGAACCCATGAGACGGTCCGTGAGTGACTTTGGTCGAGCGCTACCGATGTTCTCGGTGTCGTGGGAAGCATCATTGTCGATGACTGAATAGATTGTCGTCGTGGTCGTCTGGCTGTAAGAACGTGTCTTCTCGCTCCTGTCAGGCGAATGAGATGCCTTGCGGCGACTGCGCATGCGCAGCATCAATTCTTCTTCCGACACTGAGTCGTTAGATCTCCTGTGTATCGAAATCGTGTCCGTTTCAACAGTGCCTTCCTCTTCAAGGGTGGTGTCCTGGATCTGACTGCGTTGGAAGGGGTGATGACGATCAGCTCTTCCTGTCTTTCTGGGCTGTCCTGGTGTTGGTGCGGGGAGATAGTCTTCCTGCGATCCTGCATTGCGCCTCTCCTGGTCCATTTCCCCGAGCGGCGTGCGATTTGAGGGGCTTCGACTTGGCGGTGTGGAAACGCCGGGATTTCGTTCCAGGGATGCCTTCTGCATAGCTCGAATAGGAGTACTAGGCTGTGAGTTAGCAGCAAGCTGTTTCCTCAGCTTCCGCTCTATTCTCTCTTCAATCCACCACTCTCGGAACACTCCTTGGTTTATATGCAACCAATGCTGCTGGGGGCCCACGACCATGCCAGGTCGCATAAATCGCATGAAGGAGATGATCTCGTCGGCCGTGAATCCGTGTCGATATATCAGATAGGCTCCAATTAGGCAGCCAGTTCGCCCAAGGCCAGCCTTGCAGTGCACTGCAATGCTCTTCTTCTTGACCGTGATAGTCTCGTGCGCCAGCCTGATGAACTTCCGAACAGTGCTGAGAGGAGGGCAGGTTCCATCCTCAAAAATCATATCGAGGTGCTTGATTCCCAAAGCCTCAAAAAATGATGGAGAATAGAGGGGAGAGTTGAGGCGGACGACGAGGCCAATGTTGCGCTCAGTAAAGTGTTGCAGTACATTTTTAAAGGGTTGCGGGAGAGTCGGATGAGCATCCACTTCAGCAAGAGTCTTTGGAAGTGCCGCCCACGCCTCAGACGATTCAGGAACACGAGCCACGGGGCTGTGCTGAGGGGACGCGAATGCGAGAAAATGGGGAGTGACCCAGTTGAAATCACCCTGATCGACGCGCTCAAATCTCTCATATTCGTCGAGGTCGAAGTTGTCCAGCGCGCAGCAACCCTCCTCTTTCGCTTTCCATACACCGTATACGACGTCTTGAACGGTGAGGCCGTAGTCTGCCTGGCTGTATCCGGCGTCACGGAAGGGCATCAGGGGCGGATCAACCTGGGCGATGGGTGCCAGGGCTAAATGCGGCGGCCAAGCTTGGATCAAAACCATGTAGCATGCGAGCATACAAGCGGCATTTGCTCGAGCTTGAACTCCGTGTTAGCTGTGTCTCTGGTATAACTTCCGCATAACGAGAGAGATTACGTACATTTGGGGTCGGCTCGGCTCCAGAAAACAATAGGCCGTGATTCATTTTCCTTGGCGCCTAGGACATCGTGAAAATGCAGCGCAAAGCGGTACAGGTGGCCGATGTGCAGCGGGCCGAAGTCGTGGTGGAACGCATTATAGAGGAGAGTGTCGTCGACGGTAAAATAGTAGGGGGTTTGGTGGGACGATTTTGCTGGCGCCGCGACGGGGGCATCTACCGCTCTCTGCGAGCGCTTACTCGGCGATCCCTGGGGCTTCACCTGCGGGTACGGAAAGACAGTCTGAGCTGTCGGCGGCTCCGTGTATGCCCCGAGATACAGGCGGTCTGTATAGGTCAGCAGTGTAACTGGGGTGTTGAGGAAAGGCGGTGAAGATGGAAGTGGCTGGAAAATGATGCTAGCTGAGCTGAAAGAAGAGCTGAAGTGCTCAACTACTTTGCGCCCACCCATTTAGACAGCCCACACGCAGAAAGACAACCATGCAAAGCCCGGCTCCAACCTCGTATGTTGCGCAAAACAAACAGACAAAGCCAACAACCTATGAGGACCAATCTGCATGTGGGATTGTGTATGGCGTGGAGATATATTTGTGTAAGTTTCATAGATGAGGGATGCATGTAAACAAAGGTGAATGGATGTTTGAGGAGAGCGTACCTGGTATATACTCAATGACGAGCCCTCCATTGGAAGCTCGTGATGGCATGGCGACTGCTGTTTGGTTGTTCGGAATATTGGATAATGTATACTGAAGGATATAGAGGGAGAGAGAGAGGTGAGAGGTGAGGCAGGTTTGAGGACGAGGAAGCCTCAATCAGCAGCAACAGGCCTCCAGCTGACGTCTTTTGTCTGTCTAAACTGTATAGCTCTAGAATTGCAGTCGCAAAGGCCACACCTGCAGGTGAAAACAAAAACTATATCTCAGAGAGGGTGTAGTAAAGGAGAAGACGATAGATGCGGCGGGGGAGCAAGCGCTCTGTTGTGATTCGACAGGCAGTGAGGCGAGGAGGCAATGAGGCAGTGCGTCGTCGTCAGTGCATTGGAAGCCGGCTGCGCTGGAGAATAGATCAGGCTTGATGCTAAGACCAGAGCACGCAACTGCTAGGGAGAAGAATCGAAGGTGAATTGAAGAAGGTTGAAAGAGTGCAAGTTGAGAAGTCGCAAACTTCCAGGCGGTGATGTTTTTTGTATGGTGCGTATTATTGTTGTTATTTGGAGAACTGGGGTCGAGATCCTGGCCGTTGTGCTGATGTCTCAGGCGACCCACTGCCCGATTGGTACTAGAGTTTCCTCTGTGCTGTTTACGGGGCCCGTTGCTTAGCAACCACTAGCGCCGCCAGGTAGGTAGTGCCGAGCCACAGCTTTCGCCCTGCCCAGGTGCCTGCATTCCATTGCTCAGCAGTGCCCGTCAGTGGCTGAACTTTAAGGTCCCCTTGTTCCACTTTTGCTTACCAAACTACTTACCTAGGTAGGCATAGATCCGGATGATAGCGTAGCATCCGACCACTCCAGTATCCAGGTTAGACCCTCCAAGTTGTCTTATCAAGTGTATCTTTATCACTTCACACTCAAGAGCCTCTTGGAGAAGCTTCATCAATAACCCCGCCTCGAAATCTGGCTGTCTATCAACAAATACATACCTTGCCTTACCACCTTAAAAATCCACATTATTCGCCATGACAACAGCCGTAGATCCAGACTTTCCTTGTGCATTGTATGTGCCCATTTTCTATCAGCGCACAGCATTAACTCTGTAGTCTCCTGCAATGCTAAGATCGATGCTAACCATAATCTTCTGCTCACTCGATAGGACGATCGACGTGCCATTCCCCACATCACGGCTGGCCTCAACAGCTCTACAGGCCCTCCAGGTAGACAAGGAGCTGTCTCCTCTAGTATCGCGCACATTCACCCTGGCTCCCTTGCAAGATGCTGCCGAGAGTGATTCAGAGACAAAGGTGCTGCGAGCCGAGTACAAGGCCACTACTAACAGGATGCTACGCGTGTCCGTAAACGCCTTTATGGAGAGCCTTGGTCTCATCATCGACGTCATGGGAGAGCTAGATGAGGATGTCTTAGCCGTGGGAGGTCGGCATGAAGCTCAGGATAGCTAAGAGACTAGCCAGAGAGTCACTACGTGCAGCCCGACCGCGCCCCTATGACAGATGCCACAACTCTTCAGCGAGATTTCCAATCCCACAACCTCACCTACCATACAACCGACCACCTCCTGCATTGCAACCGCTTCAATTACTACACTATTGCCAGCAATTGTTTTCTCTCCAGTGCACAAAACCCGTCATAACCTTTGCAGAATGTGTTGGTAGGTGTTAGTCTCACTTGTCGTGCTTTCTCCCGTACTGATACAATCATCTCATATTCACAGTTATGACACGGAGAACTTGCCTCAGGAAATCTTCAGCTGGCATTTAATCAGGTACCCGGAGAGCTTCCCACTGAGAGTAGCGATACCAAACGCAGCCTGCTGCCCTCAGTTAGGCATCGGTTAGGTATTATTGTCAAAGGCAACGTTCATTCAGAGATGGATTGATGAAGGCTTCTATCTACTTCTCAGCCCTGTAGTGCGCTTCATCGACTCAAGGTTCCTAATGTCGCCATTGCCAGGCATGCTAACGGGCCGAAGAAGTGTCCTTGATCTAAATCCCCGAGCTCACGGCCCTACTACTTTCCGCTGCAGCCAGCTCCATTTCAGAAGAACCCTGATTTCTGACCTTACTAACTAATCTGGAGAGGGAGTGTTCCGTGGTGGTGGCGCGGCTCTAAATCATGGCGCAAATCAGCATCAACTCAACATTCCCTACAGAGTTACTCACTTTGGCTCATGCTTGATGGGTGGAAGTTTGCCACAATCTGGATGATAGCATTGAGTCCATGGATGATATCCGCAACCCATGCAGTTCCCGGTCGTGTCAGAGGGTATCTCCATTTGGCAATGCGTGCACTTGCTGAGTTTCATGGCTGCTTTTAGGTAGGGATCTAGCTATAGAGTATTCGGCCTGACTGGTTTGATGAAGGAGATCAAAACGCCTGGGATGGATAGCATAGACGAGCCACTGGGAGCAGAGAAGTGTCGGTTCTTATATTTGATGGCCGATCACTAGACCTCGTCTCAGGCCCTAATGGAAGATATCGTTTGCCATTCTGTCTTTATCGGCCCCCATGTCTGTACGAAGCGGCTTATTCCGGTGTAAGGTAGCAGCGAATTAAGGTTTGCTGGCCCTAAAAGACTACGACGAGTCAACAATTTGGTAAATGGGTGTTTCACAAGAGTTAGGCTGCAAGTCTCATGATTATGGAGGCATAGTAAGTCCGCTCATCGTGCTGTGTCACGGTTGTTGCAGAAGGAGGTTGAGCAAGGGCTCTGAGGTGATGTATGTCATTCTATCACGTCCACCAATAGTATATATACTGTCCATATGATCCAGCTTCTATGATCTTCTATCATATGAATTGTTCTCATCCGGTTGGTCCACACCACGTCATGGTGAGTTGTTTTACCGGCGCAAGCGTGCATATGCCTACTTAATTATCCGAGCCGGACACCATCGAGGGCGACATGCCTACGTGTATGCCAGGACTGGATGAAATCTTGTCATCTCTGTATTCTGTTTTCCTTTCCTCTCCTTCTTTAAGTTGAAGCAAAAAGGCTAGAACGATCGGAAGGGACAAATCGGGCGACTTTGTGTACCGTAGCTTTAGGTATCAGCGCATCATCAGGCCTCCTAACCTTCATCCTAGTTTAACACCAGGCTGCAGTGTCGTCTCACAGAGACAGCCTTGTCGTAGCGGTGTAGCTCGGTGACAGGATTCCCGCGATTCTATTCGCTAGGTGCTCGGGTTATCCATCCGATCTATAAACGCCCCCAAGGCTGCGGGCTTCCGTGATCTCAATGCACGGTGTCAGTGTTGTCCTACAGCTTATATTCGTTTTCGCTCCGACGACCGTCAGCGTGCCTACACCCGATGTAGCTGAGTGACGTCGGATACCTACATGGGCTAGACAAGGGAACGTTATTGTGCAGCAGCTGGCGCCAATGATGTATGTCTCACGGTAAACCTGCGCTTTCTGATACGGACGTATTGGCAGGCTGCTGTGATACAGCATCTAAGACGCAGTGAATCGAGGTTTGAGTCACGGAATGCAGCAAGCCGCAAAACTGCCAAAAGTAGAGGTAAGGTAAGTCGGGCCCTTGACCTCTCCTCCGGCTGTCATATGCAGCACGGTGGTACTTGAATCTTTCACACTTATGCTAGATGCCAATCAGTTGTTCCCTGATATAAGACTCATCATGAGGCTGTGGATGTAGTGTGACTGTCCTAGTATAATGCGTTTGTCATTGAAGACAAGCCAATTCTCTTTTGTTTATTGTATGTGGAGGGAGGAGCCCGGGCAATGAAGGCTACACCAATGAACCCATCTGCGAATGTGCACTTGAGTAGAAACGGCATATTTAAGCAGCAAATCACCTTGTGCTCTTTCGGTAATTGCCGTCTAGTTCCCACGAATATGACACGATGATGATAATGGTGTTACGAGCTGATATCGCACTCGGCACTGTTAACGAACACACAGACTCAGGTCTATCAAATTGCACTAAGCTGTGGCATCCCCCTTGAGTGAAAGATTGGGCGAGTCTTCCTAAACTTTTGCCATTATTTCTTTCAGAATGCGGTGCAAACAAAACACGGTGATACTCGCCGTAGGAGCCAAGCTCGGGTAAACGAGTGCGCTGCAGGTTGTATCAGTATAGGTCCGTAGTACTAATAATGGCACCTTTATACCGTGGTATTTTAAAACAATAACTCAACAAACAGGAGGAAGGAAGAGTAAGTAGGGCTCTCTCTACGGGACAGCGTAATTCGATGACGCCAGGATCTTCTATGCCTATATGTATAGTGATATGGATTATAATCAATAAGGTCACTCCTTTCCTCACTAAACAGAACAGGCCAGCTTCCAGTAGCGACAGCTTTTCTTCCTCAAGATACAAGTGACTTCCGTGTTTATAGTTTTATAGTTTTATACTCGTACCTACGTGATGATGGCGCTCTGTAAGCCAGAGGTTTTAACATCAATATGATATGTGAAGTAAAATTCACTAAAACTGTCGCAAGTAACGTCTGTCGAAAGGGAATGACACATTCTCATAGACATGAAGCAATAACATATAAATCACAAGAGGCGCTTAGCTAATGGTCAAGTAAGGTATTACTATTGCTACTAGTCTTGTGCATAGTTGTATTACCACCCCGAATTAATAAACTTTTGAAGAAAAGATCTGTAATGCATATATCGTTGACATGTGGCTTAGCGGTCTTTTTATGGTATTACCTCTTAATTAAACGATAAGTTCCAAAAAGAAGATATAATAGCGTCATTAGACACAAATGGCCCTCCAAGTCAACGATGAAAGAAGTAAGGCATATATGGAAATCCGACAAATCCTCCAGATGTAGTTTAGAAATCTCGCCTTTCGTTATTAGTATCTAGACCTTGTCTTGGAGACATGTCGTGATATTAGCTGTAGATGCTGGGAGAGGGCGCGATCCTGCCTCACAGCCCATATCATTTAGTAGGTATCATTTGAGATCCCTCCGCCTTATATAGAATGAAATGGAAAGCGAAAGCCATATGTGGGGATACAGTACAATGAGAAAAAAAAAAGCAAATGACGAGAACGGTAGCATGAGACCCTCATATCAACCTGTGCAGATAAAGCATGATGATGAAAGCCCAGAAAGTGAAGATGGCAAAAACCATATTCTTCACTTAGATCCTTCGTTGTCGCCAAAGCCAATTGATGTCGACTGGTCAAAGTTGTCATTCAAACACTTCGTTCTTGGGTGTGGGAAGCTATCCGTAGGTAGCATCGCCTATACGAAGTTGTTGAGTAGAATAACACATCCCCCAGCCTTTCTATTTCTTGTACGTCACATAATTACGTAAAAGTCACGATGTCAGTTGATACAGGAATTAGGGACGTTTCCGTAGGTATTTAACTTTTGTAATCTGCTTTCAAGTCAGTGCCTTTCGTCAATTTCGACCTAGGTACGCATATGGCTAGTATTGCCTTGCGAAACTTGAAATGGAACCTCATCTCGCTTCACAACGATAAGAATTCAAGTTTTCGAAACATCATATCTTTACAGCTCGGAAACTCGCAATCTTATTAGCTTTTGCAGCTGCAGTCATGGGTAAATGCAGGTCCTCCGTCAAAAAACGGTATAGCGGAAGTAGTTATACCTCCTTGCATGTTAGCGACGGCTCGCTAAAGCTTTCGTTCCTTGGCGCAGCCGCGGAAAACGCCCGTGGAACATGTTCACTACCACGGAAAGTCTAGCCCTTTTTGAACTGCCCTGTCCGTTGCTCTGCTAACAGCAACGTTCCATCCTAGCTGTTCCTTTTCATCTTGGACTGTATTAGCTTGCGCTTAGCCCTGTTAAAGCAGGGTGGTCATAGCCTAATAGGTAGTTCTCGACGGTCTGCCCAGAGATCAGGTACCATTCCCCTGCTAGCGGTGTAGAATTAGCGCGTTATGACAGTACGATAATCGAACGTGTCTCACCGCTGCTATTAAAGTCGAATGAATGTAGTCAGCACCTCGAATATAGCCAACATAATTCTAGTCGGTGGCGTATCAGCCAGTGTCTCTATGATGAGCACAGAGTTCATGATTTACTAGTATGGTCCCTGACCTGACATGTGGCCTGACTTATTCTTATAGTGAGAAGATAAATCGATGAATTGGCGATCACATCCTTGATTGATTTGCAGTAGCAATACAGAAATAGAAGACTGCAGGCTAGCACGTGGTGAGCATATTCAGTGGAGCTCGACATAAGTAAATGTTGTACATCTTGTATCCATTTAAGGTACAGATGGATTATGTATTAACATCTTCTACAGCAACCCTGCGAAATTGAATATATACAGTAGAATAGTGACCAAACTTTTCAGCGCCTCTTCAAAATCATCTCATCTAGGCGACGTGACATCTCTATTTTAGTTGTAAATAGTAGCGTTGGGGTACTGGGCAATCTCGTTCTGGACACCACCCAGGATAAGATCGAACAGAATCTTTCCTGAGGCGTTGTATCCGGGAACGTAGTGCTCACCGAAGGGCTGGAGGAAGGTGTTGTAGGTTCCTTCAGGCTTGCGGGCAGCAATCTCAGTGAAGGTGTAGTTGGAGCCACGGTAGAAGTATTCGTTGGGGTACGCGGCAAGGATTCTGTTGTAGTCCTTCTCAGGAATCAGAGGGTTGCGGGGACCGGGAAACTCGAACTCGACACTCTGAACGATCCATTTGGATTGAAGGTTCTTGTAGGTGATGAGACTGAGCTCAGCCTGCAGAGAGATACCATCGTACACCTGTTCCAGGCGAATGTCGTTCCACTTCTTGGAGGCGCACTTGTCGTTCTTGACGAAGTCCTTGATCCACTCAACAGCACTGTGGCCACTGTCGACTTCGAAACGCTGGTCACTTTATAAAACAGTCAGACACTCGATATCAAACTCCAGAAGTGACTTAAACTTACGGAGACACCCAAGGAGAGTTGGGTCGCACTATGAAATGCAATATTAGTATAGGTTCGATCAGACCATAGAGTTAAGTAGAGAGCTTACGATCCCAGCCCAGATCGTGCAGAAGAGAGCCGACGGCGTGAAGCTCAATGTCAAGCGAGGCCTTGAGGGTCTCGTTGGCATTGATAGCGGCAGCGGCGAACAGCCATGTTCGGTACAAATGCTTGTAGAGGTAGGGCTGAAGCTCGTTGAAGACCTCGATGGTCTTACGGGCCTCGCGGACAATAGGGGTGTCAATGACCTCTACACCAGCGATCACGGTCGTTGGGTAGTTGGTAGGGTACTTGGTCTTGGCAGCCGCGACAGCACCGGCGAGGGTGAAGGCGGACAGGACACCGGAGAACTTCATATTGGCGGAGAGAAGAATATCACAGCACTAGCGAACGACTGAGGATGGAGAAGAGAAGAGGAGAAGGGCAGAAGAGAAGGAGGTGGTGAGAAAAGACTAGAACCAAACTCAACGAGATTCGAAGCCTCTCTTTATCTATGGTTGACGATCTCGCTTATCCCAACTCCCGCCCATCGCACGCCGTACGCCGTACGGGAGCATCGCCGCTGCGCCGCTGACCCATGCCCCTGGAAATGAGAATCGCCTGGGTTGCAAGGCTGCCCATGCACGTGCAACGGAGCGTTGAGGTAAGGCTTAGTACACACTCTAGCTGACGGCGTAGACCTAGTCCGCCCAGCTGAGACATTTGTCAACCGCGCCTCGTCGACTCTTACTGAGATGACTGATGTGAATATGAATTTGCATTATCGTTGTGGAGACCCCTATCCAATCAGTGTGAGTCTTGGCCCTCCCTACCTCTGCCTATCTTTGCCTATTCTTCCACTTGAATACCACGCGTAATTTCGAAGAGTTTGCATGTTCATGCATGTTATGTGGATTTTGTCACGGCTAAGATGCAATGACCTAGGTGTATAACACCGATTGCAGAATATCTGCAGAACACTTGTGATGGAAATATCTATGTAGATGATATATAGCCACCCGTAGTAATATTACAGCATATGTGACATAGGTAGCAACGATATCAAGAGTTCTCGTGCAATGCCTTTCAACCAATCGCCCCTGTAGTGATTCTATCTGCGGCTGGATTGTAGTCATAATCATGATCTCTGTCGTGATTGCGTGATATGGTGGTGATTATTGGGCTCATTGGGTAATTCAAAATAGTTCATTGTTACCCAGCTTACACGTTTTCGACCTAACTCGTTGCAGGCTAGTAGACGTCACACAAGCCTGGGATACCAAGTTTTTGTCAGCGATTGTCTAGGGCAGAAGTGAGTCGCGAAATAAATCACACACACCCTTTTCCCCACCACAACTCACCAGCTTCAACAACCTATAACATACCTAGATAAATTTGGAAAAATATAAGACCTGGATATTTATATTCCTCAAGGCTTACTTTACAATCATCTAGATACTTTTCAATTTTGAATTCTATTTGAGTATGATATAGGTGGTTAAAGTTGGTGATTTGGGCGGGAAAGTGGGTGTGTGTGGTTTATTTCGCGACCCACTTCTGCTAGGGGCCCCTTAATATGATCGCGCTGTAGATCTGTAGTTGTTATCTGTATATTCTCTATGTAGCTTAGTTGTTGTTATTTCGGGAAGAGGAAAAGATTCCAATCTATTGATGTTCAAGCTAAAGTAGTGTGATAGTACACGATCGTACTGCGTATACTACCTAGGTAGGCTGTTAATTGGGTTTGCATATGTCTAAACTTGGTACTACTGAGAGGAAAGATTTAGCACTAGAACTACAACCATCATGATACAGAAAAGATTATCACTAAAGCCGCCTTTGAAAAAACATGATTTGAATGTATTTGGAAAGAGATGATGTTTACTATTCGCTGGGCCAAGTCAGTGGTATGACAAAAGGTCCTCGAGTGTCACAGCATACATCAGTAACTACTTGCTAGTAGGCATGTCAAAATCCTATGAAGAGGGGCGGTCTAGTGTATACGGCACGCCGTCGCTGTCCGAGTATACCAGTGTGCGGAAGTATTTCAGAGAGCACGGCATACTCCGTCTTGAATATTACTGAATTGGCCAGACGCCGCGGGTTATTCAACCTTAAAACGCCACGCTTACGGGCGGCAGATTCGGGTCGAGGCGCGGTGCTACTGGTAGCACACTACACTAACGATAAGACATACGCAGTCTGTGCCCAGTAAAATAACACTCCACCAGGTACCTCTTCTTACGAGGGTAGTCAGCACCATACTAAAATAGGTGTAGCCTTCAGCCTTTCCACCAGAGATACATACAATTTAGCGCCCGAGTTCACCCAGTGGAGCCGACAGCTGGCGGCAGACTCCCCACGCGGTACCTGGTGGGGCGTGCTCTTATAGGGGGGGAGGATTGTAGTCCAGTACGGAGCATAGTACACCTCTTCCGGGATTATGAATGTTAGCTCAATACTTGGACCCTCCGATACTTTTTCACGTCAGGTAAAAATCGACACTGAGCCTTTATATTTTACCAAATTTAGTATGAAGTGGCGAGGCGATGAAAACAAAAGCTGTCAGCTTTTCCGAGATTAGTAGGTGGTGGGCCTGACAGTTTTCGTTTTTATCGCCTTGACTGGTCCAAAATATTCATGGAGCCCTGGGAGGTACAAGTGCTACCCCGGTAAGACCCCGGCAATGCCTCAGTAACAGCCCTGGTAGAATTGCTGGTAGAAGTATCGAGCTAACATTCATAATCCCGGAAGAGGTGTACAGTAGGATCAAATCCAAATAACTGGAGGGAGCCGCACGGCTACAGCCGAGCTGACTTGGCGACACGCTACTAGCTGCGGGATTCGTATAACTAGTCGCTATAGCACAGAAAATCTAACAGGAGCTCGATTATCTTACTAATAAGCTCAAAATTGCCTAGCACAGGTGAATACAAGCTTATGTATGTATGTACTATGGCGTCTCACTTCTTCCCAACAGGCACGCGTACCACGTTTCCTCCACTTATCTACTTATATCTTGATAAGAGTCTTAGCAACTACCTATAATGATTCATATATAGTATCACGAAGACCGATTCGCCATAGTAAATAATTGATACCGCTGGTCCCTCTTCGCGCGACCCAAGTATACAATTACGTCATAAAGTTAACAGGAAAGCTGAGTAATATGAGCCAACATAAGCAAAATATCGGAAGATCCGCTTGTTCTTGGCCATCGGTATCCATTGCCCCTCGTTGTAGTGTATGCTCACGCTGTCGGCAACTTCTCGTTGATCCCAGTACGCAACATGACTTAGACATGACTTAGCGCGCTGATGTTGGAAGCAGTATCGTACCATACAGAGAGTTTCTGCCATTGCACCATATGGCCAAGAACCGAAGTGGGCTCTACGTACACTAGATTATACATACTACGGAGTACACACGTGCGAGTAAATATATCTATGAGTAGACGTTCGGTGCTACTACGTCGGTTTCGGCCACTTCAGCATACCCGCCGTCAGCATACGCCCCCTGCAGGTGGCAGCATATTGTCGTGGTACCCATGTAATTTTATAACGGCGGAGAAGATACTCGATTTAGCAATTCGCTTCCAGGGGGGTTAAGAAGTTCCTTCCACATGGGATACTTCCAGCACAGAAAGAGAAACAAGGGGAACGAGGGGGAACTAGGGTCCTAGTGTATACGCGTATACTCAGTATCATACTAGTCAGTATACACCAAATCACCTAACCCAGCCTAATATAAGCCAAAGCCCAACCACCCATCTCTTCTGGCTCCATAATATCTCGACTAGTATACCTCCGAGTGAAGACGGAACTAAGGCCTACGTGGGTACTACCTGTTCAACACCACCGTAGGTATACCAGTGTAGTGTACATCATAAGAACTGAGATATTATCTCAGCAAGATACTCGTTAATCTAGATCTCTAGACTACTACGTACAGTACTTAGATTTGTTTTCAATACGATCCTGTCCTGAGTCGAGGCATTGGGAGTAGCAAGTGAGTGTCATTATATATACATCATTGAAGTACTTGCTATTTTTGTTTAAATCAACGCAGGTGAAGCCTCTCAAGTCTAGTATAACAAGCCGCCTTAGGTCTAACGCTCATTGACAATTTCGAAAGGACTCCATCTATGGCACACGCCCCCAAGAATGTAGCTTAGAAAATCTAATATGTCTCTGCATAAGCCGTTTTGATAGAGTGGCTTACACCCACATTATCCGTCTTGTTCACCGGATCCGGGATCAGGTCGTAACCCCACCACTTCTTCACACGCTCCCTGAATATCTCGTAGCCAGCGCCGATACGGAGGATGCGCATGTTTTCAACGTCAAGAATTGTACCTGAACGCTGGTAGCGGTGATACCGCTGTAGGCCATAATCCACAACCAGGTCTGCAGCCGCAAATACTTGCGGCTCGATGTCTTCGACACGTAGCTTTTGCCCAGTACCGGTAATGTTGGCGCTGCTGCCGACCATCAGTTGGTCAGCTTCGTCGTTTAAGTGGCCCAGCTCGCGCAGAAATGGGCTCTCCCCTATATTCATGCCGAGTGTCTCGCCTTTCGTCACGCGGTACCGATTCTCAGGGGTGAGGTGAGCAAGCATTGGATGATCTTTCTTTAGTGGTGCCACGGTGTTGAGTGACTGATCCATGTCCACTGTGAGGACCTTGATCATCTCCATTTTCTCTGGTGGGAGAACGCAGAGGTTTTCGAACGCCCTGAAGCTACCGATTACACCGAGCGTATGGCCTTCAACACGGTTCTTGGCTTTGAAAGCACGGTCGATGCCCTCGTTGCTGGCTGACATGATGCCATAGCCGAAGTCTGTGGGAACGATGATTACGCCGCCTGCTTGTAAAGTCTCGAAAGCTTCACGAGCGTCACGCTTGTAGTCTGGCAAGACCCCAGGGGCCGGGATTACACGTGGTGCCATAGTGAGGATGATATTTTGAACCGGAACAAAGTGGGCCGAAGGTTAGGCGTGGTGAACTGGTGTTTAGACTACTCACTACACATGGGGTGGCTCACCTTAAAAGCTTATTCCGACATTCGGGCACGGGTTCTGGCCCGACGATACACTACGCCACTATTTGATATCTTGCTTCAGACATCAGACGGCTAAGAGATGCTGGTTCTATTGTAGGTCGTTTCTATTTGCATTCCGACATCTGCATTCCCGTTTCTCAACTCCTCGTACCGGCGACTTACTAGAGCAGCCGAGACGACGGTTCCTTGTTCGTGCTCAGGTTTCTCGCCAGAGGGAAGTGTGGCACATTTCGAGGTATACCGTTTACTAGCGGGCTGGAATAGGTCAAGTCAACCAGCGCTCGTCGTGCTTGTGTGTTCTACACCGTAGAACGGCACTGTGCTAAGCCATTCAGTGCCACAAAGCACATGTTTGAAACCGAGATACGATAGGATAGTAGTGGTTTTCTGATTATTCGTGCCGCGCCCCGGGGTTATGCACGAAAGTGCCAGCATGAGTCGCACTTTTCGTCCTCCGCTGCCAAGATGGTAGTTGTTAGTTCGGCGCGCAGAGTGTAGCGGCAATGCTGATCGGCAACACGATTTCATATTCGGCTTAGTGCAGGGTGCATAAACATGGATAAAGCTGACAATTACCGTCTTGGAGCCCCGTTCTATACGCGACCTGCAGCTCGGACGCCGGCCACCGAAAGACGGCTGCTATTCCGCGCGCCGACCACCGAAGATGAACTACTAGTACTCCCCACGTATTGTATATACTTACTTACTTACTACCTTCATCAGAATAGTAACTGCGATATACTACGTACGAGATTCCCATCTGTGATACATACATAGGACTGGTAATATCAAGATATTAAGCCCGGCGCCAGGGACCAGCGCACTTTGTTCCCTGGCGTTCACAGCGGAAACTGATGTTGGGAGTATATGCTAGTTAATGTACCTACATTAGCGTGCCGGGTAACTTGTATAGTCACGACAGTTGACCAGTAATTAGGGACATCCTACATGTCGACCAGACTGTAAAGCGCAGACAGTGCCTCCGAGTTTTGGAAGCACCTGATCCTCCCCATTGGCTGCATCAGGAATGACAGATATTGTCTATTTACATCACTGCAGGAATGGCTGTAACATTGATAACGGAGGGTCGGCGGGTCGGGAGGGTGTCATGACAGGGGAATAATAGTAAATTGTGCAACACTGCGCTTGTTTTAATGTCGCGCGCCCAAGTCGTGGTCTTGGCCATGTGTCGTTATGTGGTCTCCCGTCTCTGACGCCATATACCGACGGCAAGATTGTTGCGTCTCCGAAGCAAAAAAAAAAGTAACGACACAACTTACAACGACACCAGGCCGAGCGGAGTTGATGACTAGTTGTCGCTTAAAGCCATGCCGGACACTACCATACCGCCGTCCACGGCATCTTCTTCGACGGATGTAGAAGCCGTGGTGGAGTCGCCAGTGACTAGGGAAGAGCCGGAGAAGGCGACCAAAGAGGAGGACGAGAACTTGGTGACTTGGAACGGGCCCGACGACCCGGAAAATCCGCAGAACTATTCAACGGGGCGTAAATTCTTCATCACCGGCATTTGGATCTACGGCAACTTGTGCGCTACGCTGGCCAGCAGTATCTGGAGTAGTGGCGCACGCCAAGTCGCAGCTGAGTTTAATAAGAGCACGATCGTCGTGACGTTGGGCATCAGCCTATTCCTGCTCGTGAGTACCTCACCCCATCCGTCACACTTGCTTCATACATGGTGCAGTGAAGCAATAACACGATCGAGTTACTAACGTGTTTATGATAGGGTTTCTCTATCGGGCCTCCGTTATGGGGCCCTTCATCAGAGCGCTTCGGTCGCAAGTGGCCCATGACCGTGGGCATGCTTCTCTTTGTGATATTCACCATCCCGATAGCGGTCGGTAAGAACATACAGACGCTCCTGATTTCCCGCTTCTTCCAGGGGGCCTTCGGTGCAGCTCCATTATCCCTGGCTGCGGGTGGCGTTGTCGACATCTGGGACCCAGCGAACCGCGGCGTCGCTATCGCTGCCTGCATTGGTACCATTTTCGGGTCGCCCGTTTTAGCTCCTATTATCGGTAACTTCGTCGCCCAGTCGTATCTCGGATGGCGGTGGTGTCACTGGCTCAGCGCTATTATGGGAGGAAGTGCGGTGTTGCTGGTTTTCTTCTTTCTTCCTGAGACGTTGGCACCCAAGATCCTGCAGGCACGTGCTGCCAAGCTGCGTAAGAGTGGTGAGAAACCGGAAGCCAGGACAATTTATGACAACAAGAAACATATGGGTTTGATGGATGTCGCGCGCATTTATTTCATGCGCCCCTTTGCGTTATTAGCCACCGAGCCCATCCTCATTCTGATCACGATCTACCAGTCCTTCATCTACGGCATTTTATATCTCGTCTTCGTGTCTTACCCAATCGAATACGTCGAGATTCGCCACTGGTCTCTGGGCCTTAGCGCGCTGCCCTTCCTCGGCTTGTCGGTAGGGGTCATCTTCGGCGCTGCTGGTGTTATTTGGCACACCAAGACGAAGTTTACGGCATCCATCAAAGCAAATGGGGGCAAAGTCATTCCGGAGAAGCGACTTCCAACTATGATTATTGGAGGTTGTATCGTACCCGTCGGGCTCTTCATCTTCGCCTGGACTGCGAACCCGTCGATTCCGTGGCCCGGCCAGGTCATCGGCAGCATCCCTACCGGTGCCGGTATGTACATGATTTTCGTGCAATGCTTCAACTATCTTGTCGATGTCTATGCTCCCATCGCGAACAGTGCTCTGGGTGGGAACATGTTGATTCGGAGCTCTTTCGCCGCCGCTTTCCCGCTTTTCGGGCCCTACTTATACCACAACCTCGGAGTATCCTGGGCAACGAGCACTCTCGCCTTCATAAGTATTGCCTTGATTCCGATCCCCATATTCTTCTACATCTATGGCAAGCGTATTCGCTCGTGGTCTAAGAACAGCATTTCCACGATTTAGAACGCGTTCTCCGAACCTTTTGATGAAGAGTCGATACAGAGAAAACTCTGTTCAGTGCACTCATACATTTTAAGTCTTGCGTAGTTCGGTTTTTGCTGGCATCAGGGAACGGAGTTGGTGCAATTTTATTTACATTAGAAATGCATTTTTGCGAATTTGCAATGGAATTTCTTTGGGCTGCTTTGGGGACAGGAATCGCCTAGGATATCAAGGTTTCGACCTGGTGGCCGAGCAGTGCGCCACCACTCTTGTCTCATAAACATTAACAAGCTGGGAAGCACCATTTCAGAAGCATCTAAGGGCCATAGAATGCATTGTGTGGAGTTCAAAGATACTCTGGAATTTGATTACTACTTTCAGTATTCTCCGTACGCGCGTGTTCTTCTACCTATGATACACTATGTCCAACGTCAACGATCATAGGAAAGACCTAGTCTCAATGCAAGACATAGAGCGACACGGCCCAACGCATCAAGGCGGGTTTTCTCTATCAAAATCAACTCTATAATATTGGCCGCGTAATTATTCATCTAGTCTATAGTGCCTCATTAGCCACCGCGGCTTGAAAGAGTAGGCTCAATTCCAACTACTTCCTTGTGTGAAAGTTCCTTGCAAGAAGTCTGAGTTGAAGGTACCCCAGCTTACGTCACTTGGAAATGGCGCTGAAGCCAGTTCAAATTGGGAGTGAGGATTATTGAAAACTGTGCCGTTAGGTTGATAAATTGGGGAAGAGGGAACAGAGACGAGCACCGCTGGTTCTGGGTCCGGCCCAAGATAGCCGTGGCCTGTAAACTCCACAGGCCGTTTGCTTGGTTGAGCAGTGAAACTACACTCGTTATGAAAGAATGTGAGCATCAACGAGTTCTGTCTATCTTGACTTGATGAGTCGAACGCATCGAGCATGTCTGGTGAGGTGTCGTACGGTGATTCTGCCGCCGACCCACAAGCGTCATCATTGATCTGCTGTGAGAACCCATCCTGCTCCTCGTGTATTGTAGGCGATGGAGGTCTAGCTATGGTCTCCGTCAACGCTTCTAGCATATCCACAGCCCAGACAAGACCCTCGCTCATGCGAGTATAAAAACTGGGCATCAGGTTGTCATATTGTAGCATTTGGAGCTGATTGCATACTCCTCTGAGTAAAGCGATGTCGGCCAGGGCTGTTGTATCAAACTCTGCCTTTACGAGGTGGTTATTAAGGTGGAAAGCGACAAGCTCGATGAAAGCTACTATTGGGTATCCCCGGAATATCCTGGCCAGTAGCGCAACTCGGCCTGTTGTCAAAGTTGGTTTACCCACCTTAAGAATTAGCCCGAGACTCGAGCGAGCAAGATCACGCATGCTCGTCAAGCTTTTCTCGTTATCATGGTCGCAGCGAAGGATGAGGATTCGCGACACTTGATACCCATACAAGAGTTCTATCCGGAGCAGGTCCGTCTCCGCTGTCACATTCAACGAAGACATAGACAGTAGCTTGGAATGAGTTTGGGAGAACCTGTCAATAGATCTGACCACGAAATGTATCTGGTTGAGACGGGTGTCCATGCCGGAGCGCATTGCCCACAAGCTGTAGAGATTCAAGTAGATTTCCTCCCAGATGGTCATCAGGTGGTCAAACGCGTCGCTGATGGGATGATCGTAGTCTTGGCGGCTGTGGTCGGGCCCAATGCGTTGATCCGAATCGAACAGGTGCAGGTCGCACGGTTGGCCCGTCATGAAGACCCGTGTTTTATCCAGGGCATAGAGAATTCGGAAAAGCCGGCCCCGTATGTCAGCTGATTTATCCTGGTCATGGTCTTTTAATCGGTGAATACCCATGATCCGGCCAACTTGGCAAGCCGCCTGACAAACTCTCTCAGCTGTACCATTGCTATAGAATTCCTGAGCAACCAATGTCTACAGGGTAGAGAATCAGCAACTATCCCACAATCTAACGTGGCCCAGTCGGGAATTGAAGGATGAGAGTTACGTACAAGAGTTATTAATGCTTGGAGACTGATAATAGTAGGAGCCTTGAAAGAATCCAGATTGCCGATAGCCCGATCGCAATTCCTCAGGAAGGAAGGCAAGATATCATTGTTTGGGCTTCGGCAATTGGGACGGGAGGCACGAGCAGTCTTGATTTCGAGATTGAGTTCCAGAAGAATGATGTTATTTATGATCAGAGAGCGAGCCCCGTTATCCTGAAGCTCTTTATCGCTATAATGAGCATCTATGGCATCGTATAGATCTTCATCGTTAAATATAGGAGTTCGCGTGTTGATGTTTTGAAGATAGCCATTAATAAAGAGGTTCACCATCAGCCGTGGAGGGGTGGTGAGGGGACTCGTGTCCCTATGAATGACTGATTCTTGAGGCATTGACATAAAGGGGAAGTCTCCCAGCTTGCGCTGCAATGTTTCACTCGTGACTGTGTCTTGGGTCTCACAAGCACCATTCCCCCTTTTACGCTCATGGTCATCACATTGCTGTCTCGTGTCGGGTAAGAGCCTCCCCACCTGGTGAAATAAAGACTTGATCAAGACGAGAGGTGCTGGATAGCTATATAGGCGCTCGCAACCATGGCCCAACTGAACGGTTTCGCTCAGGGGTTTGTTGATGCCTGGAGAGCTATGATGACCCTCCCGGCTCGGAAGCTGGAGAAAGTGAAAGAGCCCTGATGTTGAAAGTGGCATAGGATCGTGACTGTAGGAAGGAGGATGTAGATTCTCGGTATGTGAGCACGGCCGTGCCGTAATTTGGCGGGTAATTTCAGTGAGGACACCCAGAGCGTGATCAACATTGCTGAGCTGTTTTAATACGTCACAGAAGTCGTCACGCCTAAGAAATCAGTTTGACGAAGACTGTGCTGGAAATTTGAGGATAACATACAACTGCTTTACATGATTAACGCGCTTGAGCGTGTTGGATGAGCTGCATTCGATGCCACCTTTCCGGCAGTTGGAACATTCAGGCTGTAGGCGATCGCACCGAACCTTGCGTAGTCGGCACTGGTTGCAAGCAGCAGGAAGAGGGTCACATTGGTCTTCTCGGTCGTCCGTAAGACGCCGGCGCTTTCGCCCGCTAGTACGTGTAGCGGAAGCCGAATCACTGTCCCGGTCTGATCTCGGTGCTTCGGGGTCGTCGCCCCTTAGAGAAGCCTGTCTGAAGTTGGACATTTTGACATGTCAAAGAGAACGAGGGGAGTAAGGAGCAAGGGTAAACTTCTTGGCGGAGAATACAGGACCAAGCTAATGAGGTTTATTCTGAACCCTCCATGATATCGAAGACGAAGTCCACTTGTTCATAGTATAGTGTATGTAGGGTAGCAACTATAGAACACCCATCCCGTCTCGTTTTTATACGATTAGTAAGAGCGGTCATAGTGGCCTATTGGTCATAGTATTACCGATAGACGAAAAGTGCTCCTCTCATAAGCATGAAAGTAGGTGACTGCATCGAGCGACCTCCATTGAATAATCATATTTTTCTTGGAAAATACCTCTCTCTAAAGACTGTTATGTACCAACAGCATACTACGTGGTGGCTGCATATACGTAAGCAAGACATTGCGACTGACTGGCTTGTGAGAAGGGAAATCAATACAAATATCATCGATATTCGGCAAAAAGCAGGAACACAGATTCTGAAGGTAAAACACTGCCCAACTCTGGAGTACAATTTTAGCTTTAGAGAATTTGAGCGCCTGATTCACTAAAGTCCTTGTCTTGCTCTAGAAAGGGGTCAAGGTGAGAGCAGATTCCCAGTGTTTCGAAAAAGGCGTACCTAATCCATCCGGGTGGCTTGGCTACAGCACTGACATGACATGGTCAGATTGGCCGGCGTCACGTATCATTGGTCTGTGAGACAGCACCCCTAACCCGTTGTAACCCCGCGAGAGATCATACAGGGCTGGACCTGGCTATATGCCGAGACCGTGGTCCTAGTCTGTCGGCTTATTCCTGGTGACGAAATCGGCAAGATTTTCACATGTGGCTAGCTTGCTTACTAGGCGAGCAATGTAGTTCCATGTTCAGGAGAAAGGGCTTAGCGTGCGTTCGGACCAAGGTAACCCGATACGACTTTTGAGATACGTACAGCAAAAGCCTCAATGCAGTTGGCTTTGCCCCTCGTAAAGGCACGCCCAATGGAGCGCATGCGTATGAGCGGCAGCATGTGAAAAGACAGGGGCGGCCACGCGCCGTCGATGACCAGCTTGACCATTGTATTAACTAGTGAGACCATATATCTATTGTCTATCTATCTATAGGTGGAGCTGGAGATAAACCACGATAGCTCTAATATCAACGATTGGGCCACCCTAATGCAAATCTCGCTTATTTCCTTCAATCCGCTGCATGAACAATTGCGTGATCCCCAAGAAATCAAACCCGGACCTGGGGGTCCAGGAAGAAGGACTCCATGTCCTTACCGTTCTCCTTCCAGGCCGAGTTGTCCTTGGCCCTGAAGACCGAATTACTCAACATAGCGCGCTGATAAGCCCTGTCGGCTAGACGTCCCCTCGCCTCTACGCGCTTGCGGTACGTTTCAAATGCGTCTGCCGTCAATGCAGCGAACAACAGGCGTGGGGCCACGCCAACCACGATGGCGCCCTTTTGTCCGAAACCGAATGATGTAAGCATGAAGGCTTTGATGCCAGGTATGCGTATCGACTCGGATGGGTAGAGAAGATGTCGGAAGGACTGTAGTGCCACATCGACATCGTCAGCGTTCCGGTTCCCGGGCACGAGCCCGTGCTCGAGGATCTGCAAGCATCCGTTGAGCATCCACGCTCCTGCGGCGCCCTTTGGATGGCCGGTAAGATACTTCTGCGCGACCACAAGAAGCGGGTTGCCCTCAGTACGACCGAGATGCTCCATCTGCTGGTTAATGACTGAACTCTCGTTCTTATCGTTGGCCTTGGTCGAGGTACCGTGGAAAGAAGCAACGGCGATGTCATCGATCGTCAATCCCCAGACCGCTAAGGCCGCTCGCATGGGGGAAATAGAGGGATTGAGTTGGCGGATATCTCCATTCCATAACCACTGGGCGTGTGCTTTTCGAGAGGCCACTTCCGACTCGATTATTTCGTCCGACCTCGTATCTTGGGTACCGGCATACTGTGACAGCCGCCAGTCCTCGATCATGGCGAGTTCCTGTTCGAGCTTTGATCGGCGGTAATGGAAGTCTAGGAGTGGTGATTGCGAAGCACCATGCGCCTCCCGTGCCGCAGTCAGAACCCCCTTTCCGGGTGCCGGTACGGAGCGACCTACACCATCACCGGCCAGTTGTGTATAGGCCACGACGCCGTAAATGGGAAGACCCATTTGTAAGGCTAGTTCGGCGCTCATCACGATCTGGACACCGCAGCCAGCAGACTCTACAAAGCCGGCACGTGAAGTCGCTGTCGGCCGCGACATTTGCGACGGAAGGAAGCCTTTGGCAAGTTCTTGTTGGGCCACCATAGTTGCCTTCATATTGCTGAATTCGGTAGAGAGCTCTTCCTGCAGATCGTCTGTACCGCCCACGAGAGCAACTTTGACGCCCCGTGACCGAATGCTATCACAAGCAATGTCTAATGACTCTACGGCCGTCGCACATGTTCCTGTTGGAGTCTTAAGCGGCCCTGTCGCACCGAACAGAAGCATGTTTGTCCAAGCCGCCATTGAGTTTAAGAATGTTTCCTGCAGAACGTCACCTTTTACAGGGTTATCGCGGTAACGGCGACGGTACACTTGAAAATAAATAGTCAGCTAACACTATTTTGGACGGTATCCGAAAGGCGTGGCGGCAGTGCATTGCTCTGTACAACCGGGCGAGAAGTTGTTTCTAAGAGAAGAGGAGATGAAAACGAAAGTCACTTACTATCTCGCGTAGATTTGAGACTGCCCGCACCGGAGCCTATGTAGACGCCCAACTCAGAAACATGGATATACTTGTAGAACTCGAAAGGATCCTCGATACCAGCACTGAACATGGCTTCGCAAACGCAGCAAAGTACGTATAGCGTGACAGGATCGACTTGGGCAATGATGTCTTCTGGGATTCCGTAAGTAGCAGCGTTCCAGCCCTTAGGAACCTGGCCGGCGACGGATTGGTGACCACTAGTCGACCTGGGTACTAGGAATGTGGCACCACGCTTAATTATGACAGTCCAATTCTCGGAATCGGCGCCTTCAGGAAAGATGCTAACTTTCTCTCCGTGTCGAAGTTCAAACGACCTCGCGAGAGATTCGGATGTGCTGAATGCCGGGAGATCCTCGTCCAATACTACCTCTTCGAGGAGCTCTTTCTTCGCCGGGTCATACTCGTCAAATCCCTCGGGCTCTATAAGCCGAATACCAGAGTGATTCAGAATGTATTCTCCATATCGTGCTTCGAATTCATCCTCCTGCACCGGTTTTCCAGATTCTACGTCTAGCCAGCCGGCATACGGCTCGCCATTGACAAGGCCATCCTGGTGCTTGATAAGGCCCATCATCCACGCCATCTCTGTTAGGCCATCCTGGTTTAGCTTGCCTAGGCTCTCCTTTTGCCATCGTGTACGCGAAGAGCCTAACGGCCCTAGTTCGGAGAACCCAACGATAACAGGAGTGCGACCAAAGTCCACCATGCCTTCTAAGCCTTGAAGGTCTGCAGTCATGTCTTGATGCGATGATAGCTTCGGGAATCCCTGCCGAATGTTGGACCGATTCTTCTGTGCGCCTTGCTGAAGTGCGTTTATGGTAGCAGGAGCCTTGGACCCCTGAAGAACCTCATCATGCTTTTTCCTTTCAGCGGAAATCGCCTGCCACTGACGTCGTTTACTTGTGATGCCCGTTCTTATGGCTGTGACCTCTTCTTTGAGATTCTGAAAGCCCATAAGCCCACCGCTCAGTTCGGCATACACAGGTTCCACATCTGACTCCGTGATAATAGAGGGTGAGAGCAAAGCTAGAAGATTGAAAGCCATTTCCCCTGCCGTGAATGTCATGACACCGAGTTTTTCGATGCCTTCTGCGACAATATTATTCGCGTTCATGAGACCAGTTCCTCGTGTCCAGCCTATGACAGCACCGATGATAGAAAGATAGCTGGACCAGCGCTCTGAGTAATAACGGTTGAACAGAGTCTCGAGCCCAATCTTAGACTCCGAGTAAAGGCCATCGCCGCCAAAATCACCGTGATTAGGCGACAAAGGTAGCAGGACCGTTGTCGGCCTTCCGGTGTAACTCCGCTTCTCCTTTTGTCGCTTGATGCACCCAAACAGTCGCAGCACGTTTGTCAGCATAGCCCGATGCGCGAGCTCGGACCGTGCATCAATCTCATCAATCTCGCGACCCGGCTCTGGAATCGCGGCAAAAGGAACCACGAAATCGAGATCAAGGCCTAGCCCTTTACTCTCATCGTAGATGTGTGCGACTAGGTCCTCGACGTCCTTCTTGCTCGCGGCATTGAAGGGAAGGAGAATAAGCTCAGAACCGCAGGCTCCAACCTCTTTATATGCCTGAGCCATAGCTGGACCGGAAGCAGCTGGGGCGCGACTTGTCGTAACGATCACTCTAGCACCGCCGGCCAGCAAGCCGCGAACCACCTCCATGCCAATGGAGCCGGCACCGGCACCAGTGACAAGAGCTGTCTTGCCTGCATAACTAATGCCGGACGTGTTTCCTGCGAAGATAGCGTCGAGGTATGTGTTCGTGAGCTGGCGGTCGTACTGCCATGATCCGCCGCTCTTTCGAAGGCAGTGAACATAGCTACTGCAAGGTCCATTACGACGTGTAGAACTCACAACATCATAGTAGGTTACCGGGCCTGGCGTCAAGCTGGAGCCTGTCGTCCGGGGCTTTTCGCTGTAGTTTATCCGACCTTCTTCGTCGACAGATGTATGTGGTGCCATTGCCGGCTCCGAGAAACGAAAGACAGGTAGTGCTGCTTCTTGTGTAGCTGGTTTTGATTTAAGAAGGTCCTCTGCCACCTTCCTGGCCGGACCAGTCCTTACGCGGTGTCGCAGCATCGTCTCCAAATCCGATGTCCACCTGTTTGTAAGCGCTTGAAGCCGTTCCGCTGTGACCGATACGTTGTCCTGTTGTAAGAGCCGTGCTACATCCTCACGCACCCAGTTCCACCATGAAGAATATCGCCTTTCCTTCAAAGGATCGAATATTCCCTCCATTCCGGCGTAGAACTCTTCGCCGAGCTCTGCATTAATTTTGTCCAGATGCTGCTGAAGCTCGTCGCTGTTCTGGATCTCACCAGCAGCACTAGGGGTGAGATCTACGCCAAGATGCTGGGCCAAAACCTGTAACTGCTTTCGAAGAACTGAGTCCTGCTCGTTCTTAAGTTTTTGGAGGCTAGCATCATCAACCATCACAGCAGCACCCTGCGAGCCTGGCGCAGCCTGGCCCGAGGACGGTGTGGGTAATGAGAGGCCAGATTGCTTAGCGTAGCGAGTGACAGCTTGGTCGAGAAATCCGTGTACTTGGGCTACATCCGATAACCTAGATGATGGTTCCACGGTGACGCAGAAGCACTGGACTGCTAATTGGCAATTTGGTCCCAGACCCCAACGGGTTTCTAGGTAGGTCGCCATGTCCTTTTGACCAAAGCCACCAGGCATCTTAGACGAGAGAAGCCGCTCGACTAGCCGCTTTGACGACTTCCCAAGTTTTCCAGAGAAGCCTGAGGCGAGCTTTTCGCCCAGGGTTTCCAAAGAGGTGCCCTCGCTTCCGTCCGGCATATCGCCAAATTCTGCCCCGAGATCACCAAGGAGCTCATTTTGAAGTGTGGATTTACCTGTCGTCAATGTTAGGTCTCATCAGAGACAACGGGGAATATCAGTCTGTCTCACCATTGGATAAAGCTTGAATGGATTCACCCAGAGGCACTTCATCGAATGCCCGTCTAAGCTTCTGTGCTACCAGTGCTAATATTATATCTATAGGTGTGAGAACTGTGTCGACAATAGCTGACGCAGTTGGAACCGCAGCTGAAGCGGCGGTAGCCGGGGGAGGCGTTGCTACGGGTGCAACGACGGCCACTGGAGGGGCGGGCTCTGTGGGTGAGGGAGTAGGTTCGGTCTTCGCTGTAGATAATGTGTCATGTTCTTCATAATCATAATATATCTTTCGTGCGTCATCAAGGTTCGTAATACTGAGGAACTCGCGTTCGATCGACTGTGCAATGTCTTTCTCGCCAACGAGCTTCTTTGCGGACCTTTTGGCCATTGGCGCTAAGACGCCGGCAGGGCCTACTTCAATGACCCGTCGAACATCTCGCTTCGATGCTAACAGCTGCTCTTGTGTATTTATCCTTCAGTGCTCGTTAGTATCTGCGGTATTGATAACATCTGGATAGGGGTACGAGTTGAACTACCATTGTACAGGGAAAGCGAATTGGTATCTAGACAAAACTCGAGTTAGTTGTAGACTCTTTACGGAAAGTCGATAAAGTAACGAGGAGAGTATGATGCTAACGTTAAAAGTTCTATCAACAGATTATAGGCTATCTGTTGCTTTGGGTCTCTTGTCTCTTTTGAGACTGGGCCTGAGCCGGCAATGGTAGTGATGGTCATAGTGGGCTGTTCGAAAATACACCCAACACCAGCTTTATTCTAGTGACAAAAACAGCTAGCAAGGGCAATGAATGTATATAATGTTGGGAACAGCAGAGGCTTCAGTGATCTGGTTTATTGTGAACTGTTCATAGAAGGTGTACACTGCATTCTGGGTCTGGCCTTTTGCAGCTTCATGGAGGTGGAATATAATAATGTGATAGATAGATTGAGGCTCTAACTAGAGAGACATGTCACTGCTTTGTCTAGGATATTTGGGCCTGTACACAAGATTAATATGCGAATCCCGAGTACATAATAGACCTGCTATCACGAGCTATCAGAGTAAACAATGCAGTAATCAGCGTCACAAGTTAGACCCCTGCTCTCGCGATTAAGCAATACCTTGAGTTAGATAGCATAGCCTGACGATACGGCTTAGAGCTCACCAAATGATTTGAAAAGGCGGATTTACTTGTCTCGGTGCTGATCCGTTAGTGTGCGATAAGTTGCTGCCGGTCGGCTTTCGGTGGCCGTCACCGAATTTGGCGGTAGTGCAGCCCGGTAGTAAAGAACGGCCGACCGGGCAAGGGAACAAAACAATTGTAAGAATGGTGCGACATAGCCACGCTGTGGAGTATTTGGAAGGTTTCAAACATCAGAATTGGCATCGTATAATTAATCAGAATGGACGCGACAAATCAGCCGAAGGCGAACGCCCTTATGCCAAATCAAATACACCATCATGGCTTCTGATACAACTCCCAAGGTAAACGGCACCCATGCCGTGAAAGAGCCTCTGGGCGACGTTCTGCACATCATCGACAGCCGTACAAGACAGCATTACACTATTGATGTGCATCAAAATGCCATCAACGCCAGCGATCTCAAGGCGATAAAGGCGCCTAAAGATGAGGAGCATCCTGAATACCAGAACGAACAGGGGCTTCGCGTCTACGACCCTGGCTATTCCAACACCCTGGTCAGCGAAAGCAAAATAACCTACATGTCGGTCACTCTCACCTTTTGCAGCTTTTGAGGGCTTACTGTGTGTGAGCTCTTCTATCGTGGAATTTCCATATTAACAAAATAGCTAGCGATGGTCTTGAAGGCACGATTCAATACAGAGGATACTCCATCCACGACATAATAGGCAAAAAGAAGTTCGCGGACCTCTCCTACTTGCTGATCTGGGGCCACTGGCCAACGCCGGAAGAGGCGCAGAAGTACCAAGAGCGCCTCAATGAGGTCCCTCTCATCGACGAGAGCGTTTTCAATGTGATTAGAGCTTTTCCGTAAGTTACACCCAATCCAGGGACTTGCGGTTTGAGAACTGACTCTGGCTTTCGCCGGGCAGCAAGAATGGGTCTATCCTGGGAATGATAGTTGCTGGGCTTAGCGCCCTCCAGTCATCCGACATGGATGCGATTCCAGCCCACGCGGCTAAGAATCTTTATCTCGGCCAGCCAGAGAACGTCGACAAGCAAATCATTCGGGTGTTGTCAAGCTTGTCAATGATCACAGCAGCGGCCTACTGCCACTACACAGGGAAAACCTTCACACCCCCAAGGAAGGACTTCAGCTATGTACAGAACTTCTTGCTCATGACGGGCCTCGTAGAGGAGAGCACGGGGGAGCCAAACCCACGCTATGTCGATATAATCGAACGTCTATGGACTACGGTCGCTGATCATGAGATGACATGCTCCACCGCAGCTCTCCTGCAGACTGCCTCTGCACTGCCCGACCTCATCTCGTCTATGATTTCCGCCATCTCTGCGACCTACGGCCCATTACACGGTGGTGCGATTGAAGTTGCTTATAAGAGCATTGAAGAGATTGGTAGCGTCGACGATGTGCCGGCAAAGATCGAGCGAGTCAAGGCTGGCAAAGAGCGTCTGTACGGCTATGGGCACCGTGTCTATCGCGTGACCGATCCTCGCTTCACTTACATCAGTGGCATCCTCAATGAGCTGACAGACGAAGCCTCCAAGGACCCGCTGTTGCAGGTAGCGTTTGCGCTCGATCGCGCAGCTACTGAAGATGAGTACTTCATCTCGAGAAAACTGAGGCCCAATGCAGACCTGTTTGCTGCATTTGCTTATAAGGCACTGTAAGTTTTCATTTTTGGACTTGCGGCTAAATGATCAGCGTGCTGACGATATCAACGCAGTGGGTTCCCAGCCAGCTTTATCCTCCCTATTTCGGTTGTATCAAGAACGCAGGGCTTCGTGGCCCACTGGAAAGAAGCAATGGGTTCGTATACTCCCAATTTATAGATTCATCTCATTTGTTACTTGTTCGTTTGTGTTTTTGAATGAGTTTCGCTGACCATCGCTTCCTACAGAGGGAAAACCCCGCATCTGGCGCCCAGGTCAAAAATACACCGGCAACCTGAACCTGAAGGAATAGGGTGATTGCAATCCGAAAGTGAAAGTGATAAATCAATGCGGCTTGGTCAAAATTCATTTCATGCCACCATTTTTCTTAGTTGTTTCTATAGAGATATCTAGAGATGTAAAATAGAGCTTTTAGAATAACTGGCCTTTGATTTAGTAGTCTTTTCCCCCATCCTTCTAGCTCACTGACGAATATCTCTACTGTCAAAATACATGACAAAGGCTATGTTGTTAGTTCTCGGAGTGGTTTAGACTATGAAGATAGACGTAGATATACACATTATGGCTGTAAGGCGAACTAATTGATGTTTTTGCCCTTGGTAGATTGGGAACTCGTTATGAAAAAGATGCTTGGAATACAGTGAGCTATCTGTAGCACCTGAAGAGTGTAAACAAGTCAGGCAACATCCACTATTCCCTAAAGATCTCACCAACGACGGAATAGTCCAGTGGTCTGATAATCGGAAACTCCGTCATATGATAAATTTTCAAGGGATTGATTTACATATGTTCTATCTAGGTATCCTATAATTGTTTGCTGATAGAAACTCATCTGGATCCGGGTATTTGCTTAGGCCTATGTGCCATGTGCTATTCTCTAAGTGAGTGGAATTAGCCTAACCGTCTGACTGCGCTAAAACACAGGACCATTCTTGACAACTGTCGCTAGCGCTGCGTTCTGTCAGGACCCTAACGCGGTGGAATTCGGCGACCGGCGACCGAAAAAAGGGTTGCCTCTAGTGATTACTGTGTAAGGTGTTTCCGGTGCCCGGCATACGTAAGAAAGGGCTCGTTAGCTTAAATCAAATATTCACCCCAATGAATTACAATTCTGCAGCATCTGAAACCCAAGCTCGCCGGGCCCGAAGCGCTCAAAGTTCAATGGGCGGATAATAGTAAATTTACGTCTTGACTCTCCGGTGTTACATGTGCCTAAGCTATGCGACCTAGTGTTCAACGCCGCCTATGGCAGCCGAATGACAGATGAGATGATAAGAAGATAATTCCGGGTTAATTCCAACTAATCTATACATTATGAGATAAATAGTGAGCCAAAGAGTATTACGTGCCCAACACACCGGTCGCTCATAGACGGCATTACGTTTGCACCTGAGCCCTTTTCACAGCGCACTAACACGCCGACACCCCTGCTATAATGGGGAAACACACATCAGATGAAGTGCTTGATGAGTACAATGATGAAAACAGCGGCGTGACGGCGACCCTGTGCAACTGGATCGTCGGGCTGGAAAAGAAGGATATCCCTGACGACGTTTTGGAACGCGCGAAACATCTCATCCTAGATGGCATTGCATGCGGGCTTGTTGGGTCTCACGTCCCATGGTCGGAACAGGCGGTTGATGCTATACTGAGCTATGAGCCTGAGGGCCAATGTAGCCTCATAGGATATGAAGAAGTCAGACTGCTCCCAATCGAAAAATAAAATCTATGACCTGGACTGACAATGTACGGCTTTTTAGAAACTTGGCCCCCTCGCAGCCGCTGCATTGAATGGTGGCTTCATTCAGGCCACGGAGCTCGATGATTACCACAGTGTTGCGCCCTTACACTCAGCCAGCGTGGTCCTTGGCTCTCTCTTCGCTGCTGCACAGGTGAAGAACGTCAAAGTCCGTGGGTTGGGCTCCAAGGGGCAAAGTAACGAATCTCAACAGTCGGGTCGCACGGTCTCCGGGATCGATTTCCTCATTGCCTCCGTAGCAGGGTTTGAAACTGGCCCTCGCTCAGGAATGGCAATCCACGGGACAGACCTTCTAGTCAGAGGGTGGCACTCTGGGGTTGTGTTTGGTTGTCCTGCTGCGGCCGCGGCATCTTCAAAACTCCTAGGACTGTCAGCTGTCGACACAGAATCGGCCATCGGCATCGCCTGCACGCAAGCCTGCGGCCTAATGGCAGCACAGTTTGAAGGCATGGTTAAGCGCATGCAACACGGAATTGCGGCACGCAACGGCCTATTCGGCGCTCTTCTAGCCCGTAATGGCTACGTTGGCATCAAGAAAGTTTACGAGCGTAGATATGGTGGTTATCTCAACATGTTTAGCCAGGGTAGTACCAAGACGCCCCGGTACAATGTTCAGGAGATCGTCGCAGGACTTGGCGATGTGTGGCACACTTCCCGCATCCGCTTCAAGCTACATGCCTGCGTCGGTGGCTGTCACGGACTGGTAGAGGCAATTGAGAGCCTCCAGAAGGCCCATCCTGACCGGTTTTCGAGCGACAACTTCAGCAACATAAAGAGCATTAAAGTTGGTCTGTCAGAAACTATCCTTCACCATGATGGATGGGCACCCCACGAGAGGCCTCTGACCAACACGGGCTCGCAAATGTGCGCTGCTTACATTAGCGCGACTCAGCTGGTCGATAACCAGGTCCTGATCGCCCAGTTCGCCGACAGCCAATTGAACCGAGACAATGTTTGGGAGCTTGTGAACAAGACAACGTGTCACCATGACCCTCAGTTTGACAAGCCAAACCACCAGTGCGGGGCTCATGTTGTAGTTGAATTCGAAGACGGCACCACCGTCGAGGAAACAGCCCAGATGCCCAAGGGCTTCGACCCGCCAATCACAAACGAGGAGATTCGAGGAAAATATAGAAAGTTGGCTGCTTCTGTGATCGATCAGGAGCGCTTAGAGAAGATCGAGAAACTGGTTTTGGGAATAGATCAACTTGAGGATGTGTCGGAACTACTTGAGGTACTGGCGAAGCCTGCAAGGAGCGGAGTAAATTAGATCGATTCGATTTGATAGTAGAATAAATGCCTATAGAATATGACATCTTTACGCGACGTGCGGAACGTCGTGAGCCTGTAGCGACTCACCTTAGAAAATATGACACCCGGTACTTCTTGGCTTGCCATTCAGTTGAGGATAGCGCTCTTATAAACGGCGATGGCGCAATCATTCACCGCTTTGAGCGAAATATTATTTTATTTTCCTACGGTCTATTTTTTAAATTCCCCTTCATTCCCAACATTACAGCTTACACCTGAAACAGATCAATAAACTTGCTTGCGGGTAATGCATCGAAGTCAGGTCCGTCCAATGTGTCCATGATTTGAGCGACTCCAGATTCCGACAGTTTGAGTTCCAGGTTACGAATAGCCTTTTTGCGCACTTGAGGGAAGCTTTCTGCATTGCGAGCTGGGTGACCCAGAGGGAATTCAAGTCTCGTGGTGAAACTTGTTCCATCCTTGAGAAAGAATTCGATGGAGCAGCCAACACTGCGGATGTCAGGGTTGTGATAGTCCTTTGTGAATTGGACATCTTCTTCCATAGTGATGATGGACCGTAAAGCCTCGACTCTGGGATCCTTAGCGAAGGGACTGTCGTCCTGGTAATCTTCCGTTTCAACCTCGGCGCCATCCTTAAGCAGTACTACAGCCATTATGTACCTTAGACAGTGGTCTCTATCTGCTGGATTATGTAACGGCCCCTGTTTGTTGATAATGATCATGGCTGCTTCTTGTGTGCGCACATGAATGCTCTTGATATCCTTGGTAGCATCAAGGCCAAGCTCTTGCAGCTTCTTGCTTGCTGCCATTGTGGCCTCTACCGCGGTCAGACCGTGGCCTTCGGCAGTCAGCACCTTAAAGATTGCATTCTCAACTACCCAAGTTCCAAACGGTCGTGGCAGTTCGAACGCGTTTCCTTTGTTCAGCACTTCGTAGAAGCCCCATCGCGCGGCCGTTAGTGGCGTCTTGATCCCGGGCTGGCCCGCTCGTGCGACAGTCGCTAGATGTACAGCGCGCATGCACGCATCACCGGCCGACCATCCTTTGCGCGGGCCCGTGTTTGGCGACTGGCGGAATGTACGCAGCGGGTGGCCGTCGACCCAGGCATGTGAGACGGCGGAGCGCGCTTGTTCCCGGGAGAGGCCCATCAGCCAAGAAACTACGGCAGTCGACGCGATTTTGACCAAAATGGTGTGGTCTAACCCGACACGGTTAAATGCGTTCTTTACCTGGAAGCAGCCTTGAATCTCGTAAGATTTTATGAGGCCGAGCAGAACCTGTTTCATAGTGATCGCTTCGTCTGGCTTTCCCCGAGCGAGTGCATCCCTTGTGAGCACGTCTGCAATGACTAAGATAGCCCCAAGGTTGTCTACGCTCTCCCGTTAGTGATGCTGTGCTCTTTAAAATTCGGGACGATAAAGGGATTTCTAACTTACCAGACGGGTGGCCCCATTCCGCTCCAGCAAAGGCATCGTTATGGTCAAGATAACGAATCATTGCGCCCATGTTGAAGGCAGCCTGCAAAACATCTAATGAATATGGCGTGCCCGGCAGTCTGAAGCCTCCGGCAACAGAGCCAGCACCGGGGAGCAATGGCTTAACCAGAGCTGCGCATTCGCTGCTGAGGGCCAGACTCTCAATGGCTACTCCAAGGGAGTCAATGAGTGCCATCTTTGCTCTGGCCAATGCTGGCTCTGAAACGACCTCATAGTCATAGGCATAGTCAACAACGCGGATGATGACATCGTCGTATGGCCTTTCTGAGTTGTCGTCTGGCTGTGGGATATGCATTTTGTCTGTTCTTGAACTACCTAACTAAGCAGCGTGTTAAGGAATCCGCTTCTAAACTGCATTCGCCACAAGAATAAGTAAGCCTGTGTGTATCACCTTTACGATAGCGGTGTGTCGTAACGCCGCGGAAGAATCTCTCCTGAAGGCCGCGAGTAAGTATGTCTGTCACCTTGTGAATAACCGGGGTCAGCAAATGTGCCTGACAAGAGCTTCCCAGCCATCATTATTATCTTCACATGTCATCGAGTTTATCATTGAGCATGCATCAATGCTGTCACCTTGCGGCGTGCAGGTGGCTTACTCTCATAATTGAGGGTCCGCTCGGTAGTCGGGGCCGCCCCCGAATACTGCTCGGCCGCAGCTCGGACTAGCACCAAAGGAGTACACGCCACTTCTCTCGGCCAAAACGCGACCGAATGCTGTAAGTGCAGGGGACTGGACGAACCCTGAAACCGATTGTCTGACAGTTTGTTCAGCGGCTAACTGTCAGCTTCTTATCGATGTGCGTCGATTTGCATAGGCACTAGAGAATGATTACAATTTGCAAAACATCACTCGTAGTAGCTTCTATTATACGAATAGGCGGATACCCTATATGTTGACTGTATAGTTATTAAATATATCATCCTAGTGCCATTTGAACATTCCCCATGTACTCATGTATCAGTTGCTGCCAGAGAATTGCTCCCTCCCCATGGTTGAGCCCTTGTATTCGTTCCGACGAGACTACACCTACATCTCAATAAGCTATCACGGTTGGCTATCATCTGTTACTTCAGAAGAACAAGTCTTTGGTGTTCATTCGTTCCGTGATACCTCATACATTACATTGGGGCGCAGTATAAGCCCCACGCTTTCGAGATGAGCTCAGAAGGAAGCCCGTCGTTGTTTGACGAGATCAACCCGACGCCAGAGTTAACTGAGACCCCCGGTAGATTCACAATCAGCTACGAAGATGTCGAGCAAGAGTTACCACTGGGCTTATCAGATGCATACCACCTTAATCAGCATCAAAAACCCTTTCTCGCGTCGTTGGCGCGATCAGAGGCCCAAACCGATGGCAAGACATCAATGTCAGGCGCTGCCCTGACTTTCAGATTTATGGAATATCTGCTAGGGCGCAACGTGCCACCCGGAACCTTAATACGTCTATTTTACGCTGTCCACTCCGATATCATGCAGAAAAAGGATGTTCACAATTTCGTCCGCGACTTACCTGATGGCACATCTACACAAAAGTCAATCCTGCGGACATTTATGAAGCTGCAGTCGAAATTAGCATTTCCGCTTCTATCCAGCCCACCGGCTCTTCCAAAGTTAGCGCAAGACGCGAGAACCTCCGTTATGATGGCTTTTGGAGGGCAAGGTGCGAGCAACAGTGCTTGCGTGGACGAGTTGGCAGAGCTATATTCAATCTATCAGCCCCTTATAGGGTCTTTAGTAGCGTCTTTAAGTGCCGCCCTCAAGTCGCTATCACATCATCCGGATACGAAATCATTTTATCTGGGCCGAGAAATTAATGTATTAGAATGGCTTGCCGAGCCATCAACACAGCCAGAAAAGAGCTTCATAGCGAGCGCTGCAATTAGTTTCCCTATTATTGGACTTACGGGACTTCTGCATTATTGCATTATCTGCAAGCTGCTAGGGAAGACGCCAGGCGAGATGGGCCAGCTCCTGTCAGGAATCACTGGCCACTCTCAAGGTATAGTCGTCGCCGCGGCAGTTGCAAAATCGCATTCCTGGGAGTCGTTCTTCGATGAGGCAAGATGGGCAGTAGAACTTCTCTTCTGGATGGGATATGAAAGCCACGTGGCGGCGCCCGGGTCTTCTATCAGCACATCGATGATCAACGAGAGCGTACAAAACGGGTACGGAACCCCTTCACATATGTTGTTGGTGCGCGGCATTCGCAGAAGGCGTCTAGAAGAGTTCATAGCTACCAACAACAAATATCTCCGGAAGCATGAGCAACTATATCTATCCCTCATAAATAGCTCAAAAGACCACGTCGTCGCTGGGCCTCCCAAAAGTCTCCAAGGTTTGATCACAAGCCTTCGCCATATCTGTGCTCTGGATGGCGCCGACCAGAGTAGAATACCCTACAGCAAGCGGAAGCCAGTTATTCTCTTCCAATACCTGCCTATCAGCTCTCCTTTCCACTCACCATATCTACAAGCGGCGACAGAGCGCGTCAAGAATCAAATGGCCAAGTCATGGCCTGAGACCGCAACAATAAGCAGTTTACGCATTCCCGTCTTTCATACGAAAGATGGGGCAGATATGCGAAAAGGATATGCGTCCAAGACCGACATCACGGGACTTGTTGTGGAAGCTGTCACCACCAATGTGGTAGATTGGCCGGAAACACTACGATTTCACGGCGACAAGCGTGCTTCACACATCATAGCGCTGGGGTCTGGGCGTTTCAGCGATATGGTTTACAAAACGGTAGATGGATATGGAGTTCGAGTCATAGATGGCACAAGACTTGACGGCACAGACTCTTCTACGATAGGAAACAAAGCGGAGATCTTCACACAATCACTTCCTGAGCCGACGGTATCCTCTGCATCGTGGGGTGAGAAGTTTCAACCTCGCCTTGTGATGTATTCCGACGGCTACTATCATCTCGAAACCCGACTCAACAGTGTCCTAAGAGCTCCGCCCATTATCACAGCAGGCATGACACCGACAACTGTTCCCTGGGACTTTGTCGCATCAGTCATAAATGCTGGATACCATATTGAATTAGCAGGCGGTGGCTATCATAACGCCGCGGCAATGGAAGCTGCTATAGAAAAGGTAGCTGCCAATATACCAGCAGGGCGAGGCATTACGTGTAACTTGATTTATGTCGACCCAAAGGCGATAGGATATCAGATACCTCTGATCCGCCAGCTTGTGCGCAGGGGTGTTCCCATCGAAGGCCTCACCATCGGCGCAGGTGTTCCATCTCCAGAAATAGCCGCAGAGTACATCGAGACCCTTGGAATAAAGCACATCTCCTTCAAGCCAGGATCAGTACGCGCTATACGAGAAGTCATTGAGATCGCAAAGAGACATCCCACATTCCCTATCCTCCTCCAGTGGACTGGCGGTCGCGGCGGTGGACACCACTCCTGCGAGGACTTCCACGAGCCCCTTATAGATATGTACAGCGAGATTCGGCGTCACGAGAACATATACCTCGTGGTAGGCAGCGGCTTCGGAAACGGTGCCGGCATATTGCCCTATCTGACTGGATCTTGGTCTCGCCAATTTGGTAGGCCGTCCATGCCATGTGATGGTGTCCTGCTAGGTAGCCGGATGATGGTGGCTACGGACGCCCACACATCGGCGGGCGTAAAGAAGCTCTTAATAAAGGCCCCTGGCGTTGAGAACGCAAAATGGGAAAACAGCTACCTGCAAGCGGATGCCTCAGGAGGCGTTCTCACCGTCACCTCTGAGATGGGCCAACCTATTCACAAGCTGGCTACACGCGGCGTTCGTCTCTGGAAAGAACTGGACGACACTATCTTCAACCTTCCCAAACCGGAGCGGAAGGCCGCCCTCCTGAAGCGGAAAGCTGAGATCATTCGACGCCTCAATGCTGACTTCGCGAAGCCATGGTTTGGTCGAAATGCTAGCGGGCAGCCAGTTGAGGTGGAGGATATGACCTATGCTGAAATAATATCCCGACTAGCTCAGCTTATGTACGTCAGTCACCAGCGACGCTGGGTAAACCCATCTTATCGAGAACTGGTGAGTGACTTTGCTGTTCGAGCCCTTGAAAGGCTTGGGTCTGGGTCATTGGAGACGTCATGGCTCGACGAACCGGAGAGTCTGGCTGAACGGATTACACAAGTCTGTCCCGAACTCGCAGTTCAGCTCATCCATCCCGAAGATGCTCGTTTCTTCGTCCAATCTTGTAAGAAGCGCGGTCGCAAGCCTGTCAATTTTGTCGTCGCCCTTGATGATGATTTTGAGCATTGGTTCAAGAAGGACTCTCTTTGGCAATCCGAGGACTTGGATGCAGTTCTAGAGCAAGACCCCGAACGCGTTTGCATTCTGCAGAGCCCGGTCTCTGTACGATATTCTACCAGAGATGACCAGTCAGCCAAAGACATCCTGGATGAGATCCACGGCGATTTGGTGGCTATGATGCGTGGTATGGTGGAATATAATATCCGTCCTAAACTGCGCCTAGCGACAACACTTCAGTTGCGTCCTACTCCTGAAAACATCATCGTCGATCAGATGGATGACCGTATCCTGTACAAACCTTTGCCAGGCCATGAACTTCCTGGCCGAGAGACATGGATCGAGCGCCTGAAACCGCACGCTGGTGCATCTCTCGTGGCGCTAATGCGTGAAGAGACTCTATTTGAGCTATCATCAAAGCGCTCCCGACCAAACCCGTTCCGTGAGATCTTCGCACCTCAGCATGGCTATTCACTAGTGCTCAACCGGTTGTCTAAGGAAGCGCATCTTCGGGACGAAACCACCGGGCACATCGTCGTTGTCGTTAAGCCTGTTACCTCGAAACATCTCCGAGTTGAGGTTATTCACAAAGACCCGGCGGTTCCTTCCGGTAGCGCCTCGCTAGTTCTCGACTGGGAATACGATGAGCGCACACGGCAACTCATCGACGCCACCGCAAACCGTGACAGGCGTGTTCAGGAGTTTTATGCTCATCTTTGGCTTGGCCAAAAGGACGCAGGTAGAGAGGGCCGATTGACAGATATCTTCTCCGGTGGTAAGTTTGAGCTTACGCAGGAGTTGCAAAGCTCACTGCACTCTGTGGTCTCTCACGCATTTATTGGTGCGTCCCCTGTCAGTCCAACAGACGTGCTACCACTAGAATCGGCCGTGATCGCATCCTGGGAAGCTATTATGAGGCCGCTCTTGATTGGTGATCTACAAGGCGACCTCATGCGTCTTGTCCACCAATCCATTAATGTCGAGTATGTCTCCGGCGTTTCACCCTTGCTTGTAGGGGACTTAGTCACGTCGGAATCCTCTATCCAGTCCATTACTATTGAAGCCTCTGGCAAGTCCATCGCAGTTGAGGCGAAGATTTTGCGCGAAGGTAGTCATATAGCTACCGTCGGGTCCAAGTTCTTCATCAAAGGAAAATTTTCGCAAGACCAGCCCACATTCATGATTAAAGACGAGCCCCTGATAGAGCTTAAGATACAGTCTGACATTGACGATGTAGTCCTAAAGGATCGCACTTGGCTACATCTTGACGATTCTTCTACATCTCTGGTTGGTAAGACTCTGCTATTCCAGGTGCAAACCAGCAGTCAGTGGGCAAGTCAAAATTCCGCCACACGCCTTACTGTTCGGGGCACTGTCGAGGAAAAGCTTTGGAATGGTAGTCGACGAAGCTTGGGCTTCGTCGTATTTGACGCTCCAGAAAGCCAAGGAAATCCAGTGTTAGAATTCCTCCAGCGGAAAGGAGAAGTGATTGATGGCAGGGTGGCACTAAAGAATCCTGGGTGGACTGGCGACTCGGAAGTTTCCGTCGTTGCTCCATCACACACTCACATCTACGCGAAGTTATCGGGTGACTGCAATCCCATTCACGGCTCTCCAGTATTTGCGGAGATAGCTGAGTTACCCGGTCCTATCATGCATGGTATGTACACTATGGCTGTTTCCAGGAGGGTGGTGGAAGATGGTGTTGTTCCAGGGGAGCCTGAGCGTTTACGACGATTTGACGCCTCCTTCGTCAGCATCGTTAGGCCTGGCGATAAAGTTGCGGTAAAAATATCGCATGTCGCGATGAAGAACGGCCAGATGATATTCGAAGTCGTCGCTCGGCTAGAGGAATCGGATGAGGAGGTGCTTCGTGGCGAGGCCGAAATCACCCAGCCTTCGACTGCATATGTCTTCACAGGGCAAGGTAGTCAATCCGTAGGGATGGGAATGGCCCTTTATGATAGCTGCCCTGTGTCTAAGTCGGTTTATGATGAAATGGACAATCACATAAGGAAGCTTTACGGTATGTTAGCTTATTTTTTATTTATCCCCCCTTTCATATTTCCCCCCATCCTTCTCTTTCCACCCCGTCGGATGCTGACTGTTCATCAGGCTTCTCTATTCTCAAAATTATCCGCGAAAATCCCAAGGAAATCACTCTGCACTTCAGAGGCCGTGAGGGACAAAAGATTTTGTCGAACTACTTGAAGTTGAAGACTGAACTTCCCACGGAGGACGGTTCTCGCCGTTCTGCTCCTATTATACCAGGCCTCAGTCCCAGTTCAACATCATACACCTTTTCCGAGGCACGAGGCCTTCTCTTTGCAACGCATTTCGCACAGCCTGCAATTATATTGGTAGAAAAAGCCACTTTTGAGCACCTAAGATCCAGGGGGCTTATACAAGAAGGCGCCATGTTTTCTGGACACTCACTAGGAGAATACGGAGCACTCTCGTCAATGGCTCCCTTTGTTGACTTTAAAGATATGCTTGACACTGCTTTTTACCGCGGCTTAATGATGCAATTCGCCATACCACGCGATGTAAATGGCCAAACAGGCTTTAGTATGATGGCCGCCAACCCAGGCAGAGTCGGAAAACGTATGAACAGTTCCCATAATCTCGTCACAACTTGAGCTAACATTCTGCACAGACTTCAGCGATAACGCGTTGAAAACGTTAGTCCGATATATCACCCAAGAGAGCGGTAAACTTCTTGAGATTGTGAATCTCAATGTCGAAGGCGATCAATATGTTTGCGCCGGTCATGTAAGCAATGATCACCTACAGCCCCTATGATTCGCAGTCCAGGCTGACAGGTAATAGGTACACAATCTCAGCTGTCTCACTGAGATTTTAAATGCGGTCGCAGAACGAAGAGTTCAACCCCGGGAAATTGAAGAGTTCCTGACAGCGCCTTCACCCCAAACAACTACTTTTGGCGCTACTATTGCGCAACAGATCGCATTATCGAACTCCTTACCCCTCGACGTCGAGATTCCCAGAGGCAAGGCTACAATCCTTCTGAAAGGTATTGACGTCCCTTTCCACTCAGCCCGCATGCGCTTTTGGATTCCTACCTTCAGGAGCTTCTTCTTGGAGCATGTCAAACCTGAAGACATCCGTTTAGACCAACTCGTGGGAAATTTTGTGCCCAATGTAGTTGGAAAGCCATTCTCCCTTGACAAGGCCTTTATCCGGGAGGCTAGTAAGATTACAGGCAGCACCATATTAGAGGGTCTTGTGCATTGAACCTAGACGATAGATATAGACACTTGATTTATTTCATTTTGGCGGGCGTTAGGCATGGAGCTAGGGGCATTACGAAACATGAACCAGACTATTCATATAACGATTAGTTACACAGGACGATACGAATTTATATATGTTCTTCCTTTAAATCAACAGTGAACTCGTGCGAAGTCGAGTATATTCAACGTGAAGTGGCATAGGCGAGGATGAAGGTGTTCAGCCACTTGGGGATTGAACAGAATTGCAGGTTCAGCGAGAGAAGTGGTGGCTTGGTATCACGGAACAAGTACATAGGCAACATAGTCGCAACTTCTCACTAATTGTATTGAAAAACGTTCGTTTTAATCATGTCCTCCACAGAATCAAGTTGACTAGACATGTGAGTGGCTCAGGAAGTAAAGGTTGACCCATCTCCTGAACGCTTCGATCCGTCGTTGGGCGCAAAGCTCATGGGGCTCACTTCGGAATGTGCACGAACCACTTAAGCCATGGACAGTTAGTTGGGGGCCATGAGCCCAATTGGGTACCTGATTATTGGCATGGGGGTCGGGCCTTTAAACATGCCTTTCGAAGATACATGAGCTGCTGAGGATCATAGAATGAAGAGCCAATCATGGCTACAGGGAGTGCGGTCTGACTCTTAGAGCCCGTCCTTGGTTTTCCCATCTCATTGCCAACACTGTACTACCTCCTGTCCCGCCCCTTGAAAGGTCATCTATTCTACCATCAGGCCTCCACGTCATCTTTTCAGAATGAGACTTCTCAATATACGAACCTTTGTGGTCGAGGAGTTTTATGATCCACCGAAATATGCCATCCTCTCGCACACATGGGACAGGGAACTGACGCTTCAAGAATGGCAGTCGAGTTCAGAGCAACAGTGAAAGGCGTACAGGAAAGCAGCCTGTGCTGCTGAACAAGCGATCAGGGACGGCTTGGACTATATCTGGATCGACACCATCTGCATCGACAAGACCAGCAGTGCAGAGCTTTCGGAAGCCATCAACTCAATGTTCAGTTGGTACGAAGGCGCCGAAGTGTGCTACGCATATCTCTCTGATGTTGGATTCCAGGATCTGGCCGGGATTAGGGAAAGTCCCCTTCGCAAAAGCAGATGGTTGACGAGGGGCTGGACCTTGCAAGAGCTCATCGCGCCATCCGAGCTTATCTTTTACTCTTGCGAATGGATAAAGATCGGGACGCGGGACCAGCTGGGGCGTTTGGTGTCACTAATTATGGGAATTGAGTCACAGTATCTCATGCGCGAGCGAAGTTTACGTCCGAGCGAAAGATCGACAATCGGGGCGATAGACGGTCTTGCTAGGACACCATTCCACAGTGCAACCATTGCAGAGCGACTTTCCTGGATTTCCAACCGTGTCACGACTCGTCCGGAAGATATCGCGTACTGCTTGCTGGGGCTTTTCCAGATCAATATGCCTCTCCTCTACGGCGAAAGGGGCAACGCGTGGATCAGGTTGCAGAAGGAGCTCATCGCCCTGTCAGATGATGAATCAATTTCCGCCTGGGCTTCGGTTCCTCTGCTTGAGGCACTTATGAGTGCTGGAAACAACTATTTGCGGCGGCTTAATTTGCTTGTCGCGGCGAATGATGATCTTTTCGGATCTAGTCCTGAGACTGGCCCTAACACGAGACTCGACCATCTGGTCAGGACCGGATGGAAATATTCGGGGGGGCCGACCATGCTTGCTCCGGATCCTGTCAACTTCTATGGCTGCGGGGATCACGTCCGTCTCATGTCCAAGAGGAAACTCCCGCTGATGCAAGTTGGGTTCGAGGATCACTCGCCTGTATATTTGGCTGCGCTGCGCTGCGGCATTGCTATAGGGGAGAGCCCCAACACCTATATGACCTGCGATGCCGTCGTTCTGAAAAGACGCAATTTGGAGGTATCAGATGCGTACCAGCGGGAGAATTGCCAGTTCCTCGGTAGTCGAATACAGGTCGACGTCGTACACATTGATTTTAACTCTGTGACAGAAGTGTATATTGAAGACTCGAGGGTCGGAGTGGAATCGAATTATGAGCTCGCATTCGGACCGGATGAAAATTTCTACGGGTTTTGGATTACGTTCCCCCAAGGACGCCGTTCGTATGAAGTGCGGTCCCACCGGTGGGGACATAGAACAGGCGAGAGATATGCCCGCAGCTGGCCGGCAATGGGTATATTCGGATTTAGTATCGATTCAAGCCGAAATATGTACCACGAGACTCTATTGGTTTACAGAGATCACCTACAAACGCATGTCCTAGACCTGGGCATTGTTTTGGATCCAGATGGCGCGGTTACATGGACGTACGAGGTGACAGTCTGCGAAACCAAGCGCATGACACGTGGGTCTATAGAGGGACAACGAACGAATTCGTTCGTGAAGCGAGAGAATAACGAAATGCAGGACCAGATGGAGGTCTCATTGGGGGTGTTGAATTCCTCCATTTGTTTGAATGAGTGGGAAGTGCGAATGACCTACATCATATTCAACGATGGTAATGAAATCCTTTGACACAACAAATATGACTTGCAAATACCAAGTATTATACTAACCGCAACAATGTAACTTTCATATCAGACACATCTCATGGCCAGGGTTGCCCGTGTCTCTGTACTCTTACCAAGGTCTTCCTCTGACACCCTCTTTTGATGCTGCTAGACGTTGAGGAAGATCACGCCGCGGGACACACCAACGAAGTTGAAAAAATCCCTCTCTGTCAGATGGCTTGGTAATACCTACGTATATACCTTGTAGGCTTCGTGTATCCCCCCTCCCCCCTCCCCCCAAGTGCTAGGGACCAAGCGACCAATACACCTTGATAGCTACTAACCCCTTTCTATCTAATATCGTCCGGGCCATTTCTCCAGCACACGTCCCATATAAAATTTTTTGTCCATTGGAAACTCTGTGGATCCGTTCTTGGACCTGTTCTGGTAGTTAGTTCAAACCCCTCAATATACAGCAATGACGAAATAATCTGGGATGGCCCCAACATACAAGGTGCCGTATTCTCGACTATCCCAGGCTACGGCATCTTATTAGAAGTACACGCCATCCATGGGACAATGCCGAGCCAGTCAGATATGCTTCCGAAACACCGGTACTGGCAACGATTGGCCGCCGTTGACATCTCGCTGACCTCCGTGGACGCACACAATTTTGGATCTATAACAAAGTCCTACCGCGTGCCCATAATGCATGCAGAAAGATGGATCCCTTCTTGGAACGATATAGCTTCTATGTCAGATATGGTCAAGCATGCATGTATGTCTTTGAGACGTTCATGACTGCCACGCGGCTATTCCAACAGGCATCAAATGAACCTTCTTCGGTAAGTAGCTTGAGTAATACACACACGATTGAATACCCGTCTATCTCCTGTTCCAAGTGCGGTACTATAACGCTGACCGTCTCGACTTTGTGTTCTCATAGAAGGCCAGCTCGGACACATATCTGAGTCTTGTATGCTGAAATAACATAAGTTAGTCATACTGGGCTTCTACTGTAATTACGCCAATAACTTCCAAAACGGTCCATACGTACACTATGTATTTGGTGATTTTCACCTCTCATGAACCTCAGAGTTAATGATCGACGGTTGTAGTTGACGATCACGCAGCCGGAGACACCCACCGGCTTGGATCAAAAGAATCCAGATCATCATCCTGCAGAGGATAACCCAGATCGCCACCTTGCAGAAGATCGAGTTTTAGCTGTACGAAGTGCGTCTTATCACAGCGGGACCAACCCCGAATACATCCTGAGAGAGAACTGCCGGGAGGACAACACAGATGAGTCGGTACTTGATCATCTGCAACTATTATATGTGTGCCTTACTGTGGCAGATCAGAACTCGGACAACGAAATAGCCGATCCCACCGCAGCATCAAATATGTTACCTTTAATTGTAACGAGAAGACTATTCTTATTTTATTCCCAAATTCCACCCCACTTCGATCCGCAAATTAGAATCTAAGTCTGATTGTATTGCTATCATGAAGTATCACGAAAACTGCTCAAGTTATCGAAATGGTTAATATCGAGGTACATACCACTTACGCGGGTAGTACACGGCCTCTTGTTAGTCCCACTTTTACCCGGGTCCGCTTGTCAAGCCAAATACAGTAATTGAACCGGAGGCCCGGGAATTCTTTCCTTGCCCTCCCGAGAAGAACAGCGGGTATATTCAGATATTTCCCTACGAAGTTAGCGTCTAGCATGACAATATTTTAGCTAACTCCTGTAGTGCGGAATGACACACGTCAGCAAATCTAAGGGTAGGCAGCGGAGTAACGCCGCTAACTTAGCGTGACAATAATTCGAGTGCCCTCTATTCGATTCAATAGGGCTGAAGATGTTTGTGCACTCATACCTACTGGGTGCGGCATAGTCATGTTCTAGTCGTGAAGTTTGTCATTGTGATCGTGAATCGAGCTCGGCCAAAAAAATAACAGTTTCTGTTTTCTTTTTCCTTCCACCCCCTTTTTTTTATTCCAGGTGAGCGGTTCGGTGAAGAAAGAAAGGTTCAAATGTCTGGGGTCCGAGATCCCTGCTGTAGTATACGCTGTCGGTACTACTGAGCTTCTTCGGATATTAGAGAGAAATGTAATTAGGCAAGATACAAAGGTTCTTTCAATCATCTAACCCAGCCATTTACGGTGTTGTTGAGAAGACCCGGCAAGCCGACGATATGCTGACTGCCTACTGCATGTAGGGTAGCTCCTACAAATCACAGACCTCGTTTAAGGAGCAACCCCTGTACTGCTGCGGACATGCCCCTTCAGCCTTCAGCTTGTTCAGCTGGCTTCAAGCCACCGGATTAGGCAATGGCCTGCACTCCACGCATATATTGGAGGTAGAGCGCTTCTTCTAGCTGCGCTGATGCCGCCGAATCAGGCAAGAGTTCGCATTCCGCGCCTTATAGTTTATTAACCAGCAGACGTCGGCCGGGCCACCCGGGCTATGGCACTGCTGGGTCTCGAGACTTGGCGTGGGAGGATTGCAGCTCTGCACAGCCTTGACTCGAGGTATAGGTATGTAATGCATACTTCATCTGCCGGATCTGTAGACATGGACCTTCATCCCCGTGCGCCATCACCTGACAAGATAAGGCACTGTCAGCAGGCATGCAGCGCTATGCACATCTACCGTCTTACCCATCCCGTAGGCTACGGTGACAATCCTAATACGAGTCTGCATATCGAGGGGCTTGATATCCACGATGTTGGGAAAGTCTAGACTGCCCTGGGCTTCTCAAAACCCAGCTGGCGTATGCACTACCCACTCCTCCCTAACAAACCCCGTTGCGTCAACGGGGTACTTCTGATGGGCGGCACGTCATATCGTTCTGGGAGTTTGGTGACGCTTTGATAGGTCCCCGTCGTAGGTCCCCGGCGCAAGGAGTATCAACCATGCACCCCAGTCTACATTTCAGCTTGGCTGTTGTAGCTGATATTCCGGACGCTTGTCTACTTGAGGCAACAGATGCATACACACTTTGGTATCGCCAATCTCGAGCTGTCGGCGCCGCCGTAAGCCGAAAGAGCGTTGACCGTAGGCAAGTAGACCAAGGCGGGAGCCTGTAGGGCCATATATAACTAAACGTCCCGAGCCGTATCTCTTGGATTTCCGAGCATACTGGCATTACTGCAATTAATAACAGCTCTTCCAGAGGCTGTGGATGCCAAAGTCGAAGCACAAGAATAGTCTTCGCGGCTTTTGTGGTTTATTACCGCGTTTGGGAGACATGTTGGGCTTACGTGGAACATCAGGTAAGAGAGAATGTTTACACACTTTCATTCAGTGGAGTGATATACTAAATATCCGTACCAGGCCGCGGTCAGGCATCTAAGGAGGCGGGCAGGAGGACTCCTGAACCTAATGGCCTACGCAATGGCACTCCAAAAGGAACTCCAAAAGGGGAAGCGCGCGAGGAGGTAACTCATGTTGACGCTCCAGCTTTCCAGAGTCAGCCCTCTGGTCTTCTGTCACCTGCTTCTGTGGGCGATAGCATTCAGGTAGCTAAACGCTTTGGAACGGGTAGACGCTCGAATGTGTATCGGGCCGCGAGTGGGCAACATGCAAACGTACACTTCGTTAAAGATCAGTACATTTCAGTTCGTCAGAAATGCCAGCGAGAGCTAGGTGCTAATGTGGGCATCGGTGCCTTTGACACATCCCACTCTGGCCTAGTGGACTGGATCAAACACGAACGACTGGCCAGGCTGCCTCACAAAGGCGGTTCTTGGGACCGAGTTCTTATATCTGCAAGCTACTTCGCTGGGCAGGTCAACCGACTCAGTGAAGCGATAGAGTCTTTCACTCCCGAAAGTGAAGCAGCATCCAACCTTCTCTACGGACAGTGTCTCATTTTACTTGAGGTAAGTCTTCATTTGCCTCATGCTATATAATACACAACTAATACCGACCACACAGCTCGGGTATCAAAATGCGCCAGCGCTGCAGACAGCTTTTGACTTGTTCTACCAGCTTGGTCTGGAGCTATCCCCCCTGCTGAGAGCCGAAAATGCCCTCCGCCTCGCCCCTTCGATTATGGAGGGTGTAGCTAGAGCTTTCTCGGAACTCCTTACTATTGTTTCTGGAATTGCAATCAGCTACTACACTGCTGTCCACGGTTCCCGCCAGACAACTCGATTAGACATATACGCGACTTTCGGAGTAGCCATCGAGAATTACCGTTCGCGAGTGCAGCACTGCGAGCACGAGATATGGAACTTTGAGCTCCGCAATCAGGGATATGGCGATTCAATCCAGATCGAAACTCTACGGGAGTGGCTGGCGCCTCAGGACAAGGTCCTTGCATTTCTCTCCTCGAATCATATCAGCCTAGCAACCCGCCCGGAAGAGTATACTTGCATCTGGTTTCAATCCCACTTGAACCAGTTCTTCAAGCATGACGAGAAGGTGTTGCTCGTGGAGGGCCCGTCGGGCTCCGGAAAAACGACACTCGCCAACTGGGTTGTCAACAGGCTACAACGGCCCATCGGCGGTCGTGGAGTTGTGCCGACCTTGAACTTCTTTTACAGTAAGTCACGCGTGGACCGTCATCTTGCCCAACAGCGCTAACAAAGATATCCAGATGCCAGTGTTTCTGCGCAAACGACCTGTCTCTCTATGTTGAAGACTTTGCTATTCCAACTGCTATCATCACGAATTGGCGACTTAGATCTATTCATCGTCATCTTCCAAGCCTTCACCGAGTCGAAAGCGCTATCTTCCGCTGCGGCCCAAGAAGAGAGATTATGGGAAGCGCTTCGACAAGCGTTGAGCAATAGCAGCGAAGAAGAAATTGCCATCATTGTCGACGGTCTAGATGAGATGGAAGGCGTCAAGCCTGCAGGCAAGAAAGTAAGCGAAAAGCTTCAGAAAATAGCACAGGAAATCCCACACCTCCGATTACTCCTATTTTCTCAGCCCCTGGGAGCACACTCGGCGTCTATGGAGATTGTAGAGTTGTCAATCGACAACGTGTACGATGACCTTCAGACCATCGTTCAAGAAGGGCTATCCAGAATTTCCTACTTCACGGAGCGAAATCCTGCTGAGCAAAGCAACATTATTGATGGTCTCCTGACTATCACCGACGGCTCTCTGATGCTCGCGTCCCTCACCGTTTCCTACTTGGCAATACAGAAGTCACAGGCGGATTTCGCGAAAGGCTACGAGGCTCTTACAAAAACACCACCAAAAAGTGTGGCTGAGCTTGTACAAAGACTACTAGGAACTGTGAAGCTTGACGTCGATAGCAAAACTGTGCTCTCCTTCCTGGTGACAGCCAAGAGGCCCCTCTTCATCAACGAATTGGAAGTCTTGCTACGGACAGACTCGAAAGGCGTCGCTACCAACAAGACTATTCAGCTAAAGCAGATCACCAATTCGATCGCTCCCTTCACAGTCACTGTAGAAGGTCTAATCACGCTGCGACACGAAACCATCAAACAGGCTTTCATTAATATTCCGGATAACTCAGAAGTTTCTCTTCATCTGAAGGACAGGCACAAGGAGCTGCTAGTTCGCCTTCTAGCTTCCACGAAAAAGCAGCTTCGAGATACAGACGAGCCGCGTTTGGATTACCCGAGTTCATCAGAAGTAGAGAAAAAGATCGCATCGCACTATCTGCTTGAATACGCAATCCGATACTGGCCAATCCACTTCAAGCTTTCGTCGCTGTACAAGGTCCAGGGCGACCTTCAGCTTCCACCTGAGTTCGCTTCGGTGTTCCCCAGCTCAGTCACCTTTGCTTTACTCGAGGCGAACCGTTGGAGAACGCAGTGCTTGCCCGACGAAGTTGTGGAGCTGTTTACTATCGCGTATCGCGTCCGTAGGCAGCTCTTCGGTCCCGAGCACGTCAGTGTTCTGCAATCTGCCATCACGTGCGCTGTATTCTACGAGACCGTTCTGTCGCGCCTCCCGGAAGCTGTTGAATGGTACGCTTTGGTAGTTAGGATTGGCAAGGTTGTGCTGGGGCTTCAGTCGGAGCTTGTTGTCACTTGCTGCAATACTCTTCTCCAAATCTCGGAGACGCTTGTTACCAAGACACGGACGACCATTATGACATATCGAGAGGAGATATTGCACGTGCTGATCTCTTCCTACACTCATCAATATGGACCCTCGTCTGAGGAAGTCCTCAAAGTCTACGAGGCACTTGCCGAGCTTTACATCTCGATCAGTGAGGAGACGAAAGCAAAGGAGATCCAAGTTAAGATCAAGGGAATCAGCACTGGGTTCCAAGACGAACATGTTAACGAGCGCGACGTTGGCAGACATCTTGATGTCCTACTCAAGAAGCACAGCCATGAGGAAGAGGTAGAGGGCTTTGAGAGCCTTCTATTTGGCTATGAAGAAGAGACCGAAGAGACGTGGTCCATCGTCCACGTCGAGAACATGATCAAGTTTGCCATGGAACTCATCAAGCGAGGACGGTTCAGCAGTGCCGAGGAGATTTACGTAGAATTGTGGCTCAAGCTCAGCGACCACTGCCAAACCACCTTGGTGTGTGAATGGCACGAAAAGAGAATCGAGGTCATGCTCAAGTATGCATCCTTCCTCCATACGCAGAACCGAGTGGAAGAGGCCTCAGCTGTCCTGATCAGCTGCTGGAACGAGTACTCGTCTCACCAAGTCTCCATGTTCGAGTCCATCGTCCTCCTGATGAAGGAGATTGCCGTCTGTATGCGGACTGTAGGTATGACTTCGCTTGCCCTCACTGTGTTCCAGCGGTGCTGGTCATGGTTCAAGTCAACGCATAAAGAGGAGAGCAGCGTCTTCAAAGAGATCGTAGAGAACATCGCGATCACGTCGAGCGAGGTCGTTAAGAAGAAGTCTTCTACATCTACCACCACTACCACGAAGACGACCTCGGCCAGTGAGAGTGTTATTCGAGAGGTGTTCGAGTCAACGTTCTCGTCAGAGGAGACGCAGGTCACTACAACTACCATGGAGCTATGCAGCTCCCTGACCTCTATCTATATCGAGCAAGAAAAGTGGTCCGAGGCGGTATCTGTAATCAAAACCACACTGAGAAGGACCTGGGCTTCGTTTTTCGCCGAATCTATTGACAGTGTGAGCCTTGAGACCTCATTTACCTCGGAGAGCGTCCAACTGGTGCTCCAACTAGCCCAGTGTTACATCAGCCAGAAGCGATACGACAAGGTTGAGCATCTGTACTTGCGCCTCTACCGCGTCCATTCTAAGACGCGCAAATATGATGACGTGGAGGTCGTTAAGTTCCGAAAGCTCTACATCGAATTCCTTACCAAGTACGAACTTCACAGCACTCTTATCAGCTTCTACCAAGAGCTTCTCGTCGAATATCGTTCTTTCTACGGACCGGCCCATGTCGAAACCATCACTATTCTGTATGCTCTCGGCGATCTTTGTAGAAGCCATCACCTGACACATGGTTATTGGATCGAGTATTATATGGAGATTATTACCTCTTTGAACAAAGACTCACGCATCTGCCATGAGAATGCCTTGCGAGCTCTCATCATCGTGGCTGAATACTACTACGACTTGCAACGATACGCAGAGTCGCTGGTTTACCTGAAGTCAATCATCGCTACGTTCTGCCAGTTTGGAACCAAGTACAAGATCTTCCAGGACACGGTATTTGTGCAGAAGACTTTGGAACGGTATTACCGAGTCATTGAGGAGACGCAAATCGAAATCCATGAGCATGTTAAGATCATGAAGGAGATTCGCGAAGCCTGCTCCAAGTTCTTCGGCGAATCTTCCGAGATCGCCGTGAATGTCACCGTCGAGCTTGCCGAGGTGTGCACCAAGAGCGAGAAGTATCAGTACGAGGCAATGGCGTACTACGAAAGCATCCTGAAGCACTCCAAGACCGTCTCGACAACAATCGTGAAGCGAAGCCAGAGCACCCTTCGTTCTCTCTACGTGAAACAAATCACATCCGAGAGCTCATCCTCTACTTCTACTACAGTAACGAAAGAGACGCTTGAGAAAGCCACCTCCATGACATATGAGCGTTACCAGGAGGTCAAGAAATCCTACTCTTGCACTCACGAGTCCACTCTCTCCACGCTGAAAGAGCTCGTGACGCTCTATCAGAAGCAGCAGAAGACGGAACTTGCCGTAAAGGAGCTGCGAGGCTTGGTTGTCGAATGTGTTCTCAGCACGAGCTCCACCAAAGAGATGATCGAAACAGCCCGATACGTCGCCTCCATTTTTGCCGAGTCCTATGTGTCGCAGGGCGTCCAGCTCGTCCGTGAGCTCAAGATGCAGGTCATCTACAAGACTAAGTCGAAGACTGCGAGTTCCGATGTGACCAAGTCCGGACGGGCTTGCTTCGCTTTCATCGCCTCTTTCGAGTACCACCTTCGCGCCAGGTCAGGCGGAAGCATCGCGAGCTTCATGGCAGAGATCCTCGCCGAATTCCTATTCTACGAGCGCTTGGTCTCTTCCATCAAGCTCAAGTCCAAGATCGGCGTCGTTATCCTCCTCGGCGCTCGGCTCCGTCATATCCATTACCGAGGAAACCGGGCTGAGGATTTCGAATTTGTGGAGAGCCAGGTCCTGGATTACTTCACGGCTACCGAATTGAGCGTGGTCGAGAAATCCACAAAGTCTTCCATCCGCGGGTTCGTCCGGATCCTACTTGCCTATTTCTCGGAGCGCAATCAACCCAAAGACTTTGTCGCTTCGGCTGCCCGCGCTGCTGTTTCGGAGTTGAGGGTCTACCTAACCAATTTGAAGTACAAGGAAGCTTTGGAATTGGCGCAGTGTATCTACAGATTCCTCATGGCCCACGAAGGTCTAGACGACCCGACCGAGATTACGCTTGGCTTCCAGCTCTGCCTGATGATGGCTGGCCGCGGCGAGTACAAGCGGACGGGCAAGATAGACGAAGAGACCAACAAAGCCATGCTGGCGCTTTCGCAGACCATCCTCGGCGAGGTGTTCGACATCTGCAAGAACAACAAGATCGATCTCGCCCGCTGCCCACTCCATGAACTGGACGAGCTCGTCTCGCTCCTCGGCGACCAGAGAGATAGCCGTCGTCTGGTGTGGCTACTGGAGAGCCTCTGGGAGAAGAGAGGTGCGCAGCCATGGCCATCGGACGTGAAGCTGACGCTGGGCGTCCGCCTCGTGCAGGCCCGCTTCCAGGCCGGCGACCACCAGATCCTGCCCGCGATCCAGCTCGCCGAGGACATCGTCTACAACCTGCGCCGGACGCACGGGCCGCGCCACAGGCAGACGCTGGCCATGTACGAGATCCTCGCAAGCCTCTACACGAGCACGGGACACTTCTACACGGAGAAGAGCAACGCCGATGGCGCCAACGCGATGCTCAAGAAGCGCGACGCGGCGCTCGCGCGGACGTACTTCAAGAAGGCCATCACGGCCAACGAGGACCTGCTGAAGCTCCTCGTGGAGACCGAGGCGGACGACAGCGAGGACGAGGACGACGACCAGTTCTCCGTCGCCAGCGGCTCGGTCCGCATGCGCGGCAGCGCCTACGGATTGAACCGGAGGATCTCGTCGCGCCTCAGCCTCACCAAGGACAACTCCAACCTCGCGGACAGCGAGGTCGGACACCGACACCACGAGACCGCGCCCCGGGAGGTGCTGGTCCAGGTCGCCGGGAAGCACCTCCGGCTGGCCAAGCTGGCGGTCCAGCGCTATGGCGGGTGGGAGAAGCTTACGGAGCGGCGGTTCGCGACTCTCACGAGCCGCGTCTGGAAGGAGTTCGGGGCCGAGCTGAAGACGAGCGAGGACGCAGTTCTCAGCACCAAGTGGAAGGTGACTGGGTTTGGCCTGGGTAAGGCCGAGGGAGCCATTACTGAGGATGGATTCGTGCCCCCTTCCAACTGGGCCATTTCCTAGATGGGCTTAATTGTATTACTGCGGCTATTGGTTTGTGTGGGCGATTGGGCCTGCGCGCTGTATTCTGTAAAAATTTCCTTGCATGTATCTTAGTAATGTTAGTTTAAATTGTATAAGCAATACAAGCTGTGATTATCGAGACCTCAACGACAACCACCATTAGGGAGAAAAGACTTTCGCCATACATGACAAATAACATGTGCGAATGCATAGGCGCGACGATGAGTCTCTCGGTGCTGTCATCTTTTTCCTGCGGATAGGGGTATTTCACGAGATTCCATTGTTCGGGCCTGTAAATGTATCTGGCTTTTCACCTTAATGTTGGCCCGTCAGTTCAACTTCCGGCTGGTAGAGTAAGTTTTAACTATAATACCATGGAGTAGAGGTCCAGCAGACGTGAAGAGAGTGGGGTGGTTATCTATTCTAGCATATAATTGGCCATCGCCGTGTCGTTCCTTACACCTCAGAATAGAAGAAACTTCCGTTTCTTTTCGGGTCTACCCGAATACCTGGCCCCAGATGCGGGTTCCTGACTTGCATCCTGCGACGATAATGATCCCGGCCCTGCAGCGCATGTGATGGACGATGCGTAGATATCGTACACTCGGTCCCAGCACAGAGTATCACTGCGTATCTTGAAATGTGAATACCACTTTACCTAGCACCTAACAACCGGACGACTTGCATATAGGTACAGATGCAATGCAGGTCGTCTGTGGATCGCTTCTCGTTGCATTTAGTTAAATGCCATGCCAGCATAACCGCCAGGAAGGAGGGGCCCTAGTACGCCGTACAGTACACTGCCCTGTCCACGCTGCCTTATGCTATATACCTAATGTTCCCTAGGTTAGGTTAGTGAATCGTGCTATTTCAAGTTACTTGGGCGCTAAACCGATACTTACTGGTCGTACAGCCATTTGGGGAGTGTCAGTCCCCCACCACTTCGTCCAATGTGGACACAGAATTCAGAATGAGTTTTTATCATCACCAATCATCAGTCGCCAACCTGCTATAATACAATGCCTATTGTATAGATCTTGGAGCTTTAACCAATGTTGCCATGCAACGCGCGACGACATTCCCAGCTAACTAAACAGTGAGCCATCACAATGATATAGTACCGGGATATTCGAGCCATCAAAGTCGAATCTCATGATTGACCCCTTAAAGCCAGTCAGTAGCTCACCATCCGCGATGCACAACCATCGTATGCATATATCATCGTACGACCACTTAGGAACCTGACGCCGTGTAAAGCAAGGTCGAGGTAGTGGGAGAGAGTGAGAGAAAGATAGAGGCAAGATAGTGAGAGGTTGCCGTGTTCCGCCCGGGTGCCTATCACAGCTCTCCCCGGTGTTGGACGGCGCTTCGACATCGCCTCGACATCACAAGAGTGCCTGCTTCGTCCATAACTTTCTCCTCAAGCCTAAGCGCTTTACTGCCCAAGGGCCAATCACGCGGCCTGTCAAGTTAGCTGCCAAGCAAGCGGCAGAGGCCAACCTGACTTGGTGATAGAACGGGACCCGCCGTGACCCCTGGCTCAGTAAGGTAAGGATCTTAATGAGTGAAGACACTGTGAGTGAGAGGTACGTAAGTAAGTACATGAACCTGGTCCCTCACTCACAGGTATCTTTTCCCCGCGAATATACTTGTGATGCCGACAAGCCCACCAACGTCGCATAGCACTCGACCCTCAGCTTTCGTTATTATATCCTTCCCTCCAGCTGTCACGCTCTCCCTTTGGGCTTTCTGGTTCATCCCTCTGTATCTGCGCCACTCTTGTGCATCTCTGTGATATCTTGCGACGACTCAGCGAGTAAGGTGCCCGAACGCTCGAGATAAGTGCAAGAGGCCTCACTTTGCCTGACTGCCTGCCCGCCTTGGGAATAACCCCACTAGGTCGCGATAAGGCCGGCCTCCCGACAGGCCGCTCCCAACGGCCACCAAAGCCAAAGTCAAAGCTCCCAATAGGTATCGGTTTCTCGTGGCTTCTCGGCCTGTGCGTCATCGTGCGCCTCTTCCCGATACCTGGCGGCGCGCTTCGGGACCGCTCGTCTGCGTATCGCTCGCTCTGAGCGATCGTGCATGAAACAGCAAACATGGATCACCATGGCCGCCCCGACGAGGAGATGTTCCTCAACAAGCCCGCCGAGAGCGGCGACAGCCCGACCGTAGAGCCTCTGCGAATATTCAAACCCCAGAGCCCCCGGCCTGCCGCCGACAAGGCTTCAGATCGCTTCAAGTACCCCGCCCCCATCGCCTCTACGCCCAGCTTCCCCCTGCCGCCAGGCGCTTCGAGCTCGGCTGCACCTCTCCCTTATCCCGATGACGATGATCTTCGGATAGGCCAGTCCTCACAGTCCAGTCGACCTCCGTTCGCTAGTGACGGCCGGAAGCCGTCCGCGGGCAAGATCTATACTAGCCCTGCTGGCTCCAGCGGCGGCCCATCCCGCCTGAACGACACTACCCCTCGACTCGACACGAGTCCCATCGAGAAGAGAGGCCCTGGCCTCGCCGAGCGACGCGGGACGGCCCCGAAGCCGCTACCGGGAGCCCTCAGTCCTTCAAGTCCTCTGGCGGATGACGGTTTGTTTGCAAAACCTCTGGCGCACCAGCAGAAGCCTGCCGCTGTCGCCGCCACATCTTTCCCCGATTACCACCATAAACCATACTATCCGCCACCTCGTGGGACCTCGGCCGGCTCGAGCTCAAGTTCAACTAGTAATGCGCGACCTCAACAGCCAGCTCAGGACAGCTATCTGAAGATGCCCGAGGATAGTGGGGTTAATCGCTTCGCGTCGACGGCATCGACGTCAACCACGAGGGCAAACCGAGGGTCTCCGCCACCACCCGAAACACCCATAGTCGAGCCGGGCAACATCCCTGGCGGCGGTATCGAAGCGAGGTATGCCGCCTCGGGGATCTCGGGCACCGCGACGCTCAACAGCTTTCAGAGTGCGGCAGCATCCCAACGCTTGGCACAGTATGGGCAGCAACAACAGCAGCAGCAGCAGCACCCCGCAGCTTCACAACCTCCACGACCATGGACGCCAACAGAAAGCCCAGACCAGCAGCCACATGGCCCTCCGACCGTGTATCAGGGAGCAAATCCTGTAGCTAGCCCGACTGCGTCGAGCTTCGGTCCCCAGGCTGCCCGACCACAAAACACTAATGCGCCGCAAAACTCAAATGCGGCAGGGGGGCCGGCTCTGCAAGTTAGCGTTCTAGAACAGGACTTCCAGCGCATGCAGATGTCGCCCAGCCCTCCGCCAGCCTATTCTAGCATCACACAACCGGGAGCCGCCTCTGGATATCCGAATGAGAAACAGCGGCCGGGTCAAGCGAGCTCAACCGGGACTCCAGCCCAACAATCTAACACAGCATCTCCGCCTCCGAAGAAGGCAGACGAGATAGCAGCTGGATTGATATCTCCTGCATTGCAACACCCTGGCCATCCGGCCTTTGCTAATGATCCCCGGCCTGACAGCCAGCCGACTGGGCATCCGGCCCAAGCTGGTACTGCCGCTGCTGGTGCCGCTGCCGCCACGGCCGCTGCCGCTGCCAATGTTGTCCACACGCCATCACCGTTCCAGAACGGCCAAGGACCAACATCACCTCCTCCATTACCCGAAGGCTGGATTGCCCACCTTGATCAGAACTCAGGCCAGTATTACTACATCCACCTCGCTTCGCAAGCTACGCAGTGGGAGTTTCCGAAGGGACCGAATCCCATCCACCATGACGTGGCCCCTTTATCTCCGACCGCCTCGACATACGGCAACCCCTTGGGCTCGCCTATGTTTGGCAAACAAAGCGCTATGGCTTCGCCGATGTTCCCTCCGCAAACCCCTGGGTACGCAGAGAGCATCATGAGCGTAGCAACAGCGACCCCCAGTGCGGCTGGTTTCAGCGGCCCCCCTCCTGGGCCCGGTGTGGACATGTACAAAGTTCATCCCACCAACGGCGTCTATTTCGGTCCTTATCTGCGGTACGTGAACATGGATGTCGAGAAGGGCTTGTGGCTCGGCAGTATCATGATCGTAACCGATGCACCTCAACCGCCCACTATCCACATCCACCAAAGTACGGATTTGTCGCCAAACCCTCGACAGCTTGTTCCCCATTCCATATACACGCACCAAAGGTGGCAGTTCTATAAGTATGATGTCGATCTCCAAATGACCGAACAAACAGAACGGTGGACGTATGCCGTGACGTCACATCTGGGCTGCACTCGCTATGAGTTTGTAGTAGCGGGACGGTACGAGACGGGCTGGCGGTTCATGGCCCATTCGGGTAACGACTTCGCCGCAAGCACATCGCAAAACGAGCGTAGCAAGCTGGGCGGTCTCGGATTTATGTGGAAGGATGTTTTGCAGAAGAATGTCGACTGCGGCGGGTTCCACGTGCAGCTTGGTTTGGGCGACCAGATATACGGAGATAGGTTATGGAAGGAAGTGCCGCTCTTAAAGCAGTGGTTGGCGACGCCTGGTAAAGAAAACCGGAAGAATGCTGCGTGGACGGCGCGCCATGAAGAGGATGTCACTCACGCCTATTTCCACTTTTATACGAGCCACTTCGATCAACCCTTCCTACGTGAGGCTTTCGCTCAGATCCCTCACGTCTGCCAGATAGACGATCATGATATGTAAGTTCTGATAAGTGATTCCAACCTACTATGAACTTAGATCCTGATGAAATCACAGATTCGATGGCTATGGATCTTACCCAGACTATATGCAGAACTCTCAAGTATTTAAGAATATCGGTCGGATAGCAGTAGACATGTATCTGCTCTTCCAACACCACGCCACACTAGAAATTCTCCGGAATGTCAGTCACGATCTAGATCTGTTCACCATTACAGGACAAGGCTGGCATTTCCTCAAGTTCCTCGGCCCAGCCGTGGTGGTCGTGGGCGCTGATGTGCGCTCCGAACGGACGCAGAACCGCGTGCTCGCCGGCCCTACCTACCAGGGGCTATTCCCCAAGGTCGCCATGCTACCCCCGAGCGTCCAGCACTGCATCTGGATGGTGTCAGTACCTCTGATCTACCCACGTCTGGACACCATGGAGAGTTTGGCCAACACATTCGCAACGGGCAAAAAGGCCGTGAACGCAGGATACAACGTGCTAGGTAAAGTCACGAGCTCCGTGGCTGGCATTGTGGGTGGTAAGGAAGTCGTAGCACAGGGTTTCAATCAGGTCAAGAAGGCGGTTGGCAAGTCGGGTCTCATGGGTAACGTCGTCAACCAGTTCGGTGAACTTGATATCGGCGAGATCTTAAGAGATATGTGGACACACGAAACGAAGGATCTCGAACGCACGTATCTGATCCGGACGCTGCAAGGCATTGCTCATCAGAAAGGCATTCGCATGACTTTCTTCTCAGGGGGTATGTTCCTTTATACTTTATACCGTTTTTGTTTCTTTGAACATTCCTCCCCTTCCCTCCGAGCATAGTGACTAAGACCCTGTCTCACCCCTATCCCGGAGCCACAAAGCTTGGCATGCAACTAACCAAGACATTTCCCTCCATAGACGTCAACGCCGCAGGCGCAGGCCTCGTGCACGATCCCTCGCACCCAAGCGACCACAAGACCATGTACCAGATCATCACCTCGCCCATCGTGGCCGCGCCCGCAGCGCACTACATCCTCAAGATGCTCCACAACAACAAGACGTACTACGTGCCGCCCAACGGGCAGAAGTCGTCTCCGGACGTGCTGAGCGACACCAAGGAGGACATGATGGAGATCTTCCACACCGACGCCAGCGGCAGCCCGCGCGAGCTCAAGAAGCTCATGGGGCGGCGCAATTACGTCGCCGTCGTCGCCTACGACCCGGAAGCTATCGCGGGCACGCAGTATGCTGCGTCGGTGCACAGCGGGGGCAGTGGTGGTAATAGTGGGCATAATGGGCTTAGCAAGTTGAGTCTTGCCGTCGATTTCGTGGTTCAAGGCGACGGCGCGTTTACTGCGCCTACGAAGTACGGTCCTGTTATCGTGCCGCATCTTGAATTCGGGAGGTAAGGTGAGGTAAGGGTAAGGTGAGAGAGATGAGGGGTTTTCTTGGTAGGGTAGTCTTGGTGAAGGCGCGGGCGTGAGCACGGCAATGGGATGGCTGGCGTCTTATACTACATGAATTACTGAGTGATGAATATATCAAGTTGCGAAATAGGGGCACGAGATGAGAGATATGTCTTTATGAGGAGGTGTTTATATGAGGGTAATGAGCGGCTACCTGGGAGTATTTCTCGAGTATACTTTATCATGCCTTTTTCTATACCTACACACATAGCTAGGCGTCATCAAATGAAGGTTTCTGTGGTGATCATACTTCATATAAGTTTTCTCAAAGCAAGATATAAGTATATGCTGAGTGGAGCGAGCAATCAGTTAGTTATTAACAAGGAATCCGAATGAATACTGATCCAAACTATTAATTCATACCCAAGCGTGAAAATTGATTCTATTTCATTTTATCCTTACTGTTTCCCTCGTCCGGTCCTTTCCTTTGAGTCTCAACGGTTACAGTAATTGGGGCGATGGTCTGAATTGTGAGAATTGATTCTTCGGGACGATAATGAGACCTCAACATGCAGAGATGGCCTTCGAAACTCATTTTTCTTTTCTCTTCTTTGTTTATTTTATCTCTAGCTCTAGGGTGAATAGCCCCAAGCTCTATCTTAGTTTATAGGTAGGGCGGTCATTAAATCATGCGCTAAACGCCAGCTTTTCGCTTTTATTTCCCTCGAGTTTATCTTTTAATCCGTCTTCGTGGTATCAACGTCTCCTATTAACCGAATTCCTCGCTCATTCAAATGTCTTCCTCTAGCTTTGCCGCATTTAGACATCGAACAGTTCCTTCAAGATACGGCGAGTGTCGTCGGGGTCCTTGACAGAGTGGCCAGTTACGCGCGGGTCGGTGTAGATCTCCCAGTCGTTACCGCCCTTGAAGGTCTTGTCGCCGAAGAAGTGGATGGTCTTATACTCGATGCCGTTAGGCTTCTTGGCCTCGTCCTCGAGGTGTCGTATGCAGTAAGTCTTGTCCCAGCCTGTGGGGAATACGTCGAAGGAGAGCTGGCCACCAATGGAGTAACTGTTTTGCAGGGAAGTTAGCTTACTATTTCCTCTTCTGTCTATCGACTACTTCTATAACTGTGCCGTGGTGGAAAGAAAGAAAGAAAGAAAGAAAGAAAGAAAGAAAGAAAGAAAGAAAGAAAGAAAGAAAGAAAGAAAGAAAGAAAGAAAGAAGAAAGAAAGAAAGAAAGAAGACGTACGTCAAGTCGATGTGAGCGAACCGCTCCTTCAGCTTCTCGATAAAGGCCGGGCGAATTCCATGCTCGAGATCGTACTTCTCAAAAGCCAGACGCTCCTCGAGGTTGGCATTGCGGCCAATGGGCGAGACGTTGATCATGCCGTTGCGGAACTCGACGAAGGTGCCGCGCTTGACGGGGATGTCAAGGTCGGCGACGTAGTGCAGGATGAAGTTGACAAGCTCCTTGTACTGGTCCTCGCCGATCCACTGGATGAAGCTAGTCGAGGGCAACGACTGGCCCAGCTTCCAGGCCGTCAGGCCGTTCTCGCTGAAGCTGAAGTCGAACATGGACGTCACCGGCCGGTCCGCGCTGCCCAGCTGCTCCTGCTGCTTCGACAGGTCCGAGCCGCCCACGTAGCCTATCGCCACCTTCTGTCGGAGCGCCGCGAGCGTCGACAGCATTTCGGGGCTCGCTGTGCGGCGGGCTGGGGACAGCGTGCCGTCGACGTCGAATAGGACGATCGTGTTCTTGATCGGGCGCTCCTCTAGGGGCGGGTACGAGGGAGGTGCTGAGTCCATGATCGCAGCCGAGGTCAAAGTAGACGAGACGACACGAGAGAAGGAGAGAGAGGTTCGATTGGTATCCTGCGGTGAGCTTATTCAACTTGTCCCTCTTCGTGTTCAGCTTCAGAACAGGGGAGCGGTGGAAGTGGTTATTATAGGGGAATTAGTCGGGATTGAGGAAAAGGTCGAATGGTTGGCGGGTCGAGCACAATCTGAATACAGGCAGAGAAAGGAAGAGGTGAAAGGGCAAACACTCCCCGTCAATTGACAGTTCTGACACCTATGTTAATACCGTTGGTAGCGGTAGAGAGGTACTTACCAGACGAGGAGAAAATACCCCTCCTAAAAGGGGCCTTGTACCACCTATTGGATGGAGGGGTTCTCAAGCAGTTAGCGCGCGAGCTGTCTATTGGTATAAGCACGCTAAGGTACAGGTGGAGCAAGCCAATGGGATCTAGACCCGCTGAACGTGGGGTTATCCCGCACATCCAAGAAGCCTCTAGCCTCAGTCTGCTCAGGTACGGCTCAGGCGCAGCTAAACTCTATGAGTACACGTACCTATCTCGTATCGTGAGATTAAAGGATGAAATACAGCCTCACTGTCTTCGTCACATGCCCTCATAAAAAGGGTCACACGGTTGCTTCAGGACAGATTTCAGTGTAAGTCAGAGATTGTTTCTAGACGACGTCGCAAGACCCCAATGAGGACACGTATCTCACCTCAGGACACCATCATGTGACGGGGGCTACCTGAAATTGAGATGACCGGTCACGCCTAGATACGTTCATCTGAAGTTGAGCTATGAGCAAGGCATGAGATGACATCTTCGTCTCATCACATCCACCTCCCATGGGCCATGAAGGATAACCTTTAGTAACGATATGAAGCGCACAATCTAAGGAAGTCTCACAAGCACCAAAAAAACTCAATCTGCGCATTCTGACTCCAAAAGTGAAACGAGTGAATTGCCTGTGTTAACCATGCCACGAAGCTAACATGTCTCCCCTCAGACCAGAGTAAGAGGGGAGTCAGAAGAGAAGTAGTAATACATTCCAAAAAGGTCGAATACATCGCCACCGATTCCCAATTTCACGACTCTCCCTTAACGAAATGAGTACGCCAGGGGCACCATGACTGTGTATTGTATTGTATGAGGGGGAGTATGATGCTTGACGAAGCCCACTGAAACAAGACGTCGGTCAAGACCATTGTTGTGTCATCCTCTTACAAGATATCAGGGTGCTTCTTCGCAGCATCCTCCTCCTCGCCTTTGCCCTGCCCTGGAACCTCGTCAGACCCCTTCTTCGACCGGCCGAACACGCTGCGAAGCTTACCAGCGGTCCCTTGCTGCTGCTGCTGTTGCTTCTGACCCTGTTGCTGCGGGTCCTGGTCCTCGACGGCGCCGGTGTCGTCAGCAATGGGGACGACGATGGAGTCGTCTTGAGGTTGCTGTTGCTGCTGCGTGGTTTCATTGTCGCCCTTGAAGCCGTCAGTCGTCACGGCCGTGTTGGCCTGCATGGGAGACGAAGACGTGTCCATGCCCTCGGTTTGACCCTTGGTGGAGGTGGTGGTGTGGGTTGGGTTCTGGGCAGCCATTGTGGACTTGAAGTGACTGTTGTAAGATGCGGTTTGGAGAAGTATCAGAAGGCAAGAGATGGATGAAGGATTCTTGTGTGTGGGTGAGATGCTGTGGTTGCTGGTTTCAGGATTACTGCTCCGGCGTTGACACCGCTCTTTTATATTCAGTAGCTTGACATTCGTGACACCGTCATGAAGCACGATAATGAGGTCGGTATGCTCCGGTTCCGTGTCGCTAGATTACGTGGCCTTCCGGTCGTGCAATGACATAGACAGTTTGCTCCTTGATTTCCATATTCAGAGTGCACAGATTAGTTCGTCGCGTCTTGCAACTGCCGAAGCCGACACTCGCCTGGTACAGACACGGATTCCTGGTCCTGTCATTAGAAGTCAGATGGCATCCCTCTTGCCTGTGCGAGGTTCTGCTGCATTTGGAACGTAGTAACAGAACTGTGGTTGACTCCGCTATTGGCTGCTTATGGAAGAGCATTACACCTAATCGGCCACGACAGCATGTTGCACGATACACCGCAAACCAGGCATCGCACTGCATTCCGCATGGAAACATCAGATCTGCGGTGTTTTCGCTGGAATGTATTCGCTGAAACGGGTATCATGGGAATTGGAACTAGGTATTTCGTAATGATTCTACAAAAAAACACGCTAACTCGACGTATCACTATGTTCAACGGGCCCAACATGACGTACTCTGCAAGCACGCGAGACCCATTGTACTATCATGCCACATCCTGCCAGACTCCGGTAATTTCGATTGCAAGGTTGATTACGGTGCTCGCTGTCCAGAGCCCAATGAGTCCCCAGCCTATCCGTTTGGTCATCATCCACTTACTCATTGGCACGGCCACGAGTAACGCAAACAGCGTTACGAGTAGTGCAATAGTCGAGACCATCAGGGTTCCCGTGACTTGAATGTGGTACGGCTGGTATTGGTAGGGCTTATCGGGATGTTTGGCGTGGTGTTTGTTTGCAGCATGTATGGTTTGATAGGCACCACCCAGGCCGATGCCGAGCAGGATGTTCAACAGAGGTCCACCGAAGCACGCCGACCTAGTAAAACGTCAGTGAAGTTCTCACAGTTCGGTTGAGAAGTGACCACGTACAGGGCCATCACAGGATAACCTAGCCGGGCTACCGTAACATCAGCAACGAGATCACCGACAGAATTGCCGACGGCAAAGATTGTCAGGCCTAGGATTGCTTCCGATATGTTTAATATGACACCAAATGCTTTCATGACCCCTACTACTTCGCCCGCCACTGTGGATATCCAAGCAATGGCAATAACAAACCCGAGGAAACAGAATGCAACATGATACCGCGGTTTGGAATGAGGGGACGTAGTCGTGAGGAGCACACCTAACAGCACGAGAGATGCCACTAGGGATATAAGCAAACTTCTCACAAGAACCTTAACAGGGCTTTCTAGGTCCTCGGCCAAATTGGCCCATACAACGAGCACGCAGAATAGCGGGCCGATGAATATCTGGAGTATCAGTAACCAGCGGTTCCAGCTTTGGTCTTCTTCAACCACCGTCGAAGCATCTTGACCCAAATCTGAGGGAGGCTTGGGAGTATGCACTTCCGTAGTGGGCTGGATTGGTGCACTCGTTGTTTCAGCACTGGTGACAGTGATTTGAGAGCCACCCAGGTCAGTGCGATGTGGCGATGGGCTACGACTCGTCGCTCCAGACATGGTGCTTCGTCTGTACCGTTGCCACTCTGTTTCTTGTTCGACAGCTTCATCGAATTCGATAGCCACCGGCGGTACCGTATGTGAGCGGCCCAGTGATAACTGATCCACGGTAGCGTCATCGGAGTCATCTTCGGATGGCTCAGTCTCCACCACCGGTAACGTTATAACCAGCAAGAAGATGCTTGGTACAGATATGACGCTAACAAATTTGTCCCAAATCGACTTGTTGCGCCACCCCTGTAGAGTAGGGAAGAGTGTGCTTAGCACTATGTGTGGTGGGGGTAAGATCCTGTAAGGCCACCATCGCACGGGCTTTGGGCCCGTATGTCCAGTCAAGCTTGAAATCGGGGAAGGGGGGTCTACGGCAGGGGATGGGAGATTTAGATACGATGGTTGTTGTGTACTCGGAGTCATCGCGAGAGGCGAGTCTGTATACCCCGGAAAAGGAGAAAGTTGCGGAGTTGATCTCTCACTGTCAGGGGGGCTATGTGTATTTAGCGGATGTGATACAGGGGTCAACAGCTGAGCTCGATGCTCAGAAGATGCCTCAAGCAATCTTTCGGTCAAAGGAGGAGCCAGTTTACCACCTATGGTATGAGGGATAGTGGTTCGAACGCCGTCACCCACCACCTGTCGTTCTGCAATATCGCAGTCGATTGCTGCCGGAACATCTCCCAAGGAGAGGGCACGATTTCTAGTTGTCTGGGATCCTACGTTATGGTCTGCAGCAGGAGACGGCCTAGCTTGTTCCTGAACTGCAATATGAGGACCCATACGCAGGTGACTAACGGTAGAATGAGCACGGGTATTGATCGATCTCATGTGCACGTTACCCTCTCTCTGTAAGGATGCTAATACCGATCTAAATTCGAGTGCGCCAACCAAACTTGGCCGGATTGGGGTGATTGTCGTATTGCTGCGCCGTCCTCTCGGTCGGTTCACTCGCATGCTGCTTGTGACTTCAGCTGCAACATGTTGGTTTTGATCAGATTGATCATCCACGTCTTCGTCAGCGTTGCCAATCTCGATCAAGGGCGTCCGCTCTAATGCCTCTATGTCCACAGGGGCAGACGCGCGCCCTATTGACGTGGAGCGATCCTCATCATCAGGATCGTCTCGATAAGGTTCCAGCTCTTCGTTCCCATCGTCAGCGGCAGTCCTATAAACATGCGCCCGAGAGGCGGCTTCCTTAGCACGCCGGGCACTTTGTCTCTTGGTATAGGCGTGCCAGCCGACAACAACGAGCACATAGAAGAGATAGAAGCCAATCATGACAGCACACTCGGCGAAATATATTTGCCCGTCGAAGAGGAAGCCCACAGCAAAACCGACCGCTACTATGAAGAAGCAAATGTCTCTGACAAAAGTCTTCCTGGCAACCCTGAATTCGCGCACCAGGGCCATCGAGCCGGCGACGACGCTGGTGATGAAGCCAGCAGCACCAATCAGCTCACCGACAGCCATGCTGCCGCTGTTGGAGCCCATGGCAGCAAAGGTACTGAAGACATCCGGCGAGCCATTTCCAAAGGCCAAGAAGGTTACGCCAGCCAAACTCTCGCTCAATCCAAGAAAGGTAGAAATAGTGCTCAGATTGACGCTAAAGAAGTCACTCGCAGCAATGCCGATGGTGGTGAACAGCAAACCAAGCCAGAGGACAAGGATAATAAAGGCCAAGGGCTGCACGCGGCCGAGGCTGCAGTAGTAAAAGTTTAGGTACTCGATGAGGCCGGCGTCTTCATCGTGGCAGTTGCGCTTGACAAAGGCGCATTGATCGGACGCGTGGTGAACTAAGCGGCAATCCTTGCCAGACAGCGGCAGCAAGCTGCGCTGTTGATGCGTAGAGGCAGATGCGCGTGCAGATGTAGATGCAGATGCAAATGCTGAGGCAGACGTGGACTTTGACAGCTGCCCGCGCAGAAGTGAATATACAGCAAGAAAGCTAAACATAAGGATCGTGGCCTGGAGCGGGCGAGTATCAAAGGCCTTCCTTCGACGCCATATGCTCGTGCTGCCAGCGATGGTGGCCATTTTGCGTTTGTCACTGGAGCGATTGGGTTACCCAAACGGCCGACGATGACGCGCGTTAATCCGACACCATCACCAGGGACGCCGACGCCCACGACGACGATAAGCCTCGGCGCTATCCGATGTTGCGGAAACGATGCAGTCTAGTTTCAGGAGATGAGAAGTTACTAATACACTATTGCCTAGCTCGATCGTCGCTAGGTGAGATGAGGTTAGGTGCGGAGGAGAAGGGAAGAGTGAGGACGTCGTTTTGTCGTTGTCGTTGAGTCAAGGGCCTGCTGGTGACACTACATCATGCTGAGGCAACTTGATCAGTCAATCCACGCTCGACACATCACTTTTTCTTTGGAGCTCAATCAATCAAGACGGATCAATTGTCGTGCTCCCGCCAAGACGTTACGGCTACGTAATGAGCATGATAAGCTACCCAGAACAGTAAGAGACAGGTCCTTTTTCAGGCATCGATCACCTCGTATCCCTGTTCACATATGATACCTGCATATCCTGCAGCATTACATGTGCAGCATATGCGGGTATGCAAATGTACGGGCTTGTAGCATGGCAGGCACGCCAACCTACATACATAAGGTTGGCGTGCCTAAGTATTTTAGGTACCTAGGTAGCTTCTTGATGCGCCTGGCGTAATTCCCAGGCGTGCAGTAACTATAAAGCCTACGCCGTCTTAGCGCTTTCTGTCTCTCTCCTTTAATTGAACTTAGTTTGGCCTAATAATTAGCAGCTCATGGCCAGGGGATAATCCAGCATTAGCAGGCTCTCTATTACTTCAGAAACAGATGCTCCATTCGGATTCAAGCTCAACACTACAGCAGACTTGTTGGTTTAAATTGAAGTACTACGCAGTCACAATTGAAAAGAATTAAACCGAACCAAGAAGTTTGGGAGCGCAGGTATACAATTAGTAATATCTGATCCTTAGATACCGCGATCGACAACTAATAGTATCAGACACAGAGGTGAGTGACGAATTACTCAACAACAGAACTTTAACCTCCTAAAATGAAACGCTTGCTCCTCTTAGTCGCTGGATGGTACATATTAGCAATGAATCACTATCAACTCCGCGGAGCCCATATCCACCTCTGCCGCGGTCCAAGTCTCAACGGCATCTTTATATTCTTCCAGATCCCTTCGTCCCATATCCTTTCGCCCCACATCGATCTATTCCCTGCTCGTATCTTTGATATAACGTCGGCGACATATACCAGCACTGCTTGGCTATCAATATCCTCGGACCCCGTACGCGCACCAGCCGCGATCAACAGTTTTGCGGCTTCTGTGTATCTTTCCAGTGCGCTTGTATCCTCATCGTATCCCAGGAAAACATTGAGGACATCGGGCAGTATTGTCCGACTACCACTATCTCCAGAGTTCACATCTGCTCCGGCCGTAATTAAAAGTTGCACAACGGTCGCTTCCCCACGCCTTGCTGCTTTCCGTAGTGGCGTTTCTCTCGAGTCGTTAGCAGAATCTATACCGGCTCCTCTATCAATCAAACTCTGTGCAATACTTATCGGTCCTAGCCATGCGGCTGCTTGTAACGGTGTATACCCTTTATCATCAGTAGAATTTGGATCTGCTCCTCTAGCAAGCAAGAGCTCTACAGTAGCGATATCTCCGTTTTCTGCTGCTCCGTGTAGCGGGGTAAACCATCTATGATTTGTAGAGTTTGGGTCTGCTCCTCTATCAAGAAAGAGCTCTACGGTAGCCGTAGGTCCGGACGCTGCTGCTTCATGTAGCGGTGTATACCCTTCATCATCTGTGGAACTTGGGTCTGCTCCTTTATCAAGCAAGAGTTCTATAGTAGCCATATCTCCGCTCGCTGCTGCGTGATGTAGGGTTGTATGCCTTTTATCTGTATAGTTCAAGTCTGCTCCTTTATTAAACAGAAGCTGTACGATATCTGCTCTTCCGCACCCTGCTGCTTGATATAACGGTGTTTGCCCTCTATTATCTGAGGGATTTGGGTCTGCTCCTTTATCAAGCAAGAGCTGTACCATAGCTGTGTGTCCGAACACCGCGGCGAGGTGCAACGGAGTGCTCCCTTTTTTATCGACCGAGTCAACATCTGCTTTTGCTTCAAGCAAAAGCTGGGCAGCAACAATCTGGCCGTGAATGCCCGCTCCGTGTAACGGCGTGTACCTTTCATTGTCACTAACATCTAAGTCTTCTCCCTCCAGTCCTAGCTTGTTTATTATTGTGGAAATAGTATCGGTGAGGCCACACTCTAACGTCTTATAACGAAAGTCACCGAGTTTGGCGTTTCCGTCCAGGAATCTGCCATAAAATTGGATATAAGTACCCATCGCTCCCAAAGCCCGTTTGATGGATGGTCGAAGAAATCCAAGAGACCACTAGCCGAGGTAGCACCTTGCACTTGATCTATAATGAACGCGTGATATATCCACGAGAGGGCAGCGAACCTTAGAAAAGGGTAATCCAACTCAACTTGCGAAATTTTCTGCAGGTCATATACTCTCGGCTTTTTCTGATCTTTTGTTGCGGTCCGAAATTCCTTCCATTCCTGCGCCAGAGTTTCTACTTCGGTTAGTTCCTCCATGGCAACATACCGCAAGCATGAGCGGACTATGAGGTAGTTTCCCTCTTCTAACACCACACCGACCGGTTTCGAGTTTCCTGACAAAAGTGCCAGACCGCACTCAATGAAAAAATCCTGAACCGACTGATGGATGAATTGAACGATCCGGTCTTCAGCTTCAATAACTTCAACAAGACCACAACTAAGCACGTTGATCCCTCGAGCAATATGGTCATCTTCTAAAAAGTGCTCTGACTTTTCACAGTCTCGGAGGGTTTTATGTTGGCCGTCGGGGTCGACGGCGATGGCCCATCGCAGCTCATCTGCTGTTAACGGTCTTTGAGCAAAGCAGACCCATTGAACCAATTTCAGGGTCGTCTGTGGTCTTTTCAAGTCTCTGATCAGATCGCGATACAAGTAATCCAGATCTTGGGGTATCTTCTCGATCTCTCTCTTAATCGTGGTATGGTTGTTCGCTTCGCGTTCGAGGTCTAAGACTTGTTTCACTACAAGGTCCGCCCATAGGAATACTCCCGCTGCGCGACTGGTTATCAAAGAAGCGTAGTCTTCTCGGTGGGATAGAAGCTGACTTAAACTGTTCTTGACATGTCTTTTAATATCAGCCTCGTTTTGGTTGTTGACAAGTATTGTCAGACCATCCCCAGACTCATAACCGGCCTCCAATATGGGATAAAGACGGCAAGAAAGGCAAATCCTGAAATGAAACTGGGTATTCGGAAGTTCTTCCAAGAGCCTCTTGAAGTCCTTAACGAGTTGGATGGCATTATCTTTCCCAGCTTCATCGAGCGCATCCACGAAAATGATGACCGACTTCGTCTTCAGAATCCTGTGAAGTGACTTCTCGAAGAAACCTCGCAGTTCTTCATGATGCCATTCCCATTCCTTGCCTGATGAGCCCATAGCTCTCTGTCTTTCAGTGAATTTGTCGACAAGGTCAGATAATGCGCCAGGAAACTTGAGTAGTAATTGGTGTATGATGGACCGGTAGAAACCCAGCGTGCTTTTCTGTAGTTCGACGCCCCGCCCGTGGAAAAAGAATGAAGCGATAAGATCTTCCCCTCCAGTGGAGCTTTTAGTCTTTTCTAGTGTATACTTCATTAATGTTGACTTTCCAGAGCCTGGTTTGCCCTTAATCCAGAGCAAAGCCCGAAATCTAGAGCACCATTCTTGGAAAAGTGGATGGCTTTGTAGCCATGTACAAGTCCCAATGCTAGCAATGAGGATATCGTTATGACGGCTGATCATTCCTGGAAATGCCAGTGACTGTAGGCAGTCCACCGTTGACTTTGATGTTGGTTGGTAAAGGCCTTAGTCATTATTAGTATTAGATAGATCTAGATAAAAGCAGGCTCCTAGCCGTATTTGATCTACTGGGACGTACTCTGTTCCGAGAACCGCTGAGCCACATCGTCTTTTGCTTGATCCATTATTCTCTGCAGCCGCCCCAAAACGATGGTATAAGGTTGATGGTACATAGATTCAAATTTTACGAGCTCCGAGTGGTTAGTGTTAAGTGAAACATTGTCTTCTTGGGCCGCCGACACAACCCCTATCTTCGTAGCTGATTCTCGAGTCACGAGAAAGCTCATTTTGCCAGTCTTAGTTATGGTTCCGTCATCATGCACCTGCGCAGACTGATCAGTTGTAAGGCTCCCCTCAGGGACACAGGGTGGGTATCTTACGTCTATAATTGGGCTAAGGTTAAGCTCGTAGAAGTTTATGAAAGTATATTGACCCTCAAATGTGCTTGCAAACTGATCCGTAATTCTCTTTAAGTAAGCTGACGGTTCGGAGTCGCTGTCGACAATAAGGCTCTCTACCAATCGTTCGTTGGGTCGACACCGAACGAGGGCACGTAGTTGCTCGTATCGTAAGCCTAGGTTTGGGACACCAAAGAATAGCATCGCATAGCAAGCTTTGTGAATATTGGATGCCTTTACCGGCGAGTTGTGTGCGCGGAGAAGTGCCTTACCCTAGAGTCAGGATCAAGAATCCGGAAATTGATTACAGTGGCCAACTTTACCTCTTTGATCACCAACCCTCCCAGACTATGACCGATGAAAACTATTGGGCGTTGACTAGTCTTTCCCACTCTTAGCTATTGGAGGTTTCCATACAGGTAGTTGATGACATACTGCGGTAGCTTGCCTAAAGGAGGTAAGGTTTTCCATAAGCATGTCTCCCAAATCCCCTATTGATTGTTTCGATTGGCTGGTTTGCAGTTTTGTATTATAGCCATATAGTATAATGCGGGAGTTAGGTATATCCGTGGGAAGATAATCCCTCAGCCACATCTCTTCACTGATGGAGGATTTCCAGGTCTGGAAGGCATGGATACCGAGGCCACACACCGCAACCAAGCTACAATGAAAGACGATGTGTTAATCAGTGTTAATCAACCTGTCTGGATCGGCACTCGTATGCTTACTCAACATGAGCCTCATTCTCGTGTTCGTACAGCGGTGTAATGCCGTAGAATTCAGAATCAAACCTATAGGGATATGCTTTTTCCTTGCAAGCGACTTGAAGCTTTCGAATTAAATCGTCGTCGGGAAGCAACGTATGAAAGGTAGCAGTAGCACAAGCGCTATGTTTGTTGGTTCGCACCAAGGTGACGTGTCTTGATTTGCTCGTATCCTCGAGTGAAATAGATTTCAGATCGTCTTCGAGACTTTCCAGACTCTTCGCAAGAGGGACACCATTGATACGGAGAGTTATATCTTGTTCTTTGGCGGCCTTCGATCCGTTACCTCCTAGGGGCTTTTTATTACTTTTGGGGAGGTTTTTGTCGCTTTCGAGAGGTTTCTCGTTGTTTTCAAGTGATCTTTTAGGCGAGAAGTAGTAAAAGTTTGCCATCGTAATGATAGTAATGATAGTGACCGTAATTATAATGAGGGACCAGCCTGTCTTTTCGCGTATGGTTAGGTTGGGAAGCGACATGATAGCTATGATATCAATGATAAGAGTGAATCAAGCTAGAAGTTCGAAGATGATTTGTCTAGAATTCACGCTATCTTGCTTCTGCAATGATAGATGAAGAATGTTAGATGAGAGGATGAAAGGATACGAAGATATGAAAATGGGGGGATGAGAACGGGTCCTTGTGTTTTCTATACAGAGGGAGAAAGCCTGTATATTATGGAATATCCCAGCGGGCTGTGCCTATGTTATGCTACGCGCCACTACTCCTAGATCACCGAAATATGCATTTCAACTTGCCACTATCCGCCAACGAGCCGCGTAGCCTACCTCTTACTGCTCACTAGAGCTGCCCAAGGTATCATGGATGCTACCCAAGTAAGCAGGCAATGGTACATAGCTATATTTGCTCTACCTACTAGGTTTGAGGTACATAGAATGAAAAACGCCGGGTAGCACCGAGTTATCGTTGCTAAAATAGAAAGCTTTCCGAGCAAAGCTGTTCTATTTTTAATACGCTGTAGATTCAAGTGCCTTAGCACTTGAATTTCAAATCCTGGACGAGTGGCGACGACCATAAGCTGCAAAATCTTTCTGTCCCGCCCGGATTTTTACTTCAAGCCGAATCTCTAGCCGAGATAGAGAAGATTATAAGGCTGACAGCATTGCGGTTACTGGCTGGTGGCTAGCTATAATACGTCGCGTAATTACAGAGTATTATGGGACCTTCCTTTTCAGCGGCTTTCAGCGCTTCGCAACATCAAAAAGGATCTCACGATATGTAAGCTACAGTGCCTCGACCTTATTGTTCAAGATTATGGTCTATTAGTACTAGCGATCCTGATCAATGATAGAGCTGCGACTCTGAATAGACTAATAGGAAGCCAAACTTAAATATTAAGCTTTTAGAGCTGTCCGGTAATGAACTTCTTAAGTTGCTCTTTCTTCAATAATCATAGATTCCAATTCGTGTTTCCAATAACCGGGTCTGTGTCACAATCGGGACCATAGCCGTACAGTTATAGACATATTGAAGTGGTGTAGGTGATCTGAGTGTGACTTAGTCAGCTAGGGGAAATTGGCTTGGCTAGCAGGGGTGGTATAAAAAGGGGTCATGGACAGTCAATCTCAAAAAAAATTAAAAAAATTGAAGGAAGGTAGCGAATCTTTTCACGAAATTTATCAATACAGCGTTTTATTTCATGATGATCACCGAGATCCCCATCATTAATAAGAGCATGTAAAGAGAACGAAGGGTTCAGGAAGTGTAGAGTAAGATATCTCCTGACCGTCGATCCCCTAAAGAATGGGACTATCCCCAATGGGATCACTTCAATATATACCCATATCTTCTGCCCATATACCTACTACTAAGTAGGTAGGCAGGTTATTGAGGACGAGATAAATACAGAGTACATAGCCTACCTAAAATGATCATGAAAAGGGCTTATAATTAATGGCCAGGTCTGACCTGAATCAAGCAGGTCAAGTGATTTTTTACATATAGTATTGCGAAGGGAGCCAAGGACTTTCCGACTAACACAAACTAACACAACCTACTCATATTAAAACTTTAAGGAGAAATAAGACTGATCAACTTAGTAGAAACGAAGGTCTGTATTCTGGCTGTGCGAGTGTGATGATGGTGGGAAAGCTGCGCGAAAACAGAAAACTAAAATCTACGCAATTTAAATACATACAGTCAAGCCCCTGAGAGCCACCTGTTATTCCGAAATACCCTTATGATGTAGAAGACAGATCCCAGCCCTGTCGCAGTATAAGTCGCTGTAGTGCCAGGCAAGCTGTCACTAAAATGGAAAGCTTTCGCCGTTACAGGCTCAGCTACCATTTTGAATATAGTAAAAATCAAAGTGCCTCGCGGGCACTTTGATTTTTAGCCTTCGTAGCCTTGGTGGCCTTGTTAGCTCAATCGTTGACCTCGTTATCTTTGGCCTCGTTGGCCTCGTTGGCACAGCGTGCTGTACAGTAGGCCACTGTACTACTTCGTATTCGTATTTAAATATAGAGCTCGTTAGTGACGATGCTCGCTATTGCGGTACGCAAGCCACACAGTGAGCTTAAGTGTAAATACGTTGTGGTTAATACTTTAAAATAGACTTTGACTAATAGCAGCGTTGCAGAGTCGATGTGAACCAATCAGAGCATTGCCGAGAAATTTATACTTTTGGGGTTCACCGTTAGAATTTCTCAAGCTACGCTTTCCTCCAGAAATTATAAATTCCTTTCGGAAAGCTACGCTTTCCAATTATAAATGATATTTTATTATTCTTGAAATCGAAAGAATTAATATTTCAAAATAGATCATAACGCTGCTGACTTCGCAGAGTTTTAAACGTTATTACTTGACAACTTCACATGATAGGCCCTTTTCATGGCCGTTTTATGTGTACTAAGAATACGGAGAGATCTAGGCTCCATCTATAGTTGACTTATGCGATGACGACATTGTCGCGTGTCGCCGTACTCTGCATCCGAGGTCAGTCATAATTTCTGTCCAGTTTATATACTACAATACTACCTTTAAGAACGGATACCTCCAGAGCGCTTGACGACCAGGCCATGAATTATTTGTGAAGTATTAGGTAGCCTCCGTGGTGAATGCTCACCTGCACGTAGAATTGGAGACGAGCGGGTGAAAAGTAAGGGGCTGAGATAATAGGTCTTCTTATCGCGTTATCTTATCGACCTTTAGTACTTACCTTATCTACGTCCATACACGTAAATAGTACATACCTAGGTACGCTATTAGCTTCAGATTACTGTTATGCTCATCGTCTGAACTCATCTTGCCTCCGTATTTGGACCCCATCAATGGCCAACCATGTCTACACCAGCTGAAGACGATAACACCGGCCCTTGGGATAAGGAGACAAAGCGCAAGTTTCAAAAGCATGTAACACCCATTCCTTGCACTTGAGTAGGCCCGACTAACTGCTCCGCCCCGGGCATCTAGCAAATCCAAATCTGAATACTTCGACCCGTGCCAAGAAGCAGCGTCGAAGAGCATACGATGCCTTAACCGCAACGCCGGGGATCGTGCCATGTGCACCGATTACTTCGAGTAAGCGCCCTCGGCCAATTCTTCTTGCCCTTAGCCTCGCGCTGCGAATCTGCTTCCGAGCTCCTTGCATCCCGGCGCATACGAAATGACTAGCGGAGTTCAAAAGAGAAGAAGGGCGCGAAGAGACCAAGAATGCGAATTAATGCTGATACAAGACTATATGCTAGGGCTTACCGAGCATGCAAAAAGGAATGGGTAAGCATCCATCAACATTGCTACATGATGTTGATCTTTATGGTTGAAGTTGGTGTATCGTGTATCCTAACACTTGGTCGCTCTCCAGATCAACAAGCGCAAGGAGGAGAAGAGAAAAGCGGGCAGCTTCTTCTGGTAGGCGGTAGCCGACTTGTGCGAGGAGGCCAGAGATTCGCCCAGCCTCAGTGAGAATATGGCACTACAAGACTTGCTGGCATAGAAGACATGCAGTACCCAGGTAGTTTCAATGGAAGAGGAAGACCTTAGAGAAGAGGAGAGAGGAAGGAAAGGAGCGTGTAAAACCACCTTGTAACAGTCTGTTTGTACTACTATGTGAACTCATTAGGTACTTACCCCAAGTGTATAGTTTACAGTTATGCTGCTCGCATTACACACTCGTTGCGAAGGACATAGACGCCTGACGCCTACCTATGGTTGAGCATACTAACACGACATATGGACTACGTATATGTAGATACCAGCAGTATGTACAGCGATGATCTGTGTTGCGCTAAGCAACTTCGCGCTTGGTAGGTACCTACATTATGTATGTAAGTATCTAGGCATCCCACTACACATATGCACCTAGGTGGGCACACCGGCACAGAAATTCCAGATGTGAGCAGAAACCCTCCCCACTAAAATAAGAGAGCTCTAGCAGAGCTCAAACGGTGTGTCCTGCATACAGACGTAAAGTACTACATATCCAGAGTGGTACAAAGCCACGAGGTTTCCATGCCACTCATACAAAACGAGCTGTGAAGTGAAGCCTTCGAGAGTCTACTGCAGCATCAGAGAGAGAGAATCCTGATAGCTTTCGCAGCCGTAAACCCTGACAACTTTACTCAGTCCTGGCTTCAAAGTGTTGCTGCCACTATCATTGCAGGTGTCATGTGTGCTACCTTTGCATCTTGCCACAGCGACCGCCAAAGCTCGTGAACCGGCCATTCTCAAACTGGGCGCTCGGCAGCCCTGGCTAACAATGACATCTTCTACTGACCGACATCTTCCTCTCAGTCTAACGGCCTCCTCTCACATCTCTTGCGATAACCCGCCAACAGCAGCTCTGACAACCCTTCCCACCGCCCTAACTGCAGCTGCTGCTCAACCCGCATTGCTGGCCTCCCCCTACCTCCATCCTTGCCTACCGTCGTCTCAGCATCGCCAACCATAGCAATTGAGCGCTTAGCACCATGTCGCCGCCCAGGGTCCCGCCATTGCCTCGTATGGTACAGCTCAAGCACAGTGTTGATGTTCAGCTCGACCATTCATTTCATGAACAACAATGGACCATAGTTGCCAACCTTGCGCGTCAGCGCTACAAGGCAACCAAGGACGAGTATTATAAGGTATGCCTTCTTTCTTGATATTCCCTTTTTCCTTTTATATCGTTCATATCCCATATGACCCATTTGCCCTTCGTTTATCCGCATGACCCGCCCCTGATTCAGGGTATGGATCCACGTGTTGGTTGCGCAGCACAAGCGATTGCTTCTTATAGCGCACCATGAAGGACCTCGGGACTCAGGCACAACACAAACAGAGATCGGCAGTGATGAGTTCAATCTGCCTTCAAGGAAAACTGAACCACATCCACTATGCCGCCCTTTCTTTCAGGCTGCAGGAGGCACAACCTTCACTTAATATAGAAGACCCTATTCACTGAGAAATCACATCTTGATGTTGAAAGCATTTTGGGCTACGACTTCGCTTGCTCGGGATATACTCGTCATGAAATTACAATGCTAGCCATGTATTCTTATAATTCTGTCCATGAGGAAGTCTTGGTCTACTAGAAGCTGACTCTCCATTCGCAGGCCGTGGAGATTGCCGCTAAGTCTCGTGGCGACAATGCAACAGACCTCACTGCCGGTAGGGAGGCTGTGGAGGCCATGATCAACGATAATACAATTATCAAGGACGTCGATGCATTGGATCTTTATGAATTCGCAGTTGATGGGCTCTCTATGGACTATTCCAAGACGATTGGAGTACTTCGCTCCAGGCTAGCCAAGGCTCTTCCCAAAGATCGAACTGCTAGTCTTAAGTGTCTAGAAGCTTGCATGTGGAATTCCGACTGGGAGAATGCGCAAGAGGTATATGAAGCCTATAATCGGTCGCATGCTTCAAGACTAATAACTTGAAGATTGCTGTGTCGCTCAATAAGAACTTCCCCGGAGACCGTAACCTTCTATTCCAAAATATCCTAATTACCTCCCTTGTCGCAGTAAGCCGGATCCTCGCTCAGAGTGTTGTCACTTTCCTGATAGGATTGCAGCTATCCGACAGTGCCCAGGAAAATAAGAAGAAGCTGTTCGCTAACCTAGCGAAAGCCCAAGTGGATAGAGCTTTCAACTTACGTCCTCCAGTAAGTGGTCTAAATTATACAGACAGCGAAAAGGAGGTGTCAGCTCAATGACAACAGACAGGCAAAGAACAAACCCCCTCCGCACCGATAGCCACCGGAGAGGACGAGGTCAAGCTCTGGATTAAGATCCAAGAGAGATTTGGCTCGCCTCAAGAGATTCTGAAGCTTTGTTCGCTGCCTAATTGGGGTCCATTATTCTTTCTCGAAAGCGGATTTACTGATGCCTTCTTAATGAGCATACGACTCCTAACCACCAACAGCCTGTGGGAAGAGGTTACGCGCGTTGCGTACATTATTTTTGACTATGTCATTACGGTGGGATACCCCACTAACAACTTTGAAGATCAGGAAGACAAAAGATCGGCTATCCCTGAGCTACCAGACAACGGCTCAGACTCAACTGCCACACTTGCTGCTGAAAGTGCAGTCCACAAGCAATACATAATAGCATCGCGCGAATGGCTTCTCTGGAAGAGCGCCTTGAATGCCATCACCAGGAACTTGTCCAACAGGGAGCAGTAAGTTACTGGACGACGGGAAAATATGAGATGGCGTACTGACTGCCGTTGCCCAAAGAGCTCTGGAAGCTTTTCATGAGAAGATCAAGAAGTTATTTCGTGTTCTAATGAGCAAGAAGTACGTTGAGTCTGTTTTCGAGCAGAACTACGATCAAATCCTACTAGATATCACCTTTGCTCGGGCCTCGATAGCCACCGAATTGTTCTGTAGCAAGTCAGAAGAGACTGACAGGGTTCAATGTCTTCTCAAATTTGCGAAGAAATACATTAAGGGTTCATCTTGCTTCGCCACGCTGAAGGGATACCTAGAAGTCCTGAACAAAGAAGAGATTACTAATTTTGTTGGCGATTTGGGGATTGAGCACACCAAGAATATCGCTGTGAGCCACACAAACTATATTTATACTGCACATGGAAAATACTAACATCATTAGGATCTGAACTTGTTTGACAAGCTGTCCCTGACCGCTCTGAGCCTGAGGGTAGAATTCTTTCAAGCAACATCACTCGACGTTGGCGAAGAATGCAGAGTTTGCCACTCTCTAGCCAACAATGGGCCGGACTGTGAGCCCTGCCTCAAAAGTATTGCAGGGAGGGCTCTCGATGCTTTCAGCGTAGGAGTGCAGGACGAGGAGACTTCGCGGAAAGCCGCCGCCGACACCGAAGACCCGCTCTCTAATTTTGCCGTTCTAGGTTCTGTCTGTCTCATCAAGCTTGCTGGAACTAGTTGTGAAAAGTGGCGGTATATGAAGGAGTCCCCGCTGTACCACACTGATATGCAGCTATTCTTGCAGGCAGTAGTATGGCTCGACTTCTACATGAGAAAGACTCGTAAAAATGACCCATTACGTATGTTGCTCGTTAAGCTATATCTCATGATGGGGTGTGTGACACGGGCTTTGGATATTTGGGGTTCCTTCGGCGTCAAAAATACCCTTCTTGAATGTCTCGGAACAGTTTGTCTTGATCGTCTCGCTTCCATCTCGCCCAGTCATTTCATGACAGGACCCAGTTCTACCAGCAATTTTGCAGAGCCTTTCATTCGTCATTTTGAGACCGCACTTCAAAAGAGATATCCGGACACTGTGACCAAGATCCTGCAAAGCGGTAGCTATGCTGAGCTTCCCGAAATTATAGAGCTTGCGCAGAGCCAGAGTCACAATTGCGTCCCGGTATTAGCTGTGGTGGAGTACCGCCGGGGAATGCGTCTCAACAACAACCGAGCTGGCACTCTCGTTCGGGACGAACCACTCATTGGTACGTGCCATCAACTCACTTTCTCTAGGTTATCGAGATGAAAGAATAAGCTAACTGATACACAGGCTCTTTATGTCCCGACAATGAGCTTCTGGATTTTACTGACTACTCCCCCTTACCACACTGGGCAGGAATCCGGTCTACCCCTATTCAGGAGCTTGTCGCCTACGGCCCTTTGCCAACGGTTTGTTCAACACGAATTCCCCCATGAATTTACCACCGACTGACTCATTGATTCCCAGAATCGTCGCTGTCATCTCAGCATCTTAGCCGAACGCTTTCTCGATTTAGTTGGTTACGTACAGCCCAAGGAAGTCAAACCCTCCAAGGCCAGTCAACTATTCTATGTAGACTTGCAAGCCGCCGTGTCGTCCTGCAGGGCTCTCCACAAGAGCCTGGACACCCTCGTATCAGGCGAAGGCTATGACGAGCGTGACCTAACGGGTCCGGAGACTTGGTACTTTAGAATCGTGACTGAGCTCCCGAAACTCGTCAAACTCATCCTCGATACCATCATCCTCCCCGCTTCCTCAGCCAAGACTACAAAAGATGAGGTCCTTGCGGTCTCGCGCCGGATCCTCTCCATCATCGACTACCAGACGAATGACTTCCTTGCTGTCCCGGACGGCATCCCGGCGAGGATACATACCCTTCATGGTGTCGCAGCCCTGCATGCTATGGGCATGCTGCGCGAGTCGTCCTTGGCCATAAAGATCACGGTGCAGTATGTATCTGCGACCTTCGACAGAGTCAAAGCAGCGGATAAAACCCGCGGTGCTAGCGAGATCGCATGGATAACCGCAGAGATGAAAAAGCTCTCCCTTGCTGCTAGTGCCGCTGACGCGCAGATGAAATCTCGCGTCAAAAAGTTGACTGAGAACTTACATAACAGTGGCTGGGTCGATCGCCTTGAGGGCTGGGCTTTCAGCGACAACACCTTGCCGTATGGGAATGATGCTGAGTTTAAGCGTACTGTGGCTGGCAAGCTGGCACAGTTTATTCCTAGTGATGCTCGTGAGGTTTGGGCGATGGATATTGCTGACTCCTGGCGGGATGTGATGAAGGGCTGGGGGGCTGTTCGGTTCGATTAAGATAGTCGATAGATAGCATTCAGAGACGACATTCTGTCCTCACTATTTACAGTTTACATAATGCCACCGTCTCATGGAACGTTTGCTACTAATAATGTCTTTACCTTTCTTCTGCGAGATAGAATAACTAGTCCCGATGAAATGGAGCCATACTGCCAGGAGAAATGTCACCGGTAAAATGAAATAAGCTCAGTGCTGCAACATTTAGGAGAAAACATAGCTTTGTATTGTTGTAGGAGACAGAGTTATGGGCATGCCCAATTTGAGAAAATGGTATCATTATCCTATATAACACAGTCTTGTCTGTCCTCTATCTTAGTATCCATGAACAACATGCACTTTAATGTCACGGAACGTAATGAGAAGTAAGAAAGAACTCAGCCGCAATGCTATATCATCCATAAATGCGAAATGCACCATACCCCCGTAATGCAATTCGGTCGGCCCGCCCGGTTCGATACCGGATACCTGACTCCACGAGGCGAACTGAATCTCGCATGTAATAGTAATCTGTCGCACTCCTGTCAAGCATGCTTCGCGCTGCTTCTCATCACATGGGTCAAGAAAAGGAGAAAAAAAAAATTTGACCACCCGTGAATAACCTGTATATAAGTCTGATCTCTATGCCCTCTCCCTCATACCACTGCTCGAGCGTCTCCGTTTGCGAGCAGAAAAGGCAGCGGCCTCCTCTCTCAGCGTCACCCAGGCCCAGAACCAACTAAGACATTCGAGAAACGTGAAGGCGAAGAAGACCCTGTTGCGCAGTCCCTCCCCTCCACTGGCCGTACCGTAGGCAGGTGGGTAGTGATGGGGCGCTAGCGATGCCGACGGCGTGGTGAAATAGGTGAAGAGGGTCAGACAACCGAAGAGCACGATGCGGGCCGGGGCTTGGGAACCCCAGTAGTGGACCAGCCAGATCTCCTCGGGCATAGAGAGGGTGATGAGGTCGGAGAGCCCGACGAGGAAGAGGATCACGGCGAGGAAAGAGGACGTCGGGGATGGCGTGGAGAAGTATTTTGTCTGAGGCTGCGGTGTCGCATCACTACGTATTAGTATGTATGGCATGAAACAGCATTATCGTCGTCCTTGTAATCGTCCTCCGAGGTTGCGAGAGACATACCATTCCCACGGCCTCGCCTAGCACCCAGACGAAGGCTTGGTCGGCTATGGCGACCGGGTTCGTGTAGAAGAAGTAGGCGAGCGTGATGTGGAAAAGACACAGCGAGGTCAGGATGGTGCTCGCCGAGATGAGAGCCATGCTGGCGGTTGCGATGGCGGCCGCGGCCGCGGTGCTCTCTTCGATCTGGGTAGACTACTGTCGTGGAGGACGGAGATGTTATCGCTACGACACTTTTCGGCCATGAGCTGTGACCATGTAGTACATTCTTTCGCTGTAAGCACTGGGTAGCAGTCGACGGTGTTGAAGTCTGTTGTATCAAGAGAAATGCGATGGATGGGTTATCGTCGCCTAGTCAAAATAGATAGGTGTTGTTAACATTTACTATCTACCATATGTACATGATAATATGGAGAGAGATGGAAGTTCCAGAGTAACCCTATGATAATATTGATGAGTTGGCAAGCAGGCAGCGGCAGCAGCAGCTGAACGGCAAGGAAGGCCACGGTATCTGTGTATGTTTCAGAACATAGGTGCCTACCCTACTTCATCCAGAACGACGCGCATGCGACAACAACAGGGTTCCCCCAAGACAGGTATGTACTGCCTGGACGTAGTCGTACCGTGACGTACCCTGGCTCGCCTCGCAAGTGGTTGCACCCCACTACGGCTACCAGGCGGTACCTTACCCCGCCATAATCATAGTGGATACGGCACTTGCGACCCAAGGTTGCGTGCGTGTCGCCCAAGATTGACCTCTGTACTTTACTCGATGTACCAGTGTCCGCTAGATAGCGGGAATCTACACGTTTAGATACAACTTGAGTGCAGCTAGACGGATGAAGAGTTGTTGTTAAATTCTCGTTTCAAAGATCCAAGCTCTTAGATTACCATGAGCCCTAATCCTACCATAATGTTCAGCGAAGGATGAACGCATGAATATTTGGCATATTCATGCTAATGCGACCACCAAGGACTCCGAGGTACTTCCAGATGGTCGTTTGTACGTGTACAAGTTTACTGCAGTAGACCCCCCCACACACAATACCCTTGTGGGTACTTGCAACGACATGGGTAACTTCAGCTATTTCTCCAGTCGTTCTTGTTTCTTTATGCTTGTCTTCCTTGATATCACAGCTAGAAGGAGCGCTCTTCAGAGCCTCACAGTCTCCTAAATGCTTCTTCGGTGACATTTAGCCTTAGATGGTTCAGAGTTAATTTGTTCCTCGCGAACCTTGACCCCAGCTCCCAACTTTACCCCCAACCCAACCGCGAACCCCCATTGCAATCCCTGCCCCCCACTTACAGTACCAGGGAGATACGTAGGTAAGCTGATATCGCCGAAATCGCCATGACGACGGCCACGGATCTTAACGAAGATGCGCCGCTCGACACGGCCCGCCATATCCGCTACTGGCAGCGCTGCTTCCGCTCGGGCCTCCCACACCACTACACGAGTAACGACAGCATCCGCCTGACCCTCGGCTTCTTCATCCTCTCCGCCCTCGACCTCCTGTCGGCCTCGTCGCCGACGCCCCTCATCGCGCCCGAAGACCGCCCCCGGTTGCGCGCCTGGGTTTTGCGACACCAGCATCCCCATGGCGGCTTCTGCGGCTCACCACATCATGTCCTGCCCGACGGCTTAACCTCCAGGTTCGACCCCGACACCCAGACGTACGTTGCCCGTGATCCTGCCAACGCCAACATAGCCGCCACTGGCTTCGCGCTGTTGTGTCTAGGCATACTCGCTGATGGTGATGGGTCCGACGCCTTCTGTCGTGTCGACAGGGAGCGCACTTTAAGATGGCTGAAGAGGCTGCAGAGGCAAGATGGCAGCTTCGGCGAGGTCCTGACCGATGACGGCCGCATATCCGGGGGCAGAGATATGAGGTATTGCTATATCGCCGCCATCATACGCTGGGCTTTAGGAGGCGGCGGAGGCGACAAATCCCTGGAATTCAATGTCGACGCGCTCGTAGGCCATATCCGCCGAGCGCAGACCTTTGACGGCGGCATGAGCGAAAGTTCCACGCACGAAAGTCATAGTACGTGACACTCATTTCCATCTCTCCACTCATGATGTTCCATCTCGGCGCCCATCGTCGCCTATCATATAGAGCAAGGCTGACTCGTCTGTCTGTCTGTCTCCACGATAGGTGGCTACGCATACTGTGGCGTTGCTGCGCTGGCACTCCTCGACTCAACCGGTCCCGACCCTTTCCCAACGTCGAACCACTATATTCGTGCGGGCATTCCCTCGGTACCCGCCCTAGTACACTTTCTTGTCAGCCGACAGTTCGTATACTTGGAACCGAGCGGCGAAAATCCTGATGATAACGATGCTGCGAATCACCCGCTCCCCGATTCTCTAACCGATGGCATACCCCAGTTGGCTGGTTTCAGCGGACGCCTGAACAAACTTGCCGACACCTGTTATACCTGGTGGAACAGCGGCGCTTTAGTACTGCTCGGCGAAGAAAAGCTCATAAACCGTCGCCCTGCGCGGCGCTTCATCCTCGAGAAGACGCAGCATCTCATCGGCGGCTTCGCGAAATTCCCCGCCGGCCCACCAGACGTATATCACGCGTATATGGGCCTTGCCGCCCTCGCCACTATGGGTGGCGCCGAAGGTGAACCTGGCCTAGCCAAGTTCGATCCCCGCCTATGTATTAGTGCGGATGCCGCTCATAGGATGTTTAAGGGGCGGGAGCGTATCTTACATCTGGCCGCCCGTACGGGTAGTGATAAAGATGGCAATAGCGATAAAATCGCTTAATGTGAGGGGCACGAGGACAAGTCATACCAATAAGATGCGGCTTCGCCTATGATGCGACAGTCCTCTTGATCACAGACAGAGCACAAGAGAGGTTACAGGCGTCCCAGGTCGACAGCTCAATATATCAAAAGCTGAGGCTGTCATTGCTGGTGGTATACCGAATTATACTTCATTCTCGGCAAGATGCTGATATATAGGCTATAAATCCGGCCTGTGCTTTATATGGCACTGTATTGGGCTTTATGGCTAGCCCTATGGCCAGCTGAGGTAATGTATAGGTGTATATAACTACCTAATGTCACATATTTTGAAAGACTCAGTGATAATACAAAAAATTATCCATTCATAATGTTATTTCATTTCTGTTTTCTCCCCGACTCATCGATCTGCCTACTTTATCCACTACATCTCTTCCGGTGGAATATTCTTTCGTATAAATAAAGTTGAGTCTGTCTCCCTAGTTCTCTAACACTGCCTTGTAACTGCTGACATACATACCTATTAAGTTACCTACCGATCCTAGGCATAGACACACATACTTTTCAATACACACTTACCGCCTGAGCGTCTAGTGAGTTCGGTCCGGTTCCGATCAGCACTATATGGTTTTTCGTCAGGTGCTCATTTTACATATGTCTATAGACATCATTATATCCCGCTCTCAGTGCCATAACTATATCCAACGTTAGTTCTAAGCAAGGTTTTCACCTCAATATAATTACCGTCTTTGGACTCATGGATAAAACGAGATGATGTATACCATGAACACAGGAACTGAGTATTGTCACCGAGACTGTGATTAAAAGAGAAGAGATCGGCAGTACCAGACCAGACTATGACTTTAAGCCACTGGTCAACAAGGCATACAGAAAGTCCTGTGCTCAAATCCAAGATAAGGTCGGAGAATCCTACATGGGGCTGACAAATGCCGGGAGAAGCTGGTTTAGACAGCTCATTGCCAAGAGTCCCCGGGGCTGTGTGGACTGGGTAGGAGAAAATTGCAGACGAAGCCCCTTAAACAACAAAGGCCAATAGAAGGCAAGTCATATTAATTATTACAATCAAGTAGGATCATGATGCCTGGTATCGAGCTTGGATGCTCTGCCTTGGAAAGGCATAAATCAATACGGTGGCCCTGATGAGGTAGTGAAGTCTTTGACTGGGCCGCCTCCTTTTTACCAGCACTTATATCCTCTCAACAAAACCTGCTGGATTATTGGCCGTTTAATCAGTTGCGGAAGCGGCTTAATATAAAATGAGATGCTACTTTGTAAGACACGGAATGCTACGCCACCTGGACTGCTCGAGCCTCGCCCCCATCGCCCCGGAGAGAACGGCTTTCGTTCAACTCTAAGTATTTTCTCGCCCACATCCTGTGAATGAATGCTCTTTTACTTTTGTGTTGTTGAAATGATACTAGGCGATCGGATAAGAGACACCACAAACCAGTGCCCACGATGCCAAAACACACGATATTTCAAGCACCCTCGGCTACCCTGTCGATGGATTCGTTGTTGCAGTGCGATGATTCCCAGGAACCAGCTGCAGTAGCAGAGAAGCACTGGCAACAGCATCATGCGCCATCGATACCATCATCTAAGCAGCGATTAAATCCTACACGTATATATGGTTGGATCCCAGAACTCCTTGGCTGCCTTTTGGCGATAATCTCACTCGTGGCTATCATTGTTATCTTACTTGTACACCAGGGGAACTATCTCCCGCAGTGGCCCTTGGGAATCACCATCAACGCCCTCGTTTCCATCTTTGCGGCGATTCTGAAAGCCAGCATTCTGCTACCGCTATCTGAAGGCATTAGCCAGCTCAAGTGGCAGTGGTTTTCTCAGCAGCCGAGACGACTTATTGATATAGAACACTTTGATGCGGCAAGCCGAGGTCCATGGGGATCTCACCGATTACTTTTCCGAGGCAAGCCGCCCTTGGCCACCGGCTCCTCGAGTCGACTCGTCGTATGGCTCTGGCCCTGGAGGTTCTTGCGGTCGCTTTTCGTATGGCCGGCTGCGTAAGCGTATTCCTGGAATTACACGAACATATCTTCTAACATGATTCAACCCTCGGCTGATAAAGTAATCTCTTATACACATTTGCCAAGTGCGCGGCATTTCTTTCTTTACTTGCCTGTGCCATCGAGCCCTTTACTCAGCAAATCGTTCATTACATCCCCTGCCAGCACGAGAGCACGAAGTTGACCGGTGGCGTCGCTCGATCAAATTCATATTTCACTTACGGGGATTCGATAATACGGGAAGAGTGGTTGATTGACGCGCCTATGGCTGTCGCCATCAACACCGGTCTTATTGGTCCCCCTTCGGACCCGTCGACCTTGGTCGCTATGGACTGTTCAACAGGAAATTGCACGTTGCCAGCCTTCTCTACCATCGCCGTCTGTCATACCTGTCAAGATATCAAAGATTCGATTATTTTCGGCAACGAGATCAACGAAGAGGGCGGGCGCGATCATAGCCTTCCGGAAGCCCCTGGCTTCGAGCGTCTCGCTTTGAATCAAGATGTATATGTATGTATACCAATGATGAAATCACACCGTCAGTGAGCACAGACACCGAGGCATGGAAATATCGCAAGTTATATCAAATGCTGACTTTAACCTGAAAAATAGGGGCAGTTGATGAAGGGCCAGACGAGCACAGAAGACATGGTACTCGGCTTGAGGATCCTAGGCACTCCTCCCGACGATTTGGACCATCCCGTTGCCTTTGCTTGTCAGCTGGATCCATGCGTGCGTACCATCGAGCCCACCATCAACACTTCATTACTATACGAGAGGGAAACAAGCCGCACGTCAATCGAGAGAAACCAATTGGATGACAATCCTGCTTATCTCGTGGTGTCTTGGGGAGACGGTCAAGAAATTTTAGTTCCCTCCCCTCCCCTGGGTATGGCAGCACCGTCCTTAAAATCACTTTTCTCTCCTTCCGCATCCTGCAACAGTACAGACAGTCCCGCGCCAGGCCTAGTCCGCGTGGCAGTATCCAACTTATACGGCTCTCCTGAAGACCATCCGGACGTCAACACGACTTACGTCCCAGAGCGATGCATCTGGTCCTTCGGGCGGGAAAGCCTGCAGGCGATCCACACCGAAATAGAAGCGAAGATGGACAAGCTATCCATCGCTATCGCAGCCACAACACAGAACGGGGATTTCCTCTCGCGTCGGCTCTGGCGCAACGGTACCATGAACCTGGCATCGATGAATCGATTCATGGGGGCTCTGAGCGATGTCATGACGGCGGATATGCGGAGCCATGGCGGGCCCGGGTGGGATAGCAATGGGGAATGGGCACGGGGCCCCGTCATAGAGCAGAGGACGTGTGTGAGTATCCGATGGGCTTGGTTATCTTATTCGGCGTCTCTTACGTCTATTGCGATATTATGGACCGGGGTAATGGTGTGGCAGTCGCCCAGGAGCGAGGCCACGAGGAGGGGATGGAGGGCTTCGAGTCTGGCCCTTCTGATGGCTAGGATTGGCTATGATAAGATTTCCGAGGAGGAAAAGGTGCTGCTACCGTCGTATGATATGTCACGAAGTCAGATGGAAGAGTTTGCTGGAGCGGTGGATGCGAAGCTTGTGAGGGACGATAAAGGAAAGGCGCAATTTTTGCTATCTGATCTGAAGAGGTAGATTCTGTGATTTTAAGGCCTATCATAGAAGTTTTGTGTATTACTCGAAAAAAATGTTGCCTAGCTTGTCGTATCGTCATGATTCCTTGTTGGTCATCGGTCAGGGGCACGATCTGCGGCGGATGTTAGTAGTTGGTAGCTGCCTGGGCGTCTTCAAAATTTTCGAAGGACCCCAAGCTCCCCATGGTGGTAAGCGAACGGTTATATGTTTCATAGTAGCGGCGCCGCCCGGAGTACGCAAGTCTTCTCGTTGAATTCTGTTAGTTATGAGGTTTGACGTGGGCATTTCCCCTTGATGGAAACTACAAGCTTCTGGCATTACGCGCAACACGTTTCTCTATGATATATGCATAAGCCAACCTTCGTTTATCTTCTTGTCAGGTTCATTTCACAATACCGTTTTAGCTAAGGTCATCTCACCAATACGCTCCATACTACCATTCCTGCCTACGTTCTTAAGTGGCCAGTTAGACCAGCCGGCGCTCCCAATGTCTAATCCTGGCATGTCATCGCGTACCAGGAATAAGAAGCCGGAGGACGCCTGTTATCTTGAAACCCCTGTGAAGGACACAGAACATCGTACCGAGTTCTTCCCCCTATATTGCCAAGTCAAAGCCTACACTTCAATGGGCGGAGTCGTCATCGGACGCTTCACCGCCGTACAGCTCAAGCAACTAGGCCTTTCCAACTTGAAGTCAGCAACACGATCATATAACAACACGGAGGAAGACGAGCTCGCTCTCTCCATCATGCGGCAGGGCGCGCATTGGTGGCCGAGCTGGAAGTTCCACGAATTCCACCGCAAGCGCCTCACGCACACGCCGTATGACTTCCACTTCCCGCCACGAATCAACGTCGGGTATCCATCTTCCGGCAATGTTGTCTGGGTGTACAAATTCTCTGAAGATAAGATGTGGCTTGGTGAGGAGGGCGTCCTCAAGCTTTATCTTGAACGTCAGCCGGATAGTTGGTACGAGCATATCAATATGGCTCTAAATGCGGACGGGAGGTGCGATGTTCTGAGGTCGTTTGGGGCAAGGTTCTACGAGACTGTGGATGGTTGCGAGGATATCCCAAAAACGCTCGAGGAGGGTTATGAGAAGGGAAAAGCGCATGAGCTGTTACTGCGCAAGATGGGGGACGAAGACTATGTAGACAAGTGGCTTGAAGATTGTGTGCTTAAGAAGAACTCGAGCAGTAGCTCCTAGCTTATACTAGTAATATCTATTCTAAGTGTCCTATGACATATCGAGATGGGTTCATCGCGTGCGCTATAAGTTCCGCCTCATCTGAACCTCTCACTCCGTTGTTCTCGAGCCACGCTGGGATATTCCTCACGTTGCGATTCAAGGCAGCTTTATCATACTTCTTGAGCTTGACAGAGACATCGGCAATGATCCCATTCCAGTAGGTAATAGGAAACCCCCAAGATAAACCTCAAGATTATCCATTACCACTCGTCAGCATGTCTTCGGGGTAGTATCCAAGTAAAGGGAGGCCACGATGGTATGATGGGTGGATTCTACCTCCTAGTATCAGACACTTGGAGGCCTTTGATCCCTATCAACTAGAGCGCACTCATTATCTAATAATTCTGCTATAGAAGTCCACTGCGACGCCATGTAATTGGGTCCTTACTCGGGTTCGGGCCCACTGTAGGCACATGAGTGGGGTACCTTAGTGGGCACCTCATGCATGCAAGACCCACTCTTTGCCACCCACTGAAAAACTTTCACGTCTTAGAGCGGTTTACGCCGCAGTAGATCCAAGCAACACAACAAACTGGCCTCGTGGCCCAATGGCAAGGCGTCTGACTACGATTCGACCATCTTCTGGATGGCGGGCGATCAGGAGATTGCAGGTTCGACCCCTGCCGGGGTCAGTATATTCTTTTTCCATTTATTACAGCTTCACAATTATTTTTTCCCATTTATTCCTCTGGACCTCGATACATCCTGTTTTGTACGGCTGTTGTACATGACAGAACAGTGGACGCTCCACTGTACAACTGCAGGCGGGTGGCAGAGCCCCTCCCGGTCTCTATGCTCTTCCCTTTCTTTTTCATAACCTCCTACATCCCTCTAATTGTTCTGGTCTTCCCATAGTCGGCAATAATCATCGGGAGATAATTGCATACTAAGGACATAATCCAATAGTTGAGTAGATTCTAGATACCGAGACTCATTGAAATAATCTTTTCAGCGTTTTAGTCTAATCTATATAAACTGAAAGTGCAGAATAGATTTATTTTCTTATCAATTCTTTAAGTGCTTACAATTGCGGGAAAGTGATTCCTTGTATGATCTGTTTTGTAGGAATTGGCTTTTTGGTTATTGACCTACAAAGAAAGTAAATCTGCCTTGAGACGCGGTAGTTACCACGACAGACATTGGTCTCACATGGTCAGCTCGTTATCGAGCTGTAGTTCGTTGCTAACACGAATATCAGAGGACAATGATTATCGTATCGCCCAATGGTAGACGAAGGCTGACACGAGATTTCCAGATTCCCTTCAAACACCAACAATGTGACATGGACTTAGCGCATGGGAGCTTCATGCGTGTATATTAATTAGGCTATTATCAGATTAGGTCTTTGTAGGGTATCCCTCATCATTTTCTTGTCTTCCGTGCGTGCTTCACCAGGTTTTCTATGACACCTTCAAACGCCTCCCTGTCGCCTATTCTCTCGTCCGTGCGCTTCTTCCAAAACTCATGGACCTCGTTTGCCAAGACCTCCATTTCTTTTAGCTTCCTCACGTGCTGTTGAAGCTCAATGTCCGTCATGCCTCTCAGGGCCTCTTCGGTTGTGGCGCAGAGCTGTTTCGCTGCGACCAGATCAAATTCCGGAATTTGAGGAGGAACCTTCCGCTTTTTGGAGCCAGACCTTGGCTTTTCTCTACCTTGGGAGTCAATGGAGACAGACGAGCCATTGACGTCTGATTTCCGCAGTCGAGACACAGAGCGTGAGTCTGTAGAAGTTCGCAGTGAGCCGTTCGATGTAATTCGATGAAGGGATGGGAGAACTAGTTTTTTTTGCTTGGATGCAGGTAGTATCTCGTCGAGATCTACGGGCACACCGAGCGATACTAAGAAAAGTCTCCTAATACGGGAACGGATCCAGTCAGGAGGCTGAAGAGGGGGCGGTGCGGCCAACTGTGACCATAACGATGCACTCCTCGGGTTAAAGAAAATGGGGTTGTCATTTGGAGGCGAGGGTAAGGGAAGAATATCGAGCACGTCAGAAGGGTATAGTGCATCCAAGTACGGGTCAGAGGCGGCTAAGATATCTTCAGAGTCTAGCCCGTCAAGATCTAATATTGGCTTGGAGCACATAGAAGTCAGCATGGCTGTGATGAGGCTATCTAAGAAGGGTACTAGACACACTAAGGAAGGTATAGAGACTTGTGGTGGCTGGTTTATCGGTGACTGAGCGGCTGTAGGCTCATCAGCCTGTTGAAAGCCATCATCAAAATCGCTGAAATCCGCGTCTTCGCCGCCCTCTTCGAATTCGTCAAAGTCGTCACCAAAATCGTCACCAGCATCATTTGTCTCCTCGTCATCGCGAAGACTTGTGACCGATTTGGTAGCTGAAGATCTGCTCCGCCCACGTGTAGAGGGGGACTTCAATACTTGATTCACGGCCGTGTCATCTACCAAGGCACGGTCAATCGCAGTGTAGGTTTTAGAAGGACTTGGTTGCCGTACCGGTGACTTGTGTGCTGGCGTCTAGTGGAGCAGGGATAGGGTTGGCCTCTCCCGTCCCATCAGGTTTCCGAACCATGTCTGGAGTGGCGTCCGCCTGATGGAGCTGCTCATTGTAGTTGTGAGTCGAAGAGCCCGGTACGTCGTCCGTCTGGTCGACGACCGTTTTGGGAATGGCAGCGTCTTTGGGTGCAACAGCATGGGTGGACGATGTAGGCGGGGATTGTCCGTCACCATCTTGCACAATGGCTATTTCATCTGGCGAGGCGTCCTCTGTTCTTTTGTTGTAGGCTTCTGTACCGGGGACTTCTCCATAGGAGGGCTCATCGTCTACTTTCTCGACTCGGGTCCTGGGTATGGGAGAAACAGCGCGTGCATTATTTCTGGGGGACGACTGAGCATCGGAATAGTGCTCGTCTGAATCAGAGGCTTCTGTGCCGCGGTATGTTAGGCCGTGGGAGCAGGTTTCAGACGAGGCAAAATGTGCTTACCCAATTCGTGCGCGCCAGGGTCCTCGGTCCTGGTCCTCTCGGGCGCCTCAAGACTAGAGGACAGTCTACGCTCTTGGGACATGTTGGGAGACGGAGCGGGCAGATCTGAAGTCCGATATGGCACACTCGCGATTCAGGAATCAACGGGTGCTCGGAATGAAGCACGGCGTTGAGCTCGGAAGCTCAAGTGCTCTACTACTTAAATGCTCACAGGTGGCACCATAAGATGGCTGAGGGGTAAAGAAGCAGCAGGCTCGGCTGCCGCAGGAAGACGGACAGTTAGGGAGGTCGATACTCTACATGTAGTAGCTTAGGTGATTAATGCGGTAGGAGGCGTTGAGGTATCAAGTAGGATATGGACGCGAGAGACAGATATTGCTGGTGGAGCAGGGTTGAAAGAGACGGGACAATTATGTTGGCCAGGATTGAGGAGGTTGAGTGAAGCTTCAATGCAGTTATAGAGACCCCTAAATTAATGGGACTCTCTTCATTGCTATGCTCCCTTGAAGCCGACAGGTGCTCAAGATCGGGATTGTGGTAAGAGGATCGGAGACACCGCACACACACCACTAGGGACACACTGCACACTGCACTGCACACCTGAGCACTGACTGGCATTGGCCATTGAACCTGCTTGGAGGATGAAGCTGGAGCACCCCCTAGCAGTTAGTAGGTGTATAGCCTACGGGTGTGCTACGAGAGAGACATGGTTAATGGATCTACCCTAACGCAAGTACACAGTCTAGACCGCCCAAAGCCCATTCGCAGACCCATAATGGAAAGATGTAAGGCGATCTCAGCCATCCCATACCGCTGTAAGCTGTAAGCTGTGCACGGATGGTGCAGCTTAGCGTTCTGCTGCCTTAAGATAGATGTACCAAATCGCCCAGGCATTTGGAAAGGGGCGGCATGGTCCAAGCTCCCAGTACGTACTCCATTAGGTAGCGCTGGACCAGCTGCCAACCACCTGTTACTGCAAGCCCAGCTGCAGCGACAAACTGTGACGGCGCGCTAGTGTAGTGTACCTTGAAGCTGCTGATGAGCTTTGTCGCGCCGAAAAGTCAAGTCGTGAAATATGCCTAGGTATTATTAAAACTCTCGATTATTTCTTAGGTACTACGTAGATTAGGAGGCCGACAAACGGAGGTGTTGGTCAATCCAAAAAGACCTTTCATCTGTTTCCATCCACCACTGAACCTTACCTTTGACCACCACAGTCTGACTTGTTCCGGGTGCTTGCTTGTCCCTGCCGCCTACATTTACCGTTCACGAAGCTCGCCGCCGTCTCATCACCGCTCCGATAACACAACCCAGTCCAACTCTGCCCATTCGTTTCTTCTCCCACCACCTTTACTGTGGTCCGGAGACGGTGATATAGGCTCCTGATTCTTGATCGAAGAATAGTTGCTTTTGACGTCAACGAACCCAGCACACCTGAGACACCCAAGACCTCTAAGCCAACCTTAGCAAGGCACCGCAAAACGTTCAAGACAGCCGACAACAGTCGCCTCTGTGCGCTAGCCCGTTGCATTCCAGAGACCACGTTATGTCGTTCTCCTTCGGCGCCCCGAGCTCTTCGGCGCAATCCAACAACAACAACAACACCACCACGTCCAGTGCCCCAAGCAGCGGTGGACTGTTTGGCTCCTCAACAACAACAGCACCCGCATCGTCAGGTGGTCTTTTCGGCAGCCAATCGAAGCCCGCCGCTGCTTTCTCCTTCGGAAACACAGCCAGTGGAGGTAACAGCAGCACGGCTGCTTCATCGGGTGCTCCAAGTGGTGCTCTGTTTGCAAGCGCGGGTGCCAAGCCGGGTGAACAGAAGTCGCTCTTCGGAGCTACGAGCAGCACTACCCCTGGCGCATCTACGCCGTCCTTGAGCGGAAGCGGAGGTGCTGGGACTGGAGGTGCTCTCTTTGGAGCCTCGGCGTCGCAGGCACCCTCGAGCGCCAGTCTGTTCGGAAGCAAGCCAGCCACGACACCGGCAGGGACAGGCACCACCAGTCTGTTTGGTAACACGTCTTCAACCCCGAATGCCACCACCGCCGCGAGCACGACACCTACCACGACAGCCCCTGCCGGCGGAATCTTCGGGCAGGCGAATACTGCAGCTAACCAGGGAACCTCTACCAATAAACCGAGTGGGCTATTCGGATCGGGCAGTGCTACTACCGGGGGTTCTCTTTTTGGTGGCGCAAACTCGAACACTGCGTCAGCGAATCAGGTAACACCCGCAAAGCCTTTGTTCTCCCTTAATTCGACCACGCCGGCTGGTGCACCTCCGGCAAACAGTTCCAAACCACCTGGGAGCACAGGCATGTTTGGTAACGCCGCTCAGGCCGGTTCGACTCCTTCTCTGTTCCCGTCGACCCAGCAGAGCGACAACAAACAGACCAGCTTGTTTCCAAATAGCTCGGGGAGCTCGCAGCCGAAGCCAGCCGCCTCGCTGTTTCCCTCTGCCAGCCAACCTCAGAATTCAAGTTCATCTCTCTTTCCGACCACAAAACCTGCTGAACCTGCATCTACGTTGAGTCCAAAGCCAGCAGCCTCCGGAAACGCAGGCACCATGAGTAGCTCGAGCGGTATCTCGCTTTTTGCGTCGCAGGCGCCATCTCAGCCTGCGGGGACAACTCCTACAACGAAACCAGCTTCTTTATTTGGAAGCACCACCACTACCACAACAGCACCTGGAACCTCTTCAATCTTCAACCCTACCAGTGCAGCTTCGGCGCCCAGTACTTCAGCACCGACTCCCTCAACTACACAAGCAGCTTCACCTTTCGCAAGTTTAAACAAGTCCACGACTGGCACAACCGCCGAGCCCCCAAAGGCCCAGTTGTTTGGAAAGCCCGCCAGCAGCACCACATCAGAAGCCCCGAAGGCGCAAAGTCTACTGAATCCGACAGCTTCGTCCACAGCGGCTCCTTCTAATTCAATGGCGACAACGACCACGGCCCCCGGTACTTCCACACTTGCCCCTGGTGGCACTTCGGCCCCTGGCACTACGGCACCAACCACTGCTGCAACTTCCTCGGCTGGTTCGGTATTCGGTAACACAGCTAAGCCTACGCAGTCTTCAGAGCCGACCGGTTCGAAACCCGCAACAGGTCAGACCGCTGCCTTGGGTGCGTCAACCAGTGGGCCAACTTCCTCCATGGCGCGCCTAAAGAACAGAACTATGGACGAGATCCTGAACCGTTGGGCCACGGACCTGTCGAAGTATCAGAAAGAGTTCAAGGAGCAAGCGTCTCAGGTTGCAGCTTGGGACCGTTTACTGGTCGAGAATGGTGACAAGATCCAGAAACTGTACCTGAATACATTCGAGGCAGAGAAGGCCAGTCGTGAAGTTGAGCGACACCTCGTCACCGTGGAAAGCCAGCAAGAAGAGCTGGAAGCTTGGCTCGACAAGTACGAGACTGAAGTGGATGCTCTTTTTGCTAAGCAGATTGGACCCGGGGAACAACTTGCTGGTCCTGATCAGGAACGGGAGCAAACATACAAGCTGGCTGAGAAAATCACGGGCCGTTTAGATGAGATGGGTCGAGACTTGACAAAGATGATCAAGGAGATCAATGATATTTCAGGGACTGTCAGTAAGGGCAGCAAGCCTGATGACCCAGTATGTTTTCCGAGCTCTTTTCCTATTGTCTTTTTCTGGAACTATACTAACAAAATCTCAAGCTGAGCCAGATTGTGCGTGTTCTAAATGGACACCTCACACAGCTTCAGTGGATCGATACAAATGCTGCGGCACTCCAAGCTAAGGTCACGGCTGCCCAGAAGACGAGCAGTCAAATTGGAAATCAGTACGGAGGTCCCGAACAGGACAATGTGGACAGCTTCTATCGGTCTTATATGGGGCGCAGATAATGTTTTATTAGCCAGGTTTAGTCATGGAATTCTACCGCTGTTGAGAAGCCCTCAAGCTCGACTTGGTAGAACGGAGACGTTCAATGGAATGACCCAGACACTTAGTTAATAGCACGGAAGAAAGAAAAGCAATAATGGTGTATGACTAGAGGCGAGAGAAGGGCGCTTTACTATTTGAGTATCTTGAAGATAATTCACAGGGTATGCGAGAATCATTTGTATGTACACTATGCGCAACACTGGCGTAATACTGAAGAAATGAGCGGCTCAAGAGAAGCTTTCCCATTATCTTAGTCCATATCTGATGACGTCAAACTTGATCCCATTATCCGGCAGGACTCTCTGGAATAGATACGCTCAAGTTGACAGGGCATTAGTTCTGCTCGCCGCCTTGGCCCTTGGTCAATTCGTCACTGTAAGGGAGAAGAAGCGTTAGTGGAAGTTCTTCGTTGTCGGAAAAAAATTCCAGAGACCCATGAAAATATAATGTATCTATATATAGAGCAGAAGACATGAATGGTGAAGGAAATAGCTCACATGTGGTCAGCCAGCTTGTCGAGATGTTCCCGCTGCTCAGTAATCTTCTTGCGGAGCTCCAGGAGCTTCTCCTTCTCGCGCTGGCGGATGGCGTAGTCCTCGCTCGCCCGCTCTCTGCGCTGGAAGGCGTCTCTGTAATAATGAAGAAATTCGAGTTAGTTTGGCTTTTTCTCTTTCGAATATCATGCCAGCAATATATGCAATGTAAAGTAGGGGAGAAGGCACATAGAGAGGGAATAAAGTAGGTAGAAGCTCGTCATGGCCTCGACGCATCCTGATGGTTCGTATGATCGTGCATTTTGTCGAGATCTGATCGCTAGCTTATATATCCCGCCTCACGGATTCCATCGACTGTACGCGGTGCACGTATTCGACAGAATTGTGATGTGTGCTAGGTATATGTTTGGGGGTATTTTTTAAGCAGGTTTGTGAGGGAATCGCAACGTACCCCTGGCCGCCCGTCTTGGGGGGCGCGCCAACATCGCCTTCAGCCATGGCTCGTAGGGTGGTTGAAAAAGCTCGGCAGGAGACGGGCGTCGCAAGCCCGCGCGAGGGGATCTTCGTGAGGGTCTGGCGAAACATGTTTAATCTGCGGCGGAGAAAGATATTATGAATTAGCCAATTGCAATTTGTGTTGGTTGGTTCATTGGTTGATGAGCTTTGTGGTAGGAGAGACTGTGCGTCAAGCGATATTTATTGCCGACGGCCTTGGTGACAGAGTGAAGCAATCGATGAAAACAGGTAGGGATAAATACAGAGATTCGTCTTTATGAATGTGAATAGGGCTTCGCTGATTGAGAGGCTTTACATACCGTGGGAAATGCGTTGCCGTGGTGTAGGTCGGAAGAGGTAGTCAAACGGGTGGTGGTGGAGTGACGCAGTTGTAGCTCGCTGAGTGGTTGGAGCAGCTGATTGGAGCTTTGTTAACATGGCCTGAGGTCGGTCGGGTTCGGGCTAAGGCGGAGCGGAGCATGAAAGCTCAGGCCATTTCCCTCGCCCTAAGGCGGAGTCATCCATCTGCGCAGCTCTGGACCCTACTGGAATACTCCCTACTACAGTCACCAGTGACCACATACTGGTATCCATCGGCCTCTCCCACAATGCCGATGAACTATCTCATCACGAGCGCCTTTTCTACCTCAGCTTGATGGTTCTATATCACCCACAAAAAATCGACAACTCTCATGAATCATTCAGGTACAAATGACTATAAATAAAGGGTGTGATTGTTCTTGGTAAGGCAGAGGAAGTATGCCTCCTACATATAATGAATTACCTTATATTGTTCAGCTGAATACATACATAGTAGTATAGAAACCATTCTTAGAGCAAGATCGCAAAGAAAAGATAAGGAACTCTATCGTCCCGTCCAGTCCAAATCAGCTGGCAAAAAGGATAACGCAAAAGCCATGACGATTCTTCTCGAAGCGGCAGTATTGACCTACCCGTTCACTCACTATGTCAGCATAAGTACTAGACTAAGTGCCTAGGAATTGGAATACCGACTTAATGCTTTAACTCAAGCCACAAACAACAAAAGCGGAAAATGCAAGCGTGTATCACTGTTGAGGGGACGGCTACGTTTGAGATGGACAGTCCCTTGTCTTGGCCCACGTTCTAAGACGGATCGTCGGCTATTGATTGTTAGGGATCGGGCGCTGACGTAGAGCGCGATGCAATGTCATTGATGCACTAGGCAGGTTAGGTATCTAATCCAGTAATGCCTTGTGGCGTGCTTCGGAGATCGCCTCAAGTGTATGATTTATGCCTCCTTTTGTAGACCCCAACTTTTGCCTCAACATGTTACACTAAAACACATAGAACCAGGGCTCTCACGACAGAGAGAGAATTGTTTACTATCGAGGGTCAAAGTTAGAAATAGACATGCTATTCTAGATATAACGCTCTGTAGCAACATACGAGCAGATATAGATTATCCATGGCCTAGGTAAAATGTTGATTTTAGGCCTAACAATTGTTGATTTGAGCTGGAGAATATATCAACTGTCTGCTGCCAAGCGAATATATATAAATAGGTCTAAGAAATTACTCTCAGAGATGGGATGTAAAATATACTTTAAGAGGGAAGAGAGGTGGAATTATGTAGTTGATGGAGAGAAGCAAAGGAGGTTTTGTACTCTGTTGATACAACACTGCTGTCATCACAGGGACAGCACGTGGAAACTTACCTATGCACTTGAATCACATTCAGGTATGGTGGGTAATTTGAGAGGTACTGCCCCCCGCTTGTGAGGTATCCTCTAACCTTGAATAGTACTTCGACTGACGCCTTGACGCTAGAATGTATTGGACAAGTACCGGCAACTTGTTATTATGGAGTCTAAAATACTTCCACCTCTGATCCGGGTACCTAGAGAGTACAGATGTAACTTTATTACCCCACCAACTTGAAGTATTGTAAAGTTTGTTGGAGGAATCAACAGCGGCCCCCAGCGGCAGCAGCAGCTGGCCACGATACAGCACTAGGCCACGGCATTGCACCGCCCCTCCACCCGCCAGACCACTACCGGAGTGCTATACAGCACTGCAACAACACAAAGTCTTCATTCACCTTCCAGTGGCTCTCTCGTCCAAATTCCTCTCTCCCTTTTCCCTCTCCCTACTAATTTTTGCGCCTCCTTGTTTCTCTTGTCACTTCAAATTCCACACTTGCTTCTAGCAACCGCCAAAGACCCATATACAATTTCACTGAATATCTTCCTACTAGGTACGTGCTTACTGACTGACTGAACGGTCTGTCTGTCTGTCTCCTTCCTTCCCACCTTGGCCGGCCAATCTACTGTGCTTCGTCTCGCTATTGCTGCTGGGTGCTACTGCTGCTGCTGCTGCCGCCGCCGCAACAAACCCCCCTTCCCTGCTCTGCCGGACCTGCAACCCAGAATTTCCCAATCCCTCTCCCGCCTGGCTGCACCTGTCGTCATCGCCCACACCCACATATACCTGCACCCGCATCTCGACCGCCTCGTCTGTCTACCATCGTCACCATCGTAGACACGTTCCCGTTTCCCATCCCACACTCCGGCTGCTGTCTTCTCATCATCATCATTCCCAATTACTCCACGCGACAATCACTATACCAGCTCATCACGTCTTCTTCACGCGTTAGTCACCTTTCAGCGGTAGGCGCAAACCCCACTCATTGCGGGGGGCCTCATCTCTTGTTGTTCACCTGTGTCTCTGGCGTTCTACACCACGCTGCCGCGCTGCCAGACTTCCAGATGCCCTTCGTACCTTGATCCCGCTGCCCCCTTTCCCCTTATCAGCCCATCAGGGCGAGCCTTCTAGTTTTGATTGCGTTCCGAAACATTGCTTAGCCCTCGCATCGTCTTCCCACTAGGACACCATCCTCTTCTATCTACGCATGACCCCTCTGCGCACTCTTATTCCAGTCTCCCTTTAATTACCCACCTCATCTTTGTTTCTTAACTACATTGCAGGGCGCCATATTCTTGCTAACAAGGCTCCGACTGACAGTTTCGTTCCCACCGAGCACCACACCGACAAGATGGGTCACGAGGATGCTGTGTATCTCGCCAAGCTGGCCGAGCAGGCTGAGCGCTACGAGGGTATGTTGTCAAATTGGTAGCCTCTTTTCAATATTTAGAGACACCGTTAACTCTTTATCGCTAGAGATGGTCGAGAACATGAAGATTATCGCCTCCGAAGACCGTGATCTTACCGTTGAGGAGCGCAACCTCCTTTCCGTCGCCTACAAGAACGTCATCGGTGCCCGCCGTGCTTCTTGGAGAATCGTCACCTCCATTGAGCAGAAGGAGGAGTCTAAGGGCAACTCGTCCCAGGTTGGCCTGATCAAGGAATACCGCCAGAAGATTGAGGCCGAGCTTGCAAAGATCTGCGACGATATCCTCGATGTCCTCGACAAGCACCTTATTCCCTCTGCTAAGTCCGGCGAGTCCAAGGTCTTCTATCACAAGATGTGCGTTCATTCTATCTTCCCAGCTCCCATATCATGCGATTTGATTTATGGATCTCAACGTGATATTAACTTTAGATTAGGAAGGGTGACTACCACCGCTACCTAGCTGAGTTCGCCGTCGGCGACCGACGCAAGGAGTCTGCCGACAAGTCCCTCGAGGCTTACAAGGCTGCTACTGAGGTCGCTCAAACTGAGCTGCCTCCCACGCATCCCATCCGCCTGGGTCTTGCGCTTAACTTCTCCGTCTTCTACTATGAGATCTTGAACGCTCCGGACCAAGCCTGCCACCTTGCTAAGCAGGCATTTGATGATGCTATTGCTGGTACGTATTGACTTAAATCTTGCAATAGTTTCGAATACTGACTCTGGTTTGCAGAGCTCGATACTCTAAGCGAGGAAAGTTACAAGGACTCGACCCTCATCATGCAGCTTCTGCGTGATAACTTGGTACGTTTGTCAGCGATTATGTCGTATCGAGCTCGTTTGCTAACTGCTGCGCCTAGACTCTCTGGACATCATCTGAGGCTGATCCGCAAGCTGCAGAAACTGCAGCGGCTCCTGCGCAGGAGGCCGAGAAGCCGGCTGAGGCTGCCTCCGAGGAGCCCAAGGCTGCTGAGTAAAATGTTCACCTACCGTACAACTCTGGCGATATGTAAAGGGGTTGATTGTGGACCTGGGTGGATTATGGTGTCTCGGAGTGTTTGCTTGTGAACTCTCAATCAGTTTCGGCATGTTTTTCGCGTGTGGAAGTACAGAGATAAAGACTTTGGAGGAATCTCCTTTCTTACGGACAGGGCTAAACAGCTGTGGAGGCTTCCCTTGCCGTAAGCTTGCCTTTTAGACTCTAATACAAACTCATCTGGACAATAAAAACGTATCCTATGCTAGATTTCGACTGAGATGGAGGTGTACGGCTGTGGGCATGTGTATGCATGTTGTGTCTGATGTGGCAGAATTGCTTTTTGCGCTAGATCTTCCAAGAACGGCATTGAGTTAAATCTATTGTCTGCTTTGTCTCAGTGAAAAATGAACCCTTAATCAATATTGATTTGTATACGAGTTATTTTCAGACAAGTGTTGTGTTCGTCGCACAGAACTGCTTACTCTAACCACCTGAGTATCTGTATGGAGCTCTTGGACTTTGCCCTGCGTAATCACTCCATACTGTGCTATATGCCTGCTTTTCAGGTAGGATTGTTCACCACATAAGTGCGATCTGGTATCATGCAGATCAGGCAATCAGATCAAAGCAACTATATTACACTTAAAATAACTTTTACGTTCAGTTTCGTCTCGACATGAGCTCTTTTTCTTCATTATCGACCAACCACCCGAAGGGATACAGAAATACTTAGTTATAATTAAATAACAATACGTAGGTAGTTAAGAGGTAGGTACGTAGGCATGTAGGTCTCACCGCCCGCTACTACTACTCGCAGACGCCGATCCGGAGAGAGATATGCCCCAGTCGAAGCTGAGGTTGAAACGCCAGCCCTTGCCGCTCCTGCTGACGCTGTGGCTGCCGCGGCGCTCTGCCGCGTCTCGGGTCTGGTTATTGCTGCTTGTCATTGTTGTTTGATTTGATGGACTATTACCAGTCTGTTGCCGCTGTTGAGGTTGCTGGCGTGACTGTTGCTGTTGAGGTGGTTGTTCGTCATCCTCGGCCGCGTCGAACAAGACGCGCATCCACAGACTACAGTCGAGACATTGCACCATCAGCACGAGGTCGTCCTCGTACTCTTCCAGCTGCGCCTCGGTGAATTGGAACCCGCGCGCGTTGCCGCACCGGCAGGAGCCGAAGTACACCCCGCTGCGCTCGTCGAAGCCTAGGTCGTCGAGGTCGACGGTCTCGACGCCGGTGTGGAAGCGCGTGGAGACGGAGTGCTTCTGTTCTGCGGTGGAGAAGGATGTGGTGAATGTGGAGGATGAGTGAGAGTGAGAGTGGGATTGTGAAGTCAGGAGGAGTTGCCGGTCGTATTCTTTGCGCTGGCGCGCGTCGGAGAGTACGCTGTAGGCATGTGTGATTTGGTCGATTGTGTACGTGAGCTGGGACTTAGGGACTGAGGATGAGGATTTGGAAGAAGATGAAGATTTGCCATTGCTGCTGGACTTCGATGATTGGGTCTTAGATGGTGCTTCTTTTGAGGATTGTGGTGATGAAATTGGGGAAGACGAGGATGTCCTGGGTGAGTCCTGGGGGTTCTTGTCTGGATGGTGTTTGAGAAGGGCCTTATGATATGCCTGTTTGATAGCCTTCTGCTGGGCTGCGGAATCTTGGCCCTGGAGCCGCTTCGGCGTTAACGAGAGGATCTCATAGAGCGTTGGCTCCGCTGAGGTCCGGGATATTGTGGGTGACGGCATTTGATAAGTTATTTGTTCCTCTGATATGGTTCGTCAATGCTTCTAGATTTGTCCTATTTCACGGTATAAGAAAAAGTGGAAAGTAATTCATTAGCAGAGAAGGGGACGACTAGGAAGCATGTTGCGGTTGGTCTTTAAGAGCTGAGATGCCTGTAAGTTGAGATCATCTTCCTGGCGCCCCAGTAAAAACCGGTTTTGGGGGGGTTCAGAGTCAGTCAATCGGGGGGGTCATCACGTGACCAGATCTGTAGGCTCTTGTGCTGGAGATCGCAGTAAGCTACCGATCTATCTAGTATAATATGTGCAGTATATTGATGGCGTGAGCAATAGGGTTAGAGAGATGTGCCATTTCGGATTGAAACGGTCTTTAGGTGATTCACTTCCAACAGAACCACAGAGACGCAATGGTGGTGAAGAAGTTTGATGCCCCAAAATTGGTCTATTGATTGTCGATATTCTGGTGCAACTGAGCACCTTTGATACACTTTTATACATAAATTCGTACATTCGACTGCATAGCTGATTAAAAACAAATAGCTGAAGACTTGTTCGTTTATCGTGGATATTTGGTCCACTTGCTCTTTCCTGCCTGTCAAAATGTCAGTAAGACGGAGGCGGCGCCTAAACTTCGAGAGAGATAAACGTACCTTTCTCCATTCCCGTACAAGCCTGGGCATACCCAGCATAGCTTCTCTCCTCTTCTCCATCCTGTTCGACTTATTAGCGCATGCCCAAATCTTGAGATCCATAGTCGCAGTATAATCTCCAGAGCATGGCAGAAGGCAACATACTTTGCAGCCAACATTCTCTCGTGTAGATGACCCTTGACCTTCTGCCCAACACCTGTACCACGCACGCGTAATCCATGCTCGACTCTGTGCCGTATGCGCTCTTCTGTGCCCTTGGTTGTGAATGGTAACAGCTCCTCGACGCCCTCTTCGCGGGCCAGCTTGACGAGCTCGGCCTGCCGTCTCAGCGAGAACTCTGGGTCGTGCCACTTTCCGGTGACGGGGTGTTTGTGCGGAAGGAAAGGGTTTGGTGTCGCGCCGTCCTTGATGGTGTTGGTGCGCGTCGATGTCGGCAGGATCTGGTTTGGAGGGTACTTGGCGAAGAAACGCTGCAGACGCGGATGCAGCTGCTTCGCGAGCTCGACGTAGCGCATGTTCATCGCCATCTTTGACTATAAGACTTCCCTTGCGACGATTGGGTCGCGAAATACGGGAAGGGAGAAACCGATTAGAAGCAAGGGCGAAATATTAAATTGGCGGGCTTCAATATCCAGGGTCCGATTCGAAAATATGTCAAGAGATAGCACTAGGATCTTTACATGGATATATCCTTAGCATGGGTCACTGCTACCTGTCCCCCACTGTATGAAGATTAAGTGGATCGTCAGCTGTGGACGGATCGCCACGTAACCGTCAGCGCAATGAAATAATACCCTTGCATCGAGTCAAGCAACAACTCTTAAGGCAACATTTGACTTGGCTATCTAATACCAACTCACCATTTTTAATATTTTAGGTCGTTGTGCTCTGAACTTTCAAGACTTCGATTAATACGGCTGCATTATAAATATAAGATGGACCCGGTTGTCCTAATACGGCTATCACTAGGATAGTTTGGAAAGAGGGCATACGAAAATGCAGTTTATCATATGGTATCTCAGTTGTAATTACACTAGCTCCCGTTTCAATCGATCTAACACCCCTACTTCACCCTCTCTACTCAATCTTCTTGAAGCCCCCTTTATTGGGTTTCTGCTGAGCGGCTTCGTGTCTCCGTAGCTCCTCGGGTACCTTGGATATTGAGCTCTTGGAGAGCATCTGTCTCAGGTCGTACAACACATCTGCGTCTTCGTTGCCGAGGAACGTGATGGCCACACCACTCTTACCTGCACGACCGGTACGACCAATACGATGTGTGTAGCTTTCAATGCTGGTAGCCATGTTGAAATTCACGACGAGAGACACGTCGGGCACATCGATACCACGACCTGCCAGGTCTGTAGCTACGAGGACTTCGGTAGCCCCGCTGCGTACTGATGCCAAGGCTTGTTCTCTTTGCTCCTGAGTCTTGCTTCCATGCATTGTGACCGTGGACAGGCCCATATGTTTGATTTCGCGTGCGATGGCGTCGCAATTCCGTTTGATGTTGACAAATACGATAATCGGTGCAGCGAATTCGCCAGACGTTAGGATCTCTTGCAAGCGTTTCTTGCGACGGTCTTCTCCGGCGACGAATTCGACCCGTTGCTCCACCGTATCAACAGCTTCGCCGGCATTACCAATAGTTACAGTGGCGGGTCTGCGTAGGTATTTCTTGGCGATCTTCTCAACCGCTGCCGGCATAGTAGCCGTGTACATCATCGTTTGCCGATACCGGTCCTTACCGCCAAGGGGTCTGCTCATGAGTTGCGCGTTCTCCGCAGCCTCAGTATCCGGCTTCTCATTAGTCACAGGAAGCGCATCAAGGATCTTGTTAACGGGATCTTCAAAACCCATATCAATCATCCGATCAGCTTCATCCATAATGATATAGCAACACTGCGATAGAACGAGTAGTCTGCGCTCAATGCAGTCAACTAGACGACCGGGGGTGGCAACGATAATCTCGGCACCGTTCCGAAGCGCGAAAGCCTGTTCCTCCAATGAGTGGCCACCCACAAGACTAACGACTGTGAAACCTAGTGGCTCTGCAAATTTTTTGGCTTCCGTTTCGATTTGCTGGACCAATTCACGAGTAGGCGCAATTATGAGAGAGTAAGGTCCGTCGTTTTTTGTGATCTCGTCCAATGGTGGTAAGTCGGATATGTAGACGAGTAGGGGTAAAAGAAATGCAGCCGTCTTTCCCGAACCGGTAACAGCTACACCGATCAGATCTCGGGCTTGGAGAGCTATGGGAATGGCGGCGCGCTGAACGGGAGTCGGTTCATCATAACCAACTTTAGCGACGATCTCAAGCAACCTTCGTGGTAAGCCAGACTCTTTCCAATTGCGCATTGGATTCGGTAAGAGACCACCTTTTGTGGAAATACCAAAGTCTTCTTTAAATATTCGCCAGTCACGCTCGCGCATATCCTCCAGTTTCTTCTCCGACCAGTGCTTCCCGAAAGTGTTTCGATTCGCCCTTTCTTTGGCTCGCAGTGACATTTCCAGAAGCTGTTCTGCTCGCTCTCTGCCGGTCTCTGGATCACCAGCCATGATGAACCTAGCACGCTTTAGATCCTCTGGCTCCACTAGGCCCTGGTACTTGGAGAGAAGACCGCCATCCTGGACCGATAGTGCCACTTGTTCGGAATGTATGAGCGCATCTCCTTGACTTGTATCATCATGCGGGTCCCAGTCAAAATTGAACTTATCCCTGTGCCTTCTGGATTTCTTCTTGGCTGAGAAAGTCGACTGGTTCAGTTCGGGACCCATGTATCTAGCTCGGATTTGGGCAGACTCGTCCTCTTCTGTCGCTTTCCTCTTCTGCCCAGCTGATCTGACATCGTGGGCTGCTTTCGACTTATCATTTTCGTTGCCATGTTTGCTGTTTCGCATAGCCCTCGGCCCTGTAGGCACGGTAGGTTGGGTGTCGCGGGGTGGTGCAGCGCGATGATTGGTTGTCCATGTATTTCGCTTCTGCGACTCTTCGCGTATGCGCTTCTCTTCTTCTTCCTTCCTTTTCTGCTCCGCGGCTAGGCGCTCTCGCTCAGCCTTTGGGATGAATCGGGGTTTCGCAGCAGCCGCATCGGCAGCCTTCTTCGCTCGTAAAATCTCCTCGATATCTAAAGGCTGTTTCTTTCTCTGAGTAGTGACGCCGTTGGGCGCTGCAACCCCGACGCCATTAGCGATAGACCCGGATCGCGGTTGTACCCCCATTGCATAGGCCGAGCGTTAACTTGTTGAACGTTGGGAAGTTTTTTGATGGATGATGGATGACAGCAAAGGGCACCTTGCAGTGGCAATGGCGTCGCACCTAGTGGGTGGGTACAGCTCCATGGTTAGCCAATCGGAAAATTTATGCTGAGCTTTGGAGACCCACAGCAAAGTACTCAGGTACCTAATCATATTCGAGGATCGGGGCAAGTATTGGCACCAATATCAACTCAGGTATGTAGGCAAATGTTTAGAGGCAGCATTCAACATAGCGCAGATCAGGTCAAACTGAGATGATATAAATCTAGGTGTGTCCGGAACGAGAAGAAGCCTCAAACCCTTTTTACCTCGATATCTTCCGCCTAGCGGATCGTACTAGCTATAAATATATCATTTACTTTATTTCATGAGCACAGTATAGGTGGGCTCTTGCCGGTCTGTAAATGTACCAGGGAAGGCGTTAGGCTGTATACAGTATATAACCAGCATTCTGAGTTTTCTAGTATAAGATGAATATCCATATCACGCAGTGACGCGACGTTTACCTAGGTATTCATCTCGTATGACGTCTTCTTTGCCAGGTAGTTGCTTACACTAATAAACACACTCTTGAGCGGCATGTCTTCAGAATTACATTGTTCAGATCCCACAACCGCTAATACCCCTCTGTCTCTATTCCACCAAACGTCTCATCTCATATGCTCTTTATGTAAGCTGGCTTGTGGTATTACCTGTATAAGCAATTTGGAGCTGCGCTATTGATTACATGTCCTATCGTGTGGTCCAGACGGAGTAAAGCATCACGCGACAGCCTCGGCGGGGTACAGAAATACAAATGGGGAACCCTGGAGTAATATGAAGCTAATACTGCAGGTACTGGATCGAGGCGTAGGTTGTGTATTGTCGAGTCCATTGCCAGTTCTCTACACAGTCGAGGGATGTAGTAGTTTAGGAAGGTATACAATCTACGTCCCGTCCCCATACTTCTTCTGCCCGTATCATAGCTGTCATGTAACGCTAGGCCCCATCAGTATATGCAGGTCTACACCCCCAATCCTCTAGCGTCGTTTAAAATTCTACTCTAGAACAAGACGAGACGAGACCAACGGCCGATGGCAAGAGTGACAGGAGAAAATAAACCCACAATACAAATTCCGGCCTGCCACCTGCATCTTTTCTCACTCCCCCAGCTGCCGCTGCCGCCACATGACTTGACTGCGCACCTGGGCAATTAGCAAGCAGCAAGCAGGGACTGCCCCCTCCCCAACTGCCCCTCCTCCTCGTCCGTCACCCCTCTATTTACCTATGGATGTACACTACTGGCTCTCTATCTGCCCTCCAATTGCCCTATCATACCCGTCATACACTGTACTATAGCTAGAGTCTCCTTCGTTGTATTGTGGTATATCACACTGTACCTGCTGCTTGTATGCTTGTATTATAGTTAGACCGTCCTTTCCCGTGCATCTAATGTCTCTTCGCTCTCTCGCCCGCCTCGAGTCTGTCTCTCGAGCTTCCCCTCTCTCAAATAGAGTCCGCTTACGACACCACTCACCAACAATACATACTGGCCAGCATCACTATTTTGCCCGTGCTCGTCTTAGGTAAGTGCCGGCCTCAGCTCACCGAGTGGAGTGGGAGACCTCCCTCTCCCTTCCTGCCCAGGCTACTAAGTACGCCGGGCTAACATGCCACGTTATGTAGTTCCATTTGTCGAGCTACGCCACGCACGTCCTCTTCTCTCACACCGTCCTCGAGCCCTCCAAGAGTATCTTCTCTGAGATCCTCTCGGCCACCAGCATCCCCTTCAGCCTCTTTCGTCCGGTATTGCTCCCACAGAAGACACAACATGTGCAGATTAGCTGGTGAGGTCGAGCACTTTGGTGGTGCCAAACCCGACCCCAATGCGGGTCGGGAACTGCTTCCCACCAACGTAATCCCCCGGCACTATGATGTTACTCTCGAGCCCGACTTCAAGAAGTTTACCTTTGAGGGCAAGGTTGTTATCGACTTTGACGTACAAGAAGAGTCAAAGTCTATCTCCCTCCATACTATCGAGATCGATATCCACAGTGCCCATATCAAGTCGGGAGATACAATTGTGACGTCTTCTTCGGCCATCACCTACGACGAGTCAACCCAGGTTACCAAGATTGAGTTGAAGGACGCGGTCCCTAAGGGCAAGACCCAGTTGGAGATCAAATACACCGGGCAACTAAACGACTCGATGGCTGGCTTCTATCGTTCTACGTATAAAAAGCCTGACGGCTCGGAGGGTATTCTGGCTACGACGCAGATGGAGGCCAATGATTGCCGAAGAGCGTTCCCTTGCTTCGATGAGCCTCTTCACAAAGCTAATTTCACCATAACCCTCGTCGCAGACAAGCACTTGACATGTTTGAGCAATATGGATGTGGCGTCTGAGACCGAAGTAGTCTCTGAGATGAGTGGAACGACCAAGAAAGCCGTGAAGTTCAACCCGACCCCGCTCATGTCTACATATCTGGTGGCCTTTATTATTGGTGAGCTCAACTATATTGAGACCAAGAAGTTCCGAGTGCCTATTCGTGTATATGCGCCTGCCAGCTCAGACATCGAGCACGGACGGTTCTCCCTTGAACTAGCCGCACGGACGTTAGAATATTACGAGAAAATCTTTGGCGCCGATTTCCCTTTGCCCAAAATGGACATGGTTGCTATTCCAGACTTCGCTGCCGGCGCAATGGAAAACTGGGGTTTGATTACTTATCGAGTGGTGGATCTAATGTTCGATGAAAAGGCCAGCGGTGCCGCCATGAAAGAGCGTGTTGCTGAAGTCGTTCAGCATGAGTTGGCCCACCAGTGGTTTGGTAATCTAGTGACTATGGACTGGTGGGAAGGTCTGTGGCTGAATGAAGGCTTTGCCACGCTTATGAGCTGGCTCAGTAGGTTCAACATTTTCCGAAGTGTACATCTTACATAACAGCGTCAGGCTAACATTGAGCGTAGGTTGCAATCACTTCTACCCAGAATGGAAAGTCTGGGAGAACTACGTTGCGGACAACCTCCAGAGTGCTCTGGGCCTGGATTCTCTGAGAAGCAGTCATCCCATCGAAGTGCCAGTCAAGCGTGCAAGCGAGGTTGACCAAATCTTTGATGCCATCTCTTACTCTAAAGGCTCATGCGTTCTTCGCATGATTTCGACGTATCTCGGAGAAGATACTTTCCTAGAGGGCGTTAGACGCTACATTAAAAAACACGCTTACGGCAATACGCAAACTGACGATCTTTGGGCCGCGCTCGAGGATGCCAGTGGTAAACCTGTCCGCGAAATCATGTCCATTTGGACTAAAAACGTTGGTTTCCCAGTCGTTCAAGTAACGGAGAACGCAGCGGAAAATTCTATCCTTGTAAAACAGAATCGATTTTTGAGAACTGGTGACACAAAGCCCGAAGAAGACAAGGTGTTATACCCAGTCTTCCTCGGCCTTCGGACAAAAACAGGCATCGACGAGTCGATAACCCTAACTGAAAGAGAGGGCGTCTTCAAACTACCAGATCTGGACTTCTACAAACTTAACGCAAACCACACTAGCATTTATCGAACTTTGTACAGCCCAGAACGCCTTACAAAGCTGGGCCAGGCTGCCAAAGAAGGAAAGTTGACGGTTGAGGACCGTGCCGGCATGCTTGCGGATGCCGGTGCTCTCGCTGTGTCGGGCTATCAAAAGACGTCGGGAGTACTCAATCTTCTAAAAGGGTTTGATACAGAAGACTCGTTCGTAGTGTGGAGCGAAATCATCGCTCGGGTCGCGACCGTCCAATCAGCGTGGCTTTTCGAGGACCAAGCCGTCAGAGACGGTCTCGAAGCTTTCGTCAAGGAACTAGTCAGCGAGAGAGCTCATAAGCTGGGTTGGACATTTACAGATAAAGATGGGCACATCGAGCAGCAATTCAAGGGTATGCTCTTTGGAGCTGCTGGTATGGCAGGTGATAAGGAGATCATTGCGGCAGCTCAGGATATGTTCGCCAAATATAAAGGCGGAGATAGCTCGGCCATTCACCCCAATGTGAGGGGTAGTGTTTACGGTATGGTGCTCAAATATGGCGGAAAGCAAGAGGTAAGTTGATTTGCGTTGAGCGCTGTGATGGTGAAACTAAATGTGCAACAGTATGACGATCTTCTTAAAATCTATACCTCTTCAACCAACACCGATGAACGCAACACGATCTTACGTTGCCTGGGTCGCGCCAAAGACCCCGAACTCATTCAACGAACTCTCGATCTCGCTTTAAGCAATGAAGTCAAGAGCCAGGATATATATCTCCCTACTAGTGGCCTTCGTAGCCATGCTGAAGGCGTCGAAGTGCTGTTCAAGTGGCTAACCGAAAAGTGGCCTGAGGTCTACAAACGCCTGAGCGGTAACCCACCCATTCTAGGTTCCATGGTCACGATCTGCACGTCGAGCTTCACGAAGCCTGAGCAGCTCGAGAGAGTCGAGAAATTCTTCAAAGATATTGATACGAAGTCCTTCGACCAGCCACTGGCGCAAAGCAAAGACGCCATTCGCAGTAAGATCGCGTGGCTAGCGAGAGATCGCGACGATGTCGCAACTTGGGTTAAAGAAAATGGATACAAGAAGGCCAGCCTGTAGTTTTATTTTCCGGAGCCGAGTAGACGAGCACTGGGAACCTATTCGTGAGCCCTGGTTCGGGACGCCGCTGTATACATGCTCCTTCGCACCGTCGTCAAACTTAGAGTGGCTAGAGGAATATGCATGGTGTATATTCTAGGAGAGCAGAAGCAGTATCTCTCAAGTAGGATGAGAGGTGCCCTAAATAGTTGAAAAAACTATGTAGATCAAAAGCCAAACGTCCTAAACCAGAACAATCCAACCATTGCGCAGGTGTTGTACGGAAGCCTACGCGCTGACGGGAGGTCACCTATGCGAGGCCCCGTAAACTTCATGACCTTCGTATAGGTATATAGCCGAACTGCAGG